>KK113010.1:48657-110607 GCA_000611955.2 Stegodyphus mimosarum | reverse complement strand
AAAATCGATAATAAAGCAAATTTCAAATTCAAAATTAGGGCTTCCAGATGCCCATATTCGCAGTAGGATTACGTCATTCAAAATTCGATGGCTCTAGGTTTTAGCACAATGCGAGAAACATGCATATTATTATGCAGATTTTTCATTTTTTAAAATTTAATGCAGAGCGATAACATTTAGTGGCAACAATTTGAAAAGTGAAACGGGCATTCAGAGTGAATCGACGCAAAATCGCAAAACGAAAGTAATAGTCCTTCGGGAAATCCCTTTTAACCTGAAAGGTTTCAGATTTTAAATTACGTCCAAAGGGGCGTTTTTTAAACATTTTGTATGTTACTTTTATTTATTGAATATCATGTTCTTCGCATTTAAACCATAAAATTCAGTTAAAGAACAATACCGCAAAGTAATTTTAAACTGAGCATATCTTTAGAATTTCCTATACACAGTCTCACGCGCTGCAGATAAAAATGTTTTTTTTTTCTTGTACGACGTTGCCATTGCCCGTTTTGAAATCCTTGAGTTTGTTAATCAAAAATTTGAAGTTTTACAAAATATGAAATCGTTAATAAAACAAATTGCAAACTGCAAATTTGGGCTTCCAAATGCCTATATTCGCAGCAGGATTACGGCATTCAAAATTCGATTGCTTTAGGTACCGTCGTTTTATCACAATGCGAGAAACATACATACATTTATGCACATTCTTTATTATTTAATTTCTTTAAATATAATACAGGGCTGCAATATTTTGTGGCAACAGTTTGAAAAGTGATACAGACTTTTAATGTTTCCGACGCAAAATCGCAAAACGAAAGCAATAGTCCTTCAGGGACAAAGTCCCTTTGGACTAACAATAGTCGCGCGAATGCTGCTAGATCGAAATTAGTAACATTAATAAAATTAAAAGGAAAAATTGGAACTAAAATGATAAATTATAATTTCTACTCTAGAGTAGGTAGAAACAATGGCTCTTAAAATATATCTAGGTTTTTTGCTGCTAATAGAATTATTGACATTATTGTTGCAAATTTTAACTGCTTCACGGGCACTAATGATGACCGAAGACTTGCCGAGCATCTTTGTGCCTGGATTCAATCTTAATTAAATATCTATCTAAATTCTGTGCTGATTCACATCGGGGGCCCGTATGTTGACCCCAACCTACTGATAACCTTTGCTGATCTTCAGCCCATAGGTAACCTTAATGGTCACCTTCAGCTTAATTATATTTTAACAGTTTATCTAATTGATATAAAATTTATAGCATATCCAACTGATAGATGGTTTTTATTAACTTATACAACCTTATTTTAACTAATAATACATGGTTACATATTATACCTGGGTGCAGAAACGCTGAATTTAAATTCTTCGGGCTGTGATACTGGACTTTTCTCTAAGTGATTTTCTTTTTCCAATCATCGCTTTTCATTTTGTAACGAAATCTTCACTCACCTGCTGTACAATATTCTGTCTATTATAAGTTGCATAAACTGTATTCATCTTCTTAAATGCATTAGCATTTGAAATTGTTCGAGATCTACATTAAATTTGACTATCGCTTGTATACTCCTTAGCTTCCGAAAACTCTAAACTAAACTGTGATTACTTTATGTTATTATGGTATTTCAAATATGATTTAGGATATTTCAAATATGATTATTCTTCATTATCATAAATTGCTTTACACATTAGAAGTTACACCATTTATTTCATCATAAGTTTTAAATTCAGGAACATTACCTGTTATTTATTTATTACTCGATTTAATGCGTTGCCGGCGTGGTGTTTTGTCAGCTCAGAATACTTTTGAAACAGATATTTCTAAATATTTTCATTGTAAAATGGTTCATTCTTAGAAACTTAATTTCTTTTCTTTTTAATATTAGAAGCCGACTCTTCCAATTTCGGTGCCTGTTTTTATGTTTTGCCTTCTGGGGGAGAGAGAGTAATGTCGAAGTCATTTAGCCATTTTTCCTTCAGTTTTCCTGGCTCTGCAATGATATTTTTCACTGGTCCGTGCTCCGTTTGTTTATTTGTTTTAATGCCTTACTTATTTTAAGACATTAATACAATTTTCATATCGTTTCTACGTAATAAAATTTTCATTTTTTAACATTTATTTATTTATTATTTCTGTTTTGCATTATTAACTTTTGATATTGTATATTTTCTCCCTTTTCTTGCCAGAATGTTAAAAAAAAAGAACTGTTGTGATCTCGAATAAATTTACCTATTGCTCTTAATCTTTTACAAGCAGCAAGTTTAGCACTCTTAGCAATTTAAAACCCTCCAGGCATCAAGGGTTTGGCCCTGAAACCCTTCAAATTCCTCAAAATGGCATAAATAAGTGATATTTTCTTGATTATAACTCCAAAATGACCCTTTCACGTTGTATCTTGACTCGTTTTCTTCTACATAGAACCCAAGATCAGATCTACAATGAGCTGGCAGAATTTTTAATGTGTAATGAATTGGAAAGACATCCTTCTGTGTGGAATTTTACGCCTATAATCCTTGGAGGCTTTAAAAAAATGGAACCTAATAGAAAACTTCTTAAGCATTAAACACTACTTGTATATGTACTGCAAGTAAATATACAAAATAACAATTCGGTTGGAAAACTCATCAAAAGTTGCTTAACTTTCTGTATCATTATAATCGATGCATACTAATCGTTGGTACTTTTTTCTTCAAGAAGGGAAGATTTATTTCCTTTAATTAAGTTGCTTTCCTATACTTAAAGGGATACGAACTCCCAGTTGTTTGGACGTGCTTCCAATTACTCTTGGAATGCACTCAAGGAAAGGTTAAATTTCTTACTAACCAATCAAGAAATTTTAATTTCAGCATCAACTCTTCAAGTAATTAAGGAATGAAGAAATTCTGGGTACTTTCGTATTTCCTCTCCAGCCATTTGCGATGAACAAAACTGTCCCAAACCGTATTACATAGCCAATAATGGTTAAGCTTCAAGTCATAAACTCATAAAATCATCGTCTTGGTTTTATAAAGTTTTGATTTATCCTCAATAAGCCAGTTTATCTGATGATTATCAAATTAAACATTTTATATGCTGTATCCGTATGTTTATATCCGTTTATATGCTGTATCTGTTATCTAACTCTAAAAAGAAAAAAGCGATATTCTCCTTCAAATTACTGTCGGAATGATTGGCACACGTTTGGCGAAATCTCGGCAACTTTCATGATCGACGGGAAAGGTACGTAGGTACCGAATTTCATACTGTTATTCTGAATACATGTAAGTGAAAGCCATCAACAGATGACCTTCAAATATTTCGCAGAAGGGTTACCTCACAAAAGAACTACTAATGACAACTTTCGTTTCAACAGGGAAGGAAAGAAAGCATAAAATCCTTATACAACGCTTAGGAATAAAATCGCTGAAGAAATTACACTGGTGCTGTAAGAGTTATTTTGCAAAAAGTTGTTTTAATTGCTCTAGTAGGCTCTTTTATGTGACTTTAAAAAATCTTACAGATGATCACAAATTCCTAATTCATATGATACTGACTAAGAAGAGCAGGCCCAGTTCCATATGATTTCGCTCTTCTATGGAGATGGTCACCTTAGATTATTAATAATATTCAGCAGTGTTATTTGGAATACTGGTCATTTTCAGAGATGAACCCTCCAGAAGTTTTACTCTAACTGGTACAGGTAGTCTTAAATTCCCCACGAGTCTGGCAGAGCCGAATGAAGGATATTAAAAGAACTCATTGTGGCCGTTCGAACTTGTATTGTTGACAACCGGGATTCCTTTTTTTCTTCTCATTCCGTTAATTTGGAACTTCCCGGAACCGGGAATCGCCATGCATCACGAAATCTCTTTGTTGGAACTGCAACAGATTCACAACAAATGACATTTTAGTCATTCCGCATTCTCTCGATGGGCACGCATGAGGACGGAATGCGGGCTGCGAAACAGGTGGGGCAGTCTCAGCAATAAGCAGAGCAGTTCAAAGCAGGGTCATGCTCTCTCTCCTTCTCTTCCACCCCATCGCATCTGGCCTTCCACCCACCTCCATCCTTTTCGCTGCAGCGCCAAACAGCTGACCTCGATGTCGAGAAGATCAAGCTCGGTTCAAACGCACAAGTAATTACGGCACGGGGCTTCATGGGTGTGTCTCTGCCTGAGGGTGCCTTCCATACGACCCATCCTTATCGACCCAGAAGTGAGCATTACAGCTATATTAGAGATTCATCGATATTACGGTACTCAAAAGGAATGTTTCTTTTAACTGTATCAGTGAGAGAGAGAGAGAGCAGGGAGAAATTCGACTCTTAAAACTCCAGATTACAGTCTTAAAGAAAAGTTAATCAGGCCGAAAAAATATAAATAAATAAATAAAGATAAAAATAAAAACAACTTTATCAAAAAAAATCTGAAAGGTTTCAGATTTTAATTACGTCCAAAGGGGCGTTTATTTAACATTTTGTGTGTTACCTTTATTTATTAAATACCATGTTCTTCGCACTTAAACCATAAAATTCAGTTCAACAGCAATATCGCAAAATAATTTTAAATTGAGCATATCTTTAGAAATTTCGGTATGCACTCTCACGCGCTGGAGATAAAAATGTTTTTCTGTACACAGTAAATATGTTTTTCTGTACAACGTTAATATTGCTGGTTTTGAAATCTTTGAGTTTGTTAATGAAAAATTCGTTAAAGTTTTAGAGAATATTGTTACGAATTTCACATTTATTTGGCTATTTATTTAGAATTGTAATTAAAATTCCTTTTTATTTTCCAGTGCAACGCAGACGATTTTTGAAGAGAAAGCTACGTCAAAAATAAAATAAAATAAAATAAAATATAATATTAATAAGGTTCTAAAAAATGAGGGTATCTGTAGAATACTCAAAATGAGTATATCTTTAGAATTTTTGATACACAGTTCTGCGGCCTTTAGATAAAAAGTTTTTTAGCCCGTAGATTGTTTTTAAATCATCTGAGTTCGTTCATCAAAAATTCGTTAACGTTTTACAAAATATGAAATTGATAATAAAACAAATTCCAAATTCGGGCTTCCAGATGCGCATATTCGGGTGGAAATGTACATTATTCAAAATTGGATAGCTCTAGGTACCGTTGTTCTATCACATTTGGAGAAATATACATACATTTAAACATATTCTTCATTATTTAATTTCTTTAAAGATAATCAGGGCTGCAATATTTTGTGGCAGCAGTTTGAAAAGTGATACAGACTTTTAATGTTTCCGACGCAAAATCGGAAAATGAAAACAATAGTCCTTCAGGGATAAAGCCCCTGGGACTAAAAACATATAAAATTCATAATAAAAAAATCTGAAAGCTTTCAGATTTTTCATTACACCCAAAGGGGCTTTTTTTTTAACGTTTTCTGTGTTGTGTTTATTTATTAAATATCGTGTTCTTCGCAACACGCTGTAGATAATTTTTCTTCCGCATGCAGTGTTGCCATTGTTCGCTTTGAAATCGTTGAATTTGTTAATCAAAAATTCGTTATAGTGTTATAAAATATGAAAATGATAACAAAAATATTTCAAATTCTAAATTAGAGCATTCAGATGAGTCGGCAATAATACTTATTTTTTCAGAATGCGAAATTCTCACAATGAAAGGTTAGAGGTTATTTAAATATGGGAAACAGTACATGGAGGCACGAGGGCTATTTGCCTAAGGGAAGGAATGCCTTCACGGTAGACTATCTAAGGAAGCGTAGCTCGTATACACATTACACGTGGGAAAAACTAAGAAAAGAGAATTCAGTCTTCCCTTTTAGATTCCCTAGAATGTATAGAATTTCTCTGTAATCTTTACTTCGTATCCATCAAACAATAGTCGCCCTTTAAAAGGGAGAGTATATAAGGTATTTTCTCCCTCCTTATAGCATGCCTTCGAGATGCAAAGGTAACACTTGGCGCGTATTCGAGAGGTCCAGGGTCAAGTCCCGGCGAGGGCGTTGCTAATATTTAGTGAACTCCTGCTTCAAAAAGCTGTAATGACTCTTCATCGTAAGAGCTCTACAAGCAGGAAATTTGAATTTGTTATAGGTATTTACGCTTAAAAAGAGCTTATTACTGTAATTACATAAATCGTAATCTCGTGAACGCTTTTCTTTTCTTTAATTTTTCTTTGTGAGTGTTTTACATGTGCAGTTAACCAAAGCGGAAGATCCATAATTTAAAATAAGGCAAAACAACAAACTTATTTTGGCGTAAATTTGGAATAAAACTCTATCTATTTCAAGGTGATAGGAGGTCGCTCTTCTTCAGGAACAAAAATTAAAATCTATTCACAAATAAGGGGTTGTTGTATTGCCTAGTTTTCCAAGCTTTACATTCATGTGCTTCTTTTCCTATGAGTCATGGTGAAGGCACAGTTGATTTCTCAAGTTTCTCAGCACAATAATAATAATACTAAATAAATAAAATTAAGAATGAAAGCAGGTTATAAATAGATAAATAAATAAACAACTAATGATTTCTATAAAGACATGTTTCCTCTATGTGCATGGCGAATAATTGCTTACATATTTTAATAAAGTTGCTCAGGTTCTTTTTTCTTCCAGTACACACGGGCACTATAGGACATCAACACGCGTCGCACTCATTTGGATCCAAATAATATACAGAGCAACTATGTTTCTGAACCTTGCATTTAGATAGTTTCCTGCATCTATCACTCTGCATTTAGCGGCTAGATAAGAACGCAGAACATTGCTAATTGTACTCACTTCAGTCCTCGAAAAACTGTCTGACTACAGGAGCTTTCGTGGTTTTTCTTTTTGTATGTACCACGAATTTCAACCAGTTTTCCTTAGAAAACACTTCACGAAGGCATTCCTTCTAAGGAAGTTAGCCCTCGTCTTCTCGCTTGCTTTGCCCTAATCAGTTAAATAACTAAATCTCACCTACGCATCTGCATGGCGCAGCTTTTAAGAAAATTCGAGGGAACTCTGAAATAAAAGGTTGATTCATTTGCATTGCTTCCGCTGTGAAATCATATAATAGGTGTGTAAATAATTATCACCTTTTTTCAAACATATTTCGTAAGATAAATGGTATACACGTTCAGCTTACAGCGCATGTCCCCATGCGGGCTGTCGTAACGCAAATGGTTACCGCGTTCAGCTTGCAGCAAGAAGATAAATGATTCGGTTCCTAGTGAGGACACTGTTGATATCTCCCGAACGTCTAAACGTGTTTTTGTCGATCCTCGAAATAAAATGTGTTGGACAAAAAAATCATCACAGCCTGGATATCATCGACTGTGTTTCGTGTCTTTCTCCAACTGCCTTTTAAATGAAAGAGTTAAATATCGCATAAACAATTATCTCATCCCCTCTACGAGCTGTCATAGTGTAAGCGGTTAGCCTGATCAGTTGGTAATTAAAATTAGAGGTTCGAATTTTGGGAAGGACAGAACTGTTGTCTTGCGATTCTTACTTCGCAAGACTCAGAAGTGTCTATAAGTGGACAGATCTACTTTCGACTACTTTGGTAGCTTGTTTCGTAAAATCACGGATTAACTGTGCAAATTAATTTTAATTTTCATCTAACTTGTCAGTTTTCTTTTTAAGGTAATAGTTCTAGTGGATAATTCATTCGTAATTTTAATTGATTTTTCCATGTTTATGTCCAAAGTTTCTTCTTTGGCTAGAATTCTAAGCTGAGAGCTTTTAAGTCGTATGGAAAACTATTCAACTGAAAGACAGACACCATCTTTAACTCATGTTCTCTCTATACCAAGTGCTATGATTTGACATTCAAAATAAATAAGCGGTGAAGAGAATTCATAATGTTTCGTGAGATACAATCTTTAAAACATAAATCTTCAAAATATAAATCTTCAAAATAAATAAATATAAATCTTCAAAATTAAAAAGAAATTACGTTTTTTAAAAAAATCAATAACAAAGAACGTTATTATTTTTAGATGAAGACGTTCTAGGGTTCAACTCTTTAAACCTATAGTTCTAGCTTCAAACCCCACGAACACTTTACAAGCGAATAATCGCTTAAGTGTGAACAGAACACGTAAGACTTGAAAAGGGTTTAAAACCCTTTATTATTGAATATATTTACAATCAGTTCCGGCTTGAAACTTTACAATAAAGACGCCTCTCGGGCTTGAACTTAAATATTAATAATTTGAACTAAAATTAACTTAACTAAAGCTCTTAAGAAATATAGCCGAAGCTATCAGAATCTAACTAGTTGGCCCCTAAGTATTAATTGAATCGGCGAAGCCTAGCAAGCGCCTAGATATGGCCGAGCGTAGTAACACCTAAGAGAGATGTGGCCAGAAGGCAAACGCGCACTAGTCAGGAAATCAGACTCTCTCTCTCGAAGTCGGTTAAGTCACGACTTAAATAGTATTCATTCTAATTTACATTATCTGCGTTTCTGAATTCACATTCTGGCAGGAAATTGAAAGCTGAAATTAGAATAAGACAGGACAGATACAAAACTTAAAATAACTGTTAATTAACATAAAGGGAACCTTACAACGTCATGGTTTTCCTTAAGATTTAATGATCCATAACTAGATATACGGAATTCTTTAACTATTGTAGCTTTTGTGTTTGCATGCGCTCTTGAAATTTTATGTTTAGAATTCCGTCACAGATGGCTGCCGTTTGTAAAATACTAAACCTAACTAAACGACCTGAAAAAAGAGCTTAACTCGTTAGTTCTGTGACTGATGATCAGAAATATTTGATAGCGCAAATCTGCAGTCAAATTTCTACACTTATATCTTGAGCTCTTCCAGCAAATTTAATCTTCTTACTTTCACTTCACCATCAGAATTAGATATCTGTTACCAAGAAATCATATTTCGATGCAAAAATTATGCTATTCTTCATTGTTATCACACGTCATGGATTTAGATTAGATATTTATATTGATCCTATTGTTATCAGTTGCGTTCTTAGCCATTTCATTGTCGTCTCTTAAATGCGTGGCATGAACTCGCATCAGCTTTCGGATTGTAACGGCAGCGTTGCTACGTTTTGCTCCAGATAACCTCTGATATATGATGTGTAAAGGGGAAACTGCATTCTTCAAAGCCTTTTCATCAAGAATGGAAGCGGGTTTTCAGAACTAGGTGAACTCTCGAACACTGCGAATACTGTTATGATTATACTTTAAAACATGCCTGCACTTGATAAAATACTATGTTAAAAAATCTAATGGAGCCAGCACTTGACAGCGAATTGCACGTTTTCAGTAACAACGAGCTTTAAATTAATAAAAAAAAACTATTTCTGAAAATATAGTACATAAATGGTAACAAGCAATAATTTGAAATTTCCAGTTTTGTTAGTATATCAGGACTTAGCGTTCTGTGCATGCTCTTTGCAGACATAGTAAATTCTGTAAAGGGTTCTTATCCTTACGTTCTAAGTCCTGAACTGGAACAGGGAGCGGAAGGTACGCTATGTTCTGATGTAACTGCTGGGCTGGAGAATAACTGCACGTGAGGGGATTTGGACTCCTCTTTTATTCAATTACTATTAAATACAAACCTCCCAATTCGGGAGAGATACAGAACGTAACAGACCACACTTTGGTCGAACTTAACAATCAAATAAATTTAAATAAATTAAAATAGAACTTAAATTAAACTTTGCTTCGCAGAGCAATTCGCGGAAGTTGGCCTCTACCGAAAAGGGTGCGTAGCAAGGTATACTAAATACTACCGCACTTTAATTTATTTTACAATGCAATCACGTAGTAAGCACTATGGCTTATAAATTTAAACTGCTAGCTGGTCAGGCGAACGTTGAGCAGAGTGACCGTGATCTGAGGCAAAGCTCTCACACACCGAGAGGTTTCTACCTCTGTCTTAAATAGTGCTTGGCTGAACTTCAAAAATTAGCATAAGCTAAAAACGCGCGCTTCTTCTGACAGGAAGTTGAAGCAGAGAGGAAATAGAAAAGATTTAAATTAAAATAAACTTGGTTAGTTTAACTAAAACCTTACAAGTAGGTATTGAAATTTTATCACTATTGGAAATAAATCTGATGAGATTTACTCGTGATTTCCTTGTATGGCTTATTAAGTTATACACACTTCTTCTTGCACTTCATTTAAACTTATTTCTTCGAATTATTCTAACTTAATCAACCGATTTCTCAAGGCAAGTTGAAAATGACATCAAAAATTGCAAATTTTTAAATTAAATATCCCGTTTAGTTTTTGTCGTATGGGAGTCAAACTTATTATAATATTATTTTTTCATAAGGAGTGTAAAACTTTGTCAAATATGAGTATAGGAGATGAAAAACTCAAAAATTAGATTTCGTTATTTGTCGAAAATATATATTTTTTTTATTTGACATCGCCAGAACATGAATATTATCATCATTTAAAACACTTCTGTATCTGGCAGTATTACGACCAAAAATAAAGGCCGGATAAGGACTTTAAGCGCGGCAAAGGAAAAAAGTTGCACAAACAAATATTTTAACAATGATATGTACAAAATTTCAACGTCCTACGGCTAACCGTTTTTGAGTTATGCGAGATACATACCTACGTACATAGCTACGTCACGAAAAAAGTCCCTTTTGAATCAAATCCAATTTACAATCTGTTCTGGAAGCACGAGTCCTTTATTCTGTGTGTAAGTGCAGGAGACCGGAGACCACTGGGTGAGCAGCTGTGCCATCAAGAAGACTTTCAGCTTTATTGTTCACTCAGTGGGACTATGTTTATCGTGCAGACATCACTCAAAAAAATCGTCCGAATGGATTCGGAAACGCTCAAAATGGATATTTCGGTTGAAATATCATACTCGAATTTTTCGCTATTACAATACTTCCTTTATTTCGTAAGTAAAAAGAACGTTTCTTCTTACTAAAAAATTTATGCAGCTTCGTCTTTTAAAATTATAAGCGTTAAATTCACAATTAAAGGATGAAAGAAGCGTAATAAACGTGGTCTAGAAATAAATAAAATTCTGTGAATTTTACCAAGAAATTTTGATGAGAGGAATGCAGTACAGTGGAAACTAAGAAGCAATTATGTGTGACAGACCTATAAATGTTATTAATTGATATAGAGATGTTCCTGTTATGAATAGTAATTAAAAAACAATTAATATTAATTTTGAGTGCGTTATAAATTATCTATTAAAGTAAACAATTTGACAAACCTATCTGCCAAACTCTTATAATAGTGAGTCTATATTTTTTCACTAAAATTTGTTAAGAGTTCAAAGTAAAGTAACATTTCCGGTTGTAGAATTTTACCCCAAAACTAATCTTCACAGAATGAAGAAAGCTTCAATGCGAGAAAGAGAAATTTTTGGAAGTTTCATGTAAGAGTTATCATGGGCGAAAAAATCGTCACACCCTTTACACACACAGACAAACACACAGATAGACACATAGACATCATTATAAAAATAGTGAAAACCTATGTTGTTAGGGTCCCTAATTCGTGCATATTCATTGAAGGTTGATTATCAAGTTTTTAGACCGAAAACACTACCTTTCTTGCCTATGTATGCAGTTCGTTGTTGGTGGCAAAAATTGCATAAGACTTTTACAAGTTAGTTTAGCATCTGTCCCGTTTTGCTGCTGCCTGAGGCC
Organism: Stegodyphus mimosarum; assembly: GCA_000611955.2. NCBI lineage: Eukaryota > Metazoa > Arthropoda > Arachnida > Araneae > Eresidae > Stegodyphus > Stegodyphus mimosarum. Next base: position 98,990 of record KK113010.1, on the reverse strand, counting down.
CAGGTGAGCTCCCACAAAATGATAAAAATACATTTACCATTAAATAATTCAGTTTAGCATTTTAATTCGCGTCGAATGGCTTGAAGAACAGTCGCCTCGTTAAATTGCACACTCATCTTTACACTTTTTCCTTCAACGAAATCTAATATTTTTCAACCAGAAGGATTACACAATTAGAATTCGAGTAGTTAAAAAATGAACTAGAACTGAGTTAGAGATCAATTCTGGAGCTGTAAGTATATTACATGTAACGTTAAAGTCCCAAGTTCCCTCTTATTAAGTACACTACTAGTTTAAATATCAATAAAACTTGCAATGGGAAATTATAAAGAATTCCATATTGTTTCTAAATGTCTCGATTTGTTATACTTGTAAGGCATAAGTTTCTAACAGTTATTTTTAGTTTTATTCACCTTTCCTGCCTCTTCTAGCTTCAGCTTACAATTCCTTACCAGAATGAGTTTTTAGAATCGCGTTAAATGCAAATGAGTAGTAGAGAGTATTTAAGTCGGACGATCTACTGACTTCGACAGGGAGAATTAAGATTCCTGAATAGCTCGCGTTTGCCTTTTGGCTACGTCTCTCTAAGCTCTTACTACGTTCGGCCGTATTACGTGCCCTTGATAGCTTCGCTAGCTAAGTTAATATTACGGGCTAACTAGTTAAGAAATTGTGTTAGCTTCCTTCAAATCTCTTTAGTTAGGCATTAGTTAAGTTCTTATTTCTTACATTTTTGAGCCCAACTGGTGGCTTTGTTGTACGTGCTCAGAAAGAGGCCATCTGTTAATCTTTATTTTGAACAATAAAGGGTAATTAACACTTTTTGAGTCTACATTTCTATTTTTGGACTTAGCGATTATTCGCTTAGCAGTTCACTAGGTTCCTCAACTGAGTTAATAGATAAAAGTGAGAATCCCTACTTACTGATAGGTAATGCATTATAATAATACGAAAGCCAAACGAAAGAGCTGATGTTAAGAGTATTTTGTCGTAACTTTATACTCTAAGTGGAAATGTTTTTCGCAAATGAAGATGTACTTCTTTGAGATGTTATTAATAGTACAAAAGAACGTTGCAAAGCACATAACGGCTATCTACCTAAGGGCAAGGTTTCTTTCGTGGAGGACTTTCTAAGGCAAACTGGATTATATTCACTTTATATTTAGGAAAAACCACGGAAACCAAGCCGAACTTCTATCATTCAGAGGTCTTAAGCACTTGGCCACTGATAGGGCACCAAATACAAGGGAATAAAATATTAAGAGTGGCTTTATAGGTCTAAAGTTTCGAAGAGAGGTAGATGGTTAGGATTGCAAATTATATTTTACACTTAAGGAGTAGTAAGCATGAATGAGGCTCGTGTTTCTTAATCACCTCGAGTAAAATCTAAAAGACCTAAACTTAATGATTTTGTTCTCGTTGGTATAGTGGTTAGCGATGCTGGCTGCCGTATCATTGGCTTCTCACCAGCATTAAAAAATATTATTATTATGTGTTATTTCATTATGCTTCAAACAAGATTTATTGCTTTCATCTAACATATAAAATCATGATCCTGGAAAAATAAATCCGTGCATGCAATCATGGCTTGGAGACGGATGCACAAAAGTAATTAAAAGCATCTAGGAACAATATTTGGCAGGTGCTGGCACCGTGCGAAACAAGATTTGCAATTCGTCTTACATAACACATCATCACACAACGAGAATTTTCACACAGCTGCCATTCAGCAAATTATAAAACTTTTTTTTTAATTTAATGAAACTCTTGTTGCCTCAAAAGATTTAAAAGCAATAAATGCATTTCTAATAATTTAATTTTTATTTTTATTTAAAAAAAATTAAATACATTGAATTTATATTTAATTTATATCAAATAGATATTTAATTTATAATATATCCGAGTGATAACTTTTTTAATACTTGCAATAATTCTACAATCAATAAAAGATAATTCTGATGCCGGATCTTACGAAACTGAGATGGAATCACTTTTTAAGGAATTTTTATTTTTAAAAATTTTGATTTTTAATGGGTTTTTTTTCCGAAATATTAATGAAGATTTCTTCTTCTTCTTCTTTTTTTTTATTTTAGATTGTAATCTAAAATTTTTACATTAGAACTTTCTTGTATTTGTAAATTTTATTTTTAAGCATTTGACTTTGCTATTCATGGGGAAAGGATAGCATGCAGAAAATGTTTTAAATATGAATAAAAATTAAGATCTGTTGTTATGTGATTTTTCCATTCAAAAGCATAAACTGAATTATACAGTCAATTCTCACTATTGCTTTTATTCCCTGTTTTTGTGAAACATAAGCTGTTCAAATTTACCCGACAAAATGCCTTCCTTTAATCTTATTTACCTAGCCTTTTTAATTAAAAGTATGCTTTGCAATTCATAAGGATTTTGAAAACGTCAACTTTAAAAACTTTTAATTTGAGGTTGGCTCTGTCGATATATTAAAAATTATTTTTAAAAAAGATAAAGCCATTGTAAAATTCTATGGAATATGTTGCCATCTGCGCATTATGGCGAAAATGCGTATTTAGGACATCAGTGATTGTAACAGCCTAGTTGTGAATTGGTCCTTGCCGTGTATTTAAAGGTTAGTTGAATCACTCTTTTGAAGTTAAACAAAATGGTTAGTGATTAAGTTTTCACTCAGAATAAGACTTTTCGACAAATCTCAATACTGATTTCTATCAAAAAATACTTTTTTGGTTTAAATTGGATCCCAAACAGGTTAATGAATTGCGTACGTAAGCTTAATGGATGAGAAATGCATAGAAAATTTCGATTTTGCCAGTATTAGCCGAAAAGGGAATTAATTATATTAACAATTAACCTAATTATTATATTGAATTGCTGCAAATGAAACAACAAAAGTAAAACTTCTCTTCCCTGAACGAAAAGCAGAACAGCCCATGCAAGTTTTGGATGACATTTTATGGTATTTTCTCCCTCCTTTCCGCATGCCTTCCTGGTGCAATTGAAAGCATACTCAGCGCGTATTCGGAAGGACCGGAGTTCAAATACCGGGGAGAGCGCTGTTCATTTTTCACATCTCTTGCATCGATAATCCTAATGACTCTGTGAGATTCCACCCTTTTATTTAACACTTAAATGTGGGAAACCTCTTACACCGATAAGCAAATAATCGCTTGAGTGTGTGAACAAAGACGTAAGACTCTAGAAGGGTTAATTACCGTTTATTTCTCAAAATAAGGATCAACACAGTCGTCTTCTATCTCAGAGCGTACAGCAAAGCCTCCACTTGGGCTTGAACTCAAAGTAATAAGAATTAAAGCTAAACTAATGCTTAGCTAAGAAAATAGATCCGAAGTTATTAGGATTCTAAGTAGTTGGCCCCTAAATCTCAATTAAGTAGGCGAAGCTATCAAGGGCCTGAAGTACGGCCGAGTAGTAATAGCTTAGAGAGAGACTTAGCCCAAAGACAAACGCGCGCTAGTCAGGAACTTTGGCTCTCTAACGAAATCAGTGAGACATCGACTTAAATACTACTCTTACTCATTTGCATTAAACGCATTTCTGAAAATACATTCTGGTGGGAAATTGCAAGCTGAAATTAGGAGAGACAGCAAAGTGTGACAAACTTAAAGTAACTGTTATAAACTTAGGATAAACCTTATAACTCTACAGAATGTATCAAAAATCACAGAGGAATCAAAAATCACAGATGGTGTTAAAGAATATGTATTAATGAAATCCTTCAAGACAAAACAAACATAGGTGCAAATTAACTATGGATCTGCTTTCTTTTATGAGTGAAATTTGGAAATTTTGCAAGGATTGTAGTGAAACATTTTCATAAAGCAGTAAAAATATTCCTACTGAATGGCTTATTCGGAATGTTTTTGCAAACCTTAGGCTAGGAGATACTAATTTGCAGTATGGCGATAGTTTACAAAGTTTTCTCCAAGAGATGCTAGTCTGCACATGAACCCAATGGCCATCTACTTTCTGTTAATCCTGTTCAGTCAAACGACTTAAATTAATCAGATCCGCGCTTAATAGTACGGAAGATAATGCAGAAATTGGATGTTCATTTCGAGCTCTTCCGTACCAGGAAAAATAACAAGTCAGGTAAGAAAACTTGGTATCTGAGTGTTATTTTTTAAGTTTTCTAATAGAAATAAGCAAATGATTTAGAATGTGCATTTTTGTCCTAGACAAGGAAAGACAGAACTGATTTCTTAAACATATTGTGATTGTCGATAAAATATGGATCTTAATGATAATTGTACGATATTAGTTTAATGGTGAATGAATATCCCAGTAGTCCTGCCACCTGTACTTCAAAAAAGTTAAATGCTAAATATGATTATTTTCTTCAACCACCATTAATTTTTCTCTGAAGACTATGATAGCACGCAGGTACTATGCCGCAAATAGTACCTGCGTGCTGTGTGCTATACTATATACTGCCTGCTATCCTATATACTGCGTGCTATCATAGACTATTTCTATGATAGCACGCAGGTGCTATGCGGCAAATGCGTATTAGGTAATCTGCTGCACAGTAACGAACGCTTGTATAAGGTTAAATATTATGCAAGAGATACATCACCTCAAACTCAAAACTCGGCTTCATCCTTCTCACTCTTTGACATTATTTGGGTGCTAATGGACAACATTTTACCTTACTTAACTCCAGTTTTGTTATGGCATGATGCCACGTGGAATTCATGTGATACAGTGGAAAACCTTTATTAATGCATTCGATATGCGCGATACCCACTTAGCGTGACGCGCTGAAACGATAGAGTTTCCCAGTTCAGGAAATGAATCATCCGTTAAGATTATCATTATCATTATTATGGATTTTCTCCATCTTCCACGTACACACAGTTTTCATGTAAATACAGTTTTCATGTATATTAATTTTTAATGACACTGCTGATGACGTAATTGAAAAAAATCAGCTCAGTGGGGAACATGAGCTGATTCATCAGAATATGATCAACTGGATTACTGAATGTATGAAGAACTTGTTGGAGTTCCATTCAAAATAGCTAATCGAGAATGATACGCTTCAACTTGAACAGTTGGGAACATATGAAGAAAATGTCGAAGGCGTGTGAACAAAAACAAAATGCTGCAATAAAAAGAAACTAGTTGCAAAAGACCTTGAGCTAATTTTCAGTCACATTAAACATGATTTTACACCAACGACGGGATGGCCGGTCAACTGGAATTTTAGCATATCAGCGCTTGAGATTATTATTATTTATCTCCGCATTATTTATCTCCATCTCAGTTTTGATAGAACTTTCTCATCAGAGAACGGATTCGAGGATCTCCCACCTCCATCCGTACCATCAACCTCTCGAGAGGGTTTTCTGCTGGATAATGTTTTAAGTGTCTCCATCCCGCAGATATGCTACACACTTACAAACGTACATCCTTCTCCGGAATTTGAACTCTGGTCAAGTCTATAGCACCCGGCTCTTCTACCATTAGACAAGCAGTCGCTGAAAATCCTACAAAATTTTTGTTAAATATTTACCCTGCATGTCTAATGTTCTTGGTACCTCCGAACTTTACCAAAATCTCCATAAAGCTATTGCCACCTATTGCACGGCAAAATGAAACTGTCAAGAAACATCTTAATTTTAGATATCTATTTAAGGATTAAATAAAAAAGACGGGAGCAATTTTCCAAATATTAAAGGAAAAATGTAAACAATTGATTTTCATTAACATTAATGCTTTTATCTTCTAGCATAAGGTCCTATTTTTTTTTTAACTTCAACCCTAATTCTATCGCTTAATGCATTTGTTTAATACCCACATAATGCGCATTATTGAAAGCTTAATTAATTGCGTTAAATGGTGTTTTCCTGTAACAGGGAAGCATCCGCAGTAAAAACTCCATAGCAGGTAATAAACCAAATTTTAATATAACACAACCTCTCATATATTTCATTTCACATCTGCAATCTAAAAATTAATGTCTCATTCTCAGATTCTTTACCGCCATATCATTATCAAAGACATCAAGAAGGAAAGAAAATTCATCAACTGAACGTATATAAACAGAGTCAATTATCTCTGTCTGAAGACACGGACTCTACGCTGGTATTGTACAGTTAGATAACTTGAACTTGCGATCAGGTCTCGAACTTGTACTTGGCACACCTTATAACTGGTACGAAACACACCCCCATCGTAAGATGACCTTCGCCTTATACCTAAGAAGCATGTGAAGCGTAATGAAAGACCTTAACATTTTTATTATAGATATTTATGAACTACGGAGTCATGCCAAAGTTACAATCCACGATTTAGCTTTATTGATATTAGATGCGTAGAAGAACATCGTTATAACGCAGTGCCTATTTGTATTGGTTTTTTCAGCATAGAACTGATTTAAAAATTTTAATTCTTTAATAATGACATTTGCAAGTAGTTCAGTAAAAGCACTTTAGAAAGTTATCGTTAAATCTTAATTATTTTACAAATAAAATTACACGCAGCGATAATTTTCTAAATAAAATTAAATCTTATTCGTCAGTTTCATTAAATACAGAATTTTTATTTTAATTTGGGACTACGGTCCTCATTGGCAGTCGCAGGGGCAAAAAAAAATTAATACTCAAAACATGTTTTAGTAGAAAGCTTATATCTCAATAACCTCCAAAGCTATACTTTTCGTTTATAGCTTATTTGATAGTTAAAGAAGACCATTACAAAACACACACAAAAAAATGGAATTGTGTTTGAGCTACAGTAGAGTCTTGAAGTTAGGCAAAAATACACAATATTTTGATGACGTTATACGTGCACGCGCTCGCACTTGTGACGGTTATAACATCCTTCAATTCTACGTAGGAGTCGACAGCGAGCGGTTAACGTAGCGACGTACTTATTTTGTTCGTTCAAAAATAAATATAGAATGTCAAAAAATAAAGATTTACTAAGAATACAGCGCAAGCGACTATCAGAAAAATTAACGAAAGATTTATTGAAAGAATATAATAAAGGACATTTAGTTATAAAAAGGAACGAACGCAATAAGCGATATAATGAAAGCAATAAGCAGAAAATAAAATTGATTGAAATTGTTAGTTTTCTCAAATAAATCAAAGTGATTCAACTTCTTCTACTGTTTCGAATAATAAATTGTCAAATTTGGCTGTACCTGTACCAGATTATGGTGGAGACATTCTTCAACGGTAAATATTCATTCTTTAAGTAACAAAATAACATGAAACACTAAATTAAAAAATTAAAGAAGACACAATCAAAATTAAGAAACTTTTAAAGACTTAGGATGTAGTCACATGCATCTAAATCTAGCGGCTGTTTGGAATAAATGTAGCATACAGCCTCCCGTCAGTTTTTATTTATTATAGATTTGAATTGAATTTAAAAATAAATACATCTCTCTTTTTGTTTTTCATAACAGCATAAAAATTAATGGAAAAAAATCTAGCACCCACACACTATTAATTTCATAAACGATTTGCGAGTTAAAATTGAAAAAAGATAAACGAAAATTTCATGCTGATATCAATAAAAAGACTTAACTGCGATAAAAGAATTGAACAAATTATTACACTTAATAATAGAATTAAATATTGCATAGCAAGCTTAAAGTATGTAGTTAAAAGAATGGAAGGTTTCTAAATCGAGCGCTAACAGTGAACTCCATCGTGACAACTACTTTTCTAAGAACCATGGAAATGGCCCGCCGGCGGCTGAGTCGTAAAGTCGCTGAATGCCGATAGCTCGAAGTGAGTTCGATTCTAGGCGAACGAACTAGCTGCATGGGCGTTTTCATGGATTTCGCCACGTGTAACGTGGATACGAGACAGTTTTCTTTAGAAAGTCCTCCACGAAGGCATCCTTCCCTTTGGCATGCCCTTAAGTTTTACCATAATCAAAAAATCAAACTATCTTTGAAAATTATCATTACTTATCGGAATATAAATAAGCATCACTATTTAATATCCTTTCTCTAAGGCGACTATTTCAAAAGAAAATCAAAATCATGTGTGGCCGTCTTAAAGCGGACAATATGAGAGACAGAATCCTTTTCACTGTCTTTTACTGTGCATTGCATTTATCATGTTTTCAACAGTTTTCAGGAAAGTTTAGCTTCACATATATTTTTTTTAAACCAAACGTTTATATTTTGCTCCACTAAAATGTTTAAAAAAGTGCAACGAGAACCTTCATTTAATCTCGTATTTGGAAGAATGTTATGCATTCAGAGAAGCGTGCAATTGCGAAAGAATGTCACAAAGAATAATCAGACATATTTCAGCGAAGCAAACATTCGTTTCCTCGCGAAACTCCCTAAGTGTGTTAGAAATCTTCTTACCTCTCCAAGAAAAACCACAGCGAACAACTATAAACACTTATTGTTCACAAGATATTTATTTCCGGTTCTTCTAAATAGCAGCTTAAATAACGCAAAGCCAACGTACTGCCAACAAGAAAAGAAGGAATTTAAAATAATAATACCAGGTAAAAATAAAATAATAATAATATTAAAAAAGGCAGCAGACGATAGTGAGCTAAACAAGCAAAAGCAAAGGAATTTTGTACCTCGAACGAAAACAGTGGGAGACATCATGAGCAATTATGGTACGCGGGAGCCGAAAAGGAAAATTATATTCTTTCAGGCGAATGAAAAAGATCCATTTTTCATCCTTTGTCACTCGATGCGAAAATCCTTTAAACGCAGCAAAAGTGGCATGACGTGTCGGCTACGGTTAGGCTGCTATTTGTAGAAGAAAAGAAATTCTGTGTGCCTTGTTTATTTTATTTCTCTCAGAAGTCTTTCAAGCTTCCAGTCAAAGCTGAGAGCAGCCGGTAGAGTAATTCCAAGAGTGGACAAATAAGAGTTCAATGCTGTCGTCCTCTAAAGAAGCGTACGAAAAATGCTGTTGTCAATTTATCACGCAGAATAAGTTAATTTACATCGCAGAACCCGTACGTAGGATGAAAAGGACTTTATCTTCAGAGGAATTATTCGAAAACTCTCTTTCTATTGCTTACCTTTTTTGGCACAAAATTATTCAGAAACTCCCCGATTTTTTTTTTCTTTTTGTATAAGTTTGAGCATTTAGCAGAATGAAAAGCATTACCAGACGTTATTCCATAACTTTAACAAATCTGGATTCTGAATAGAATACTCTTTTAATTTCGATTCCAACATTGCCTTTTGTATATATTTAATGAAGTCATTCCGAAATTTTTAGACCGTAAGTTATATGTCATTCATTCACCTTGGCAAGTGTTCCAGTAAGCGAAACTTAAGGTATTTAATTTATCTTTAACGTGACCTCGCGCATAGCCAGTTATTAGAGTATTGCAATTTGTCAAGACTTTAATATATATTTTCAGGTTTAATAAATGTGTAGTTGCTTAACAAACTGAGCAGTTTAAAGCAAGAAACGCACTCATTAAAAATTTAAATTCTTATTTTATTTTTAATAATTAGTTCCTTGTTCGGCCAGCCACCTAAAATAGTTATTATGAAAGAAAAGGAAAGAGTATGTAATGATTTTAATCATTACAGCTAGTGTAATTTCACGGTTTTAGCTACTAATTAACATTAAGGACTGCCTTTATTGCTTTTAAATCTCTTAGATTTTTAATGTCACAGACAGATTAACTTTGAAAGAAAAATTAATTAGCTTACGTTTCGTCAAATGACAACAAACTGTCGCTTGGAAGACAGAAATGTTTTGTATCGAGCAATGGCAGTATATTTCTTTAAATGAGTCCTTTTATTAAATTTGAAAATGAAATATCTTACGCTTTGCCGAGCAGGAGCGCATTTCTTTTAACTCGCCAATTTTCTGATTAAATTTGGAAATAAATATCTTTCGCTTTGCCCGGTGGCAAAATATTGCTTTTTAACAACCCAGTTTGTTAATCAAGAATTCATTAAATTTGCTTAAAATATGAAATAAATAAAAAAAACCTAGCTTCGAAGTGCGAGTATTCCGGTGGAGAACTACGTCGTTCAAAATTTGGCGGCTCTAAGTGCCACCGTTTTTCCGCACCCCGAGGAACATACGTACAGATTCTTCATTATTTAATAACAGATATACATCTAAATAAAAGTTGATAGCTGAAATTCAAATGAATTTGATTCTTAATATACCTAGCAAACAATTTGGTGTTATCCGCACAACCGTTTTTAACATTCGGTAGAATTTTCGTTTTCTTGTGCATTGTCGAGTACGCACACGTCAGCCGCTTATTCAAAAATTTCCATACAATAATCTTGTTTGAATATATATGCAATTACATTTTTCATACTTAGCCGTCATTTCACTGAATGGTACCCAACAGTTGCATAACTGTGAATTGTAAATATCAGCCATATATATTTTTGAAACTTCTTAATTTTTTTGTTTCTTACAAAATTATTATTTTTACTTCCTTTTACGATGTAAAGGAAGTATTGCAATTGCGAAAAACTTCGGGTTTCGGATTTCAACGGAAATATCTATTTTGACCGTTCCCGAATCCATCTGGATGATTTGCTTGCTTGACATCTCTATGTACGACAGAATAAAGGACTCTTTATTCCAAAACCTATTGTATAACGGATTCAAAATTGATTTTTTTCGTGACGTCTGTACGTACATACCTACGTATGTATATCTCATGCGTAACTCAGCGATTACGACTGCTATAACATCTAATTGTACACATCCCTTGACGAAAATATTCATGCTTTGGCAAACTTAAAAAAAAGTAATTTTGGACCAATAACGAAATCTAACTTTTAATCTGTTCTCTCCCATATTTATATTTGGCAAAGTTTTATACTCGTTATGAAAAAATAAAAGTCCAAGACGTTTACTCCCGCACGACAACAATTGAGCGGAATATTTAATTTCAAAATATGCAATTCGTGATGTCATTTTCAGCTTCCTTACAGAGATCGGATAATTAAGTTAGAATAATTCGAGGAAATAAGTATCGCAAAAGGTGTGTTATGATTTACTTGAATTGTACAAGGAAGTCATGTGATGTCCACGTCAGAATTTTGTATTTTTATTTATGACCGGAAGCGTATCTATAAGGTTGGAGTACCAAATAAACGTTTTCCACCATTTCACAAAGTCACCAGTACTCACTGGCGAATTTTCGTAGGGGTGCGGATATTCAGAAAGTACCGATGAATTTTTATGAAATCTTAAAGCATTATTACCATTAATAAAAGATGTTACTAACATCATCTATTTCGCGCGTACTACAGAAACATTTGGTGATAATTCGTAATAATATTTATTTATGGAATTATAATAATTTTAAGAAATGGAGAACTATAAAAGTCAGCTAAAAATGTACTTTTTAATTCAAAGGGGCAATTTGTCCAGAAGGAATATTAATTTCGTTTTGGCATTTTCCGTTGATTTACTACAAGCGTTGTTTCACTTTCCAAATTGTTGCCACCAAATATTATCGCCCTGTATTACATTTAAAGAAATTAAATAATGAAGAATCTGCATAAATGTATGTATATTTTTCGCACTGTGATAAAACGACGGTACCTAGAGCCATTAAATTTTGAATAACGTAGTCCTCCCGCGAATATGGGCATCTGAAAGCCCAAATTTGAATATTTTATTATCGATTTACTATTTTGTAACGAATTTTTGATTAACATGTTCAAGGATTTCAAAGCAAGCAATGGCAACGTTGTACAGAAAAAAACATTTTTATCTCCAGCGTGCGAGACTGTGTATCGGAAATTCTAAAGACATGCTGATTTTAAAATTATTTTGCGATATTGCTCTTGAACTGAATTTTATGGTTTAAGTACGAAGAACATAATATTTAATAAATAAAAGATAGCACACAAAATGTTAAAAAAATGCCCCTTTGGACGTAATTTAAAATCTGAAACCTTTCAGTTTTTTTTAATTTTATTTTATTTTATTTTTAGTCCAAAAGGGTTTTGTCTGTGAGGGATTATTGTTTTCGTTTTTCGATTTTGCGTTGAATCATTATAAACGGCTGTATCACTTTTCAAATCGTTGCCACCAGAAGTTATCGCCCTGTATTATACTTAAAGAAATTAAATAATGAAGAATCTGCATAAATGTATGTATATTTCTTCAAATGTGATAAAACAACGCTACCTAGAGCCTTCCAATTTTGAATAAAGAATGTTTCCACCCGAATATGCGCATCCGGAAGCCCAAATGTGAAATTTGGAATTTGTTTTATTAGCTATTTCGTATTTTATAAAGCATAAACAAATTTTTGATGAACAAACTCAACGATTTAAAAGCGAGCAATGGCAACACTCTACGGGAAAAAAAAACCTTTTATCTTCAGCGCGCGGATCTCTGTATCGGAAATTCTAAAGATATGTTCATTTTAAGAAGGTAAATTATTCTGCGATATTGCTGTTGAATTGAATTTTATGGTTTAAGTGCGAAGAACATGATATTTAATAAATAAAGGTAACACACAAAACGTTAAAAAAACGCTCTTTTGGACGTAATTTAAAATATGAAATATTTCAGATTTTTTTTGTTATTTTTGTGGCACTTTGTTTTTAATTGTATTTTATTGTTTCATTAGAAGGACCACTCAGAAGCCAGCAACTTTTATTTATTTTACTGTTGCCGGTGACGGCCTAACTAAATATTTCCCACGTGTTTCAATGTATATAGAATTTGTTTATTCAGTAACTTATTTATTCCCTACTTTTCCAAATTTTATAGATTGAGATTCATTCTAAGAATAAATGAGCAAATAGACATGTTCATACTAAGGTATTTTAATAGTAATGTAATTTACAAAAAAGATATTTTTTATTAAAACACGTTTGGTAGGACGTTATATGTAAACCTACCATACACTGATATATGTCATCAAATACGAGTTCAACGTGATCATTTTATTGATTAATATCAGAATTTGATATTGCAAAAACAATTATATATTTGAATTTCATTAAAATAAATAGACTTTCATCTCCTAATTTAAGCTTAAATCTTCAAATATGTAAAACAGTTGGTCCTTCGAGGCATAAAATGCGCCAGTCCATCGTGCAAACCAACATTTTATTATTATTTACCCGTCGAAAATGAGACTTGTTCTGCTTTTTGTTTAAGGTAAAAACAGATAAGTAGAATATATTTAAGCTTTATTTTGCTTACGAAAAGCATTCAGCTCCAACTTTTGATTCGTTTATAGTCACGGGAGAACCTTGAAGCTTTTCGAATAACTATTTTATTACATTTCGAAGAGAATCTTTTTGTTCTTATTTGCTGCTAGCCACTGAATGGTATAAACTATCTTACACTAACTGAATTGCCATTAAAAGCGAATTGTTTGAGAACTAGGAGGTTTTGCATACAGGAACACAACGATGATGATAGCTTACAAACCATAAACAACGATGATGATAGCTTACAAACCATAAACGAGCACATTTTGCGTTTTAATCTTTACAAACAAATGGCAAAAATAGTAACAAACAACAGTTTTATAGAAGCCATTCTATTTTTTCTTGCATTCACTTTATTCTAAATTAAAAAAATTCAATGAAAAAATCGTTTCCACATTTTAACAAAATATGTCTCATGTAATCATAATTCCATGATAAGATTTAAGAAATAATACTTAAAATATATTACCAATTTCGTTCGTTTTAAACTTTATTAAAGCACAAATCCATACCAAGTTTTTAAACAATTTAAGATATTTTTATTGGCATATAGCATAGAATAAGAAGGTAATTAAAACACGGTAAGAAATTTTGAACAATACAGTTATTCAAAATTCTTGAAATAAATGTTTTGTTTTATCTTTTAAGATCCTTTATCAAGTTAAACAAAGAATTTCATTTTTATGTAAGAAAAACAAAATGCATAACCCATTTTTATTCATCTAAAATTAAATTAAAACATTACTGGGGTGTTAAAAGTTTGTCGAGTATTGTAACGATATGCATATGTTATACACATATTAATCTAAATATACTTAATAACTTCTTTAAAATGCATAATGTTTTGTTCATTCTTTTGCAGTTTTTGAATCTTCATTCTTAAATAATCAAGAATCTGTATGTATGCCCCTTGCACCGTGGAAAAAGGGCGGCGCATATTTTAAAGACACGTAGTGCTCCATCCGAATAAGTGTATTTCGAAGCTTGAATTCTGAAAATCGATTTTGTTTTTATTTATTTCATATTTTGTCAGAATTTAAGGAAGTTTCGATTGACAGACTCATCGCTTTAAAAGGAATGTGTTGCCACAACGCAAACGTTAGCATATTTTTGTTTCAAATTTAATCAAAAAACTCACGATTTAAAAGAAATGTGTTCCAATTCTCCATAGCTTCATATTAGCCCACAAAGGGCTATTAGTTTCGAAACGGGACTGTATTACTTTTCAAATTGTTGCCACCAAATATTATCGCCCTGTTTTATTTTTAAAGAAGAATAATGAAGAATCTGCATGCATGTATATATATGTTTCTCCTACTGTGAAAAATCGACGGTATCTAGAACCATCAACTTTGAATATCGTATCTGAACATGTGCATCTGAAAGCCCAAATTTTGAATTTCGAATTTGTTTTCTTATATGTTTTATATTTTGTAAAACTTTAATAAATTTTTGATTAATTCACTCAACGATTTGAAAGTAAGAAGTAGCAACGCTTTTCGAAATAAAGCAATTTTGTCTCTAGAGCGCAAAAACTGTCACCATTCAGAAAAAAGTTCATATAATTGGCTTTCAATTTTAATTAACAAACTCGGCTCTATGAATGCAATGCGTTGCCACGGCCTAAAGTAAAATACTTTTATCTCCCACTTACCAGCCTGTTGCCAGTTAGTGGAGCCTAAGATACTTTCATATTTAATCTGGAAGGTTATTCAGTTAAAAAAAATAAACGACTGAAAAGAAATAAACACTGTTCTTAAGAATATTTTTTTCTACTTTTTGATGTGATCAATTTAAACAACCATGCTTTAAAGTCATGAGATAGTTGATTAGAAATATTCCATATTTTTATGAAATTACCCTAGTTGGACTCATTAGAATCATTAGGTATTTTTTCTTTTTTATGGTAAGTATTTTAAGAGGCGGCAACGAAAGCGGCTAGTTTTTAAAGAAAAATTATAGCGAATGTAAAAATTTATGGAACCTCTAACACTATCGGTAAATCTAAAAATATACTGTTTTTAAATATTTTGGGATTTTGCTATCGAATTATATTTTATATTGCGCAAGTGCGAAGAACGTGATATTTAATAAATAAAGTTAATACATAAAAAGTTAATAATAAAAAGACAAAAAGTTTTGTAAGTTAAGAAACCTGAACAATGTTATGAAATGAGAAAAGCCTGAAAAAATAGAAAAGTGTATGCCAACGCTTAAAACTGCATCGGGAATTCTGATCATATGCACTGTGCTGCTTTTAGAAATTTTGTGATTTTGCTATTGAATAGGTAATTAAGCGCAATTGTGAAGAAACGCGTAATTGTGAAAAAAGCGGTGATTAATACCAAAGATTAAAAAAATAAGTAAGAAGACACACAAACACGCAATAAATAAATAAATAAATCTAAAAGCTTTTAGATTTTATATATATGTACAAAGGAGCGTTTTTTTAACACCCCCTTGGGCTAAAAATATTTAAAAACCGCCCATCTTCAGAACTTCTGATAGGCAGACTCGCTCGCCGGACATAAAAATATTTAATTCCGGACAGTGTTGCCACCGCTTGCTTTGAGATCGTTGACTTTTTTAATCAAAAATTCGTTAACGTTTTACAAAATATGATATACATAATAAAATAAATTCGAAATTCAAAATTTGGCTTCCAAGGGCCCATATTCGGGTGGAAAACTACTTCATTCAAAATTTGGTGGCTCTAGGTGACGTTGTTTTTTCACAGTCTGAGAAATATACTCACATTCATGCAGATTCTTAATTATTTAATTTCTTTAAATATAATAGAGGGAGATAATATTTAGTGGTGACAATTTGAAAAGTGATTCAATGCTTTTAGTGATACGACGCAGAATGCCGCTTCTAGATTAATAGCCCTTCTGGAATAACGCCTATTTGGGCTTTAAAAAAAAAACTTTAATGAAGTGTTGGCATACATTTAAAGTGACTGCAAGAGCAGACTGGTAGACTGCGAGCTCAACGAGAGTTCTTTCGGGCATCCTTTAAAAACCTAACACCTTTTTTTCCTCTCAGATGTTAATAACAAACTTACGGCTTCAAAAAATATAGGGTGCCACTGTTCAAATTGTTTTTTTTCCCCTCTTCCAAGCACCATTCTATCAAAGACATTTCACTTTCTTTTCAAGTTTAATGTGTGTTACTGATGAACTAATTACGCGATTTAATAGTTGAAGCGACAAAACTGTCGTATATATTATGATGCAGCACATTGACTCCTCTTAAAACAGAGTGGATTGAAATAAATTGTTTGTTAACAAAAGTTAGTCGCTCATTATTGTGAGCTGAGGTTTGGAATAGTTAATAATTTAACTAATTTCCTCCCCCCCTAAAAAAATCTGAAAGGGACCAGATTTTGATAGTCGCCCACGATGAGCTTGCAGTTTACCAATCTGCTGTTTCCTTTTTGTCTTTTTAGCTTTGTTTTTAAGCATAATTTTCTTCGCATTTACGCCATATATAAATCAACAGAAAAATTACAAAAATTTTAAAAGCACCATTTATTTAGAATTGCCGATGAAGTGTTAAGTGTTGGCATAAATTTTTCTATTTTTTTACGTCTTTTATCATATCAATGTATAGTTTTCTTAGTAAGATGGCTTGCAAAACATTTTTTTTGTCTTTTTGTTATTAATGTTTCGTTTTCACACACACTTCGTTTTGTGTGTAAATTAATTAATTAAATCTCATGTTCTTCGCACTTACGCCGCACAAAATTCAGTTCAATAGCAAAATCACAAAATATTTAACAGCAGCATATATTTAGAATTTCCGATACACAGTCTCGCGCGCTAGAGATAACAGTGTTTTAATCCGTACAGTGCTGGCACTGTTCGCTTTCAAATCGTTGAGTTTGTTAAGGATTCATTAAAGTTATACAAAATATGAAATATAAAATTCGAAATTCAAAATTCAGGCTTCCAGGTGCTGGTGGAGGACTACGTTATTAAACATTTGAAGGCTCAAGGAATTGTCGTTTTCTCACAGTGCGAGAAACATATATACATCTGTGATAATTGTTCATTATGTAATTTGTTTAAAAATAATACAGAGTGAAAATATTTATTGAAAACAATTTGAAAAGTGATTAAGGCGTTTAAAGTGATACGCCACTGAATCCCTTTCCGAGACTAATAGTCCATTCGGGCTAACGCCATTTTTGTGCTAAAAATTGTATTCATTTATGTATAGGTAAGGGTGGAATTTATCTCCATAGTGTCCCTCATAGAACTTATAAATTTTACAGATTTAGGCTTAAAAATCGCTAGGTAATCGAAAATAGCTTAAAGGCTTAGCTTATCTTTATATAAGAATATAGATATGAAGGGAAGCATTCTAAATCGCTTGCAAAATAAGCATTTTCAAAATCAACGGATCGCTGAGTTGATTGATTTTGAAATTTAAAATAAGCATTCATAATCAATCAAGTCATTTTAGGCGAATAGAAGTCATCTGCAGAAGTGGAAATAGTTTTCCTTTGTAATATTCATTTTGTATTTCTTTATTTTACAGATTAATATTTAATGGTTCTTTTTATTGAATTAGGATTTTTTTTATCTGCTTTCTAAATGTATTGTTACCGGAAAATGTAATTCGCAGGTTTAATAAAGATAGCTTAAGAATATTTTCGTAGAATGTTGTTTTCAATAATCACAACACTAGCTTCTAATGGTGGAGAAAATAAAGGGTATTTACACATTTTAAGATGGTTTTGATAAAGAATTTAAAAAAAAAGGAAAGCAGATGTTTTGGAATAAAAATTTCTGGCAGCACTTACGTAAACAAGCTGTGGATTGAAGGATATGTTTTTGCGCTTGCCGAAGCGAAATATTCCTATTCAATAATTCAAAAATGTTGTGAAATGCATGATATTAAAATTTCGAAGTGCAAAATAAGCAATGTTATCAGTCGGGAAGAGAAAACAGTCAATTATTACTTTTACAATGGAAAGAAACTCCAAAAGAATACCAGAAAAATGTACTTACTGTTTCTGATGTTTTTAAAGTTTAAATCGTTGACTGCAAGAGAAAATCCACGGACGCGGGAATCAATTGCAGAGGCTTTAACTACATCAGTAGCAACAATAAATAAAATAGTGAATCAAGATTTGCAGCTTAAAAAATCTAAAAACATAATGTTTACCAGCTTTTGCCGAGGTATTTCAAAGCAGAACAATTCGTAAAACAGTGTATGAAAATTATTTAGCAGATGATAAACGGAAATATATTGTAACCTTTAAATGGGTTTACCTAAATGACTGCAGCAAGAAAGGTCTATTTCCTATTGAAAACGGAGTGAAAAAAGTTTACAAACTTGGTTCCATCAATGCAAACAATCGGAAATTAAAAATAGAAAGAGAGTAAAAAAATTGTAAATCAACTTAACATATTGCAAGAGAACGTTTTAAGTCCGATATTTATATAAAAAATTTCATTTCTTTATCCCTGTGACTTTCAAATAGTGGAACTTCATTAAGACAAGTCAAAGCAACAACTCGTACTTCGAAAAGTGCCGCTGCATTCTTTGAAAATTGAAGACTGATACAGGTATCGCATTATACCTTTTCAATGTATTCCTGCGAAGTCCCTTGCCATTTCACATTTGTTCTCTTGAAAAGAGCTCTTTCTAATCGCGAACTCACCACGATTAACGGATTCTGGAAAGTAGAGGAAAGGAATGGAAATCATTATGCCTTTAAATTTTGCGAACAATACTTCTATCGTGGAAATTAGTACGACAAATCCTACAGCAACAGTGTCTTGCAAAAGTGTTCGCGCACTTTGAGAATTTACAGAAAAAGCGCTGTAACCCGGAATTGAATTCGAATATAAAGCCCAATATTTTTTCACATTATATCTCCATGCGATTTTGAATAAAATCAAACCTTTTAATTTTTAATGCTGACTTATTTTCTTTTTCTAAAATTGGAAATGTAAGGAGGCATAGATAAAGCACGACATACTTCGAAACATTTTCGTGAAAGTTCATAAATAAATCTGTCGTCTACCACTTTTCTTTTATTTTTCCATTTTCGTGAAGTTTAAAAAATTATTTGGCTTTATTTTTTTGCTTGCTTACTTCGTTACATTTTATTTAAAGCTTAAAAATGTCTCGTAGTCATAAGGACTTAGCGAACAACATTTCAAAAATGGATCATTTTTTATAATAAAGACGAAATTCGATTCGGGATATCACTAAATTAGTAAATTCATCTCATTCTACGGTGCAGGATGTGATAAAGTGCTCTAAAGAAGAAAATCGGATTCAAAAATGAAGAGGTTATCCGGCAAACAGGATACGACATGATTCAACGTGATCAGAGATTTATACTCAGAAAATCTGCGAAAAATCCACGTTTCAGTGTTGTTAAAATTTCTAGAGAATTCACTGAAAACTGTTCTACTTCAGTTTCACTTAAAACTGTTCGACGAGTGCTCAGATCAGCTGAATTATATAGGAGCTCTGCTCGAAGAAAATTTTTTGGAAGTGCAAAAAATATAAAGCTTAGGTGTTCTTCTCAAAACCAATGGTCAATAAGCCGGATGCGTATTGCAATTACGTCTTACTTGCAAATGAAAGCAAATTTAACATTTTTGGTTCCTATGGGCGTATTACTGTATGGAGGGGAAAAATGACCTCGGTCGGAACAGTAAAGCATGGCGGTGCAGGTGTTCTAGTGTGATGGTGCACGATCAGGATCAGTATTAAATAATTTAGTATTTATTGATGGCACAATGACCCGTGCTCTTTATTTAAATATTGTTGCGTGCGTACGGGTTCGTAATGGATTGAATGCACCAGTCGTTAAAAAGTTAACAAAAGTTATTCTTTTCACAAGAAATGAAACAAAACACTGAAATATTTCCTCAGAGATATTCGTACAACTTCACAATATCTCAAACGTTAAACAGAACTCAGTTCAAAACAGATAAAGTTAATCCAATCTCATAGCGAATTCGCTACAATCAGTCACAGCATTAAGTAAACAAAGAGCAATTCGATTTAAACAGCTGCAACCACAACTATTTCGAGTCGGCTTTTATAAGCTTTTTTTTATTATTTACTAGAACATTCTGGTAAAGCCTCGATTTTTGTGGATGGCAACAGCAATTACGAGATATTTATTTATTAAATATTAAATGCACTCGCTCTTTTATTTTTCCTTTTCCGACGTAGCTTTCTCTTCAAAAATCGTCTGCGTTGCACGGGTAAATAAAGCAATTTTAATTACAATTCTAAATAAATAACCAAATAAATATGAAATCCGTAACAATATTTTAAAAAATAATTTAAAATTACCCGCCCAAAATTTGGATACTGGAAACAACTTTATTTTTTATCAGGGTAACGATCCTAAGCACGCGGCCCTCAAAGTTCGCCTTTCGAGTGTCTATAATTGTCCACAAGTTCCGAAAACACCGCCTTAGTCACCAGAGTTAAACCAGCAGAACATATTTGGAAAGAATCAAAGGTTAGAATACGAAGACGCGATATTAAAACAAAAACCGAACTAAAAACAGTAATGATGGAAGAATGGAAGAGCATTGATGCAGATCTTCCGAAAATGCTGGTTAAATCTATGCCCAGACGTTTGAGAGCTGTCATAAATGTTGCAGGATATACTACAAAATACTAACTGACAGAAATACTACAGTATTTACTAATATATGCAGATTTCTTTAAAACGTACAAAGATTTTTGTGAGGTAACTTTTCTGTTACTTTTTTTATTATTAATTTTACAAAAAAAGGTTTTAATATGTTCATAAAGTAATTAATGTAGTTTTGCTAAGAGAAATTTATAGGTATTATTATAAAATTTTCATTAAATATTAATTATAAATATAAAATATTACTTAATCATAAAATATTAATTTTTATTAATGAATAAAGCAATATTTCACTGAAACTCGTAAGCGCACGAACACTTTTGTGAGCCTCTGTGTCTGATTCATACAAGATGCCTACTTTATGGAAGATAGTCCAAAAGAAACCTGCTTATTTAAGGAAAATCTATTATAACAATGACATTCGATTGCCAGCAATAAGCAGTGATTGCTAATATACTTTTACTGAATCTCAAATAAATAATTTCAAATAAAGCAGAATGATGACATACTCAGCTTAATGTCTCATAGAATTTCCAGACAAGAGAACAACTTATTTATTTTCGTGCGAAATAAGAAAAGCGTTCATTGCGTGTAAACCGAAAAACGCTTTCATTTCTTGCGAGGCATGAAATATCTTCTTTTCGTGCGAAACATAGCTTGTGAAATCGAACATTGAAAAAGCCTGAATTCTCACAGTTTGTTTCTTATAGGTAAACTTTCTTAGGTGAAGGAAATAATATGATCGAAATTGCATTTAATAGTTTTGTTGCCTTTAGCGGAGATTAGAAATTTATTTTCAGTTTCAATAACAGAAAATTCACTTTTTTAAGAATATAGATTTAGTGATTGGACTTTCTCAAACGTTTTGCTTTGTGGGAATTTGAGAATCAGTAATAAATGTATTGACCTAGATTCAAGATTTGTTTTTGGAAATTCTTGAGAAATTCGATATGCTAAAATATACACTTATATAAAAATAATTGTTTTAATAAAGAAACAACAAAATAAGTCAGGAAAATTCTGCAAAATGTGATAAAGAAATAACAAAATAAGTCAGGAAAATCCTGCAAAATGAAAGTAGGAAACATTTAGATGTTTTGTATTTTTTCTTATTTAAATTTTTAATTAAAATTAAAAAGCTACAACAGTATTTGTTTTACAACTACTGGCATCTTTTTATTCAAGTAAATTTTCAACATACGCCAACATATCAGTGATTAAATTTATAAAAGCGTTTTGTTTTAGAACATTAAAGTTCCATAATTTAGAGAAATTTATTTCGTTTTACATTGATGATGATTTTATGGAAGATTGTACATTTTTTAGCATTTTCAAACTCTATTGCTATACATAATGTTTTTCTACTTACAAATATTCTAATGAATAAACGTGAAATTCCTTTGCATTCTTCAATAGTATCTTCATCATAACTGGCGCACCTGAGGGCGGAGTGGAAAGAAATACTGAAAACAAATAGTTCATTCAAAGTTCATATTCCCGTGAACGAGAAAGCTGCATGGGTACTTTCGCCATTTTCCCCATGTTATGTGAATATGAATTTATTTCCCTTAGTAAGTTTTCTAGGAAATCATTCCTCCCATTGGAATGATTGGTGGCCAGTTTTTTTGAGAAGCTTCCAGTGGTGGCCAGCTTTTTTGAGAAGAGTGCCACTATCTGAAAAAAAAAAAAAGTCATGCATGCCACTTCCGACTTTAAAAGACGAAAGAAATATTATTTATGGGCTGATTCTGGTATTTTTAATCAAATAGTGCATTTTTTAGAAGTCTGAGTAGTGGATATTTAAAAAGTAATATAATAAATAAAGCAAACATACAAACTAGAGTTTCACTGCTAATAAACATTTTTAAAGGTTCAATCAGTTAAATTATAGATAAAATAAAAATGAATAATTTGGAATATTTAACTCTAAATAACTATTAAACACTCAGTACTATTTTTAATCAAATAGTGCATTTTTTAGAAGTCTGAGTAGTGGATATTTAAAAAGTAATATAATAAATAAAGCAAACATACAAACTAGAGTTTCACTGCTAATAAACATTTTTAAAGGTTCAATCAGTTAAATTATAGATAAAATAAAAATGAATAATTTGGAATATTTAACTCTAAATAACTATTAAACACTCAGTACTTAATTAATGTGTTTTTTTGAATATGTAGTTTTTTTTTTTTTTTTTTTTTAATGAACGTGACTTATTTTTTTTTTTTTATTTTGTTTTTTTTTTTTTTTTTTTTTTTTTTTTTTTTTATCAAGTCAGCTATATTAGGATTAGTTCTTGAAGATACTAAACAAATTAGGTGTTTAGGTGCATGTCAGTTAATCTTGAACGATATTTTGATTTTATTATGTTCATAGAAAACGTTTGATCACAAAAATATATTAACCAAATCTACAATATTATATGACAGCCAAATCGTGTAAATTTGGAAAATTGCTTGTTGGTACAAGTTTCCAAAATTCGATATAATTTGGATCATTTGCAGCTGAAATAAGTTCCTTATATTTGCTTTTTATTGCAGTAGGCTGCTGTAGATCAATAATATCGATTTGGATTTTGGTTGGATAACAATTAACGTCTTGCAGAGAAACTGAACTACTATATTTATTCTAAATGTATGCAGACGATACTATTTTTTCAAATATTTTAATTCTTCAATAAGTCTTCTCTTACCACTATTAAAACTCGGCCGTGCCACACTGTGGCACGCGTGCCACGAGATGGCCATCCCTGCATTAGACAGACAACTCTTGTTTGCTTTACTGTAATAAAATAAATTTAATACGAATCCTGTAATTAAGGCCTTATAAAACTAAGCGTTATTAATTTCTTAAGTATTTTATTCTTCTTCTTTAAAACTACACATAACTTTATAACTTAACTATAAACTATCATAATAAACACTTAAAACCCTCAAGGTATGTGTGTTGGTATTATAATAGATAGCTTTATTGCTAAAATGCATTTACATTTTATTATTCCCATCACAGAAAGAAAGAATTACCAGTGTATAAAAGTGGGAGATAAAACATCGACAGAATCCCATCGCTGACATTTATTTTCCACTGTCTGTCCTCTTCAACATTGTTTATCCTTTGATATTTCAGTTACTGTTTTTCTAAAAATCGTTTTATTTTTTAAACTTTTTGCTACTGTTCCCATTTACCATTTGCTGAACTATGTCTTTCCGTAACCACGCGTTTGAAAGCTGTCGGCTTACAATCCGAATTTTTGCAGCTTTGTGTAAGAGAGGGTATATCAAATCTCATTTTGTTTGCATACTGTAATAAAATTCTTTCTTAAAACATTTAGCTGCTTTCGTGGCAAGCGGCTTAAAATAGTTATGATAAAAATTTGATGTATACACTACATGACTTTCTTGCACGAAATATTAAATTATACGCATTTTGCATTTCATTTAAATTTATTGGATTGAATTAAATCTACTTCGTCGATAGCGCATAAACCACAATAGAATAAATGCACTATTTAAAATTCACTATATTTATTTACTATAGCGACACTCTGGTGCTAGGTTCACTTAATAGCATTACATCTCATTCATTTTATAATTCAGAATGCACAAAAATTATGCATATCATCTGAAGAATTACCTACTCTTTGCCACGTGTTCTATTCAAATACTACTATATATCTAAAACGATGTGTAAAAGAAATTAAACAAACAAACAAACAAAAGAAATAGTTTTTCACAGACGATTCATTTTTTCTCATTCAATTAATTCAGTTCTCACTTCGCGACAAGGCAGGGAAAGGCATAAAAACTCAAAACATCTATATTAAAAATTACGAAGTAAATCTTAAACACTTATTTCCTCGAATAAATTCCAGAATTTATTAAGCATGGTTTAATTCGCAATAATAAAAGAAGATGTTATCTTTGTTTTTGCGAAGCTTAATTCCTCCAGATTGACAACAAATCTACTATTCTGCTAAGTTTCAAATGTAAACAAATATGGCTGCTATATGGATAAAAAAATTAGGTTTAGCCGCACTTAAACAACTTTTAAATTGTTGATAATTCTACAACTATAACATTTAGGTTAACTAAAGGCATAAAAACTTTAACCGGAAGATAGGAACAACATAATTCAATCGTTTTTAAAGCAAAAAATGCACAATTCACAAATATATAAGAATAAAGAAACTGAGCTCAGCCGAGTAACAGAGTGAATATATATATATATACTTTTGGTGAGGCCGATTACAACCAAAATAGGAGGTGAACATCTACATGTCATAGCAGTCCTATATACAAAATTTCAACATTCTGAGGCAACTCATTTTTGAGTTATGCAAGATACACATATACATACTTACGTATGTACGCACGCACAGGCACCACGAAAAAATCTCTTCAGAATCCATTTTATATCAGTTTTATAATTTTTGGGGAGAAAAATAGTCTTTTATTCTGTCCTTACGTACGGATGTCACGCAAAAACATCGTTAAATTGCATTCGATAGCGGTCAGAATGGATATTTTCGTTGAAATATGATACCCAGAATTTTTCTTGATTACAATACTTTCTTTTTACATTGTACAAGGAAGTAAAAAGGGATATAATAATAATAATAATTTTAACGAATATTTCTCGCGTAATTTCACGGATCCAGTTAGTAATTAGTAATAAAAGAGATGAAGAACTCCGTTTATTGATTTTATATCTTTTGGTTTGTTAATCAGTAACAGTTAGTTTAGTTTTGAAAGAAAAATCAAGTATCTTACCATCTGCCTAATAGCAAAATACTGATGCTTGGAAGATAAGAAATTTTACTTTAGACAGTGATAAAAACGTTTTCAAATCGCTGAGTTTGTTATTTCAAAGCGGATATATTTTGATTCGCTGGCTGACATCAAATTTCTTTTCAATCGCTGAAGATATAGAATGTCTTTAGAGAATGTCGAACACTGGCCGGCAATGTGTGAAACGATTAAACATTTCACACATTTCCTAGGTATTCTAAAGAATACCAAATTACAGACTGACAATGTATGAAAATACATCTGTGATTCGTTTCGAATAACCGAAACTACTTGCCAGAAGTTAATAAATGATGAAAAAGTGACTACTAAGAAGGACCTAAGGGACTATTGTTTGCTGAATTGGTATGATGGGATGTTTGTGGAAAACAAAAGTAAACTCATTAATTCTGTTAAAGAATGCGTCAGTACTACACAGTATTACGTCACCGACACTGAGTTATTTCACATACTTCATGAAACTCATTTTTAGGGGAGCTATTCCACAGGGAAGTCATGAACGAATTTTGAGGGAACATTAAACAAATGCGAAAATGTTACACGTATTGATATTGAACTGTATATCCACCTTTGTGAGTCCTGCCAGGAAAAAAAGGTATTAAAAAGGGCATTGTTGTCAAACCTAGGATTTTTTCTGAATTTAATTCCAGTTGCCAGATGGATCTTACTGATTTCCAGTCTCAACCAGATAAAGAATTGCACTGTTGTTGTTTATGCTTACTTGTCTGACGTATAGTCAGCCCAAGCCCATGAAATTCCCCGTGGCAAGGAGCGCTAGATTACACCTGCCGTTGGCAAAAATTCATTATGGTGAATCAAGGTAACCTCACTAATTTTTTTTACGTATTTTGAATAAAAGTTTTTTAATGGTAGTCTTTCTTTATTTTTTCAAAATGACGTTTGTGTTTTTGAGGAATGAACGTCTTTTAAATAGCATTACCATAACCTTTTTTCATACTTTGTCAAAAGACCGTTTGTCATTCTATGGAATGTTTATGTATTGAAATATGGAATAAATGAAAATGAATTCTAAGCTCATAGTTCGATCTTCGAGAACATATTTTTGGTTGGACGGCTATGCGTGTTTAACATTTAGTGGCTCTTAACCGTCATTTTTCCGCTGTGCGACGAACAAACATACATGCATACATATATATAGATGTTTTATTATTTAGTAATAGCGATTACTAATAGTGTTTACGTAACAGCTTTATCGAGGAATGGATTTCCGCGATAACATTTGCGAATTTTAGGAGATTTTTGCAAGTTTACACAAATATTGAATAAATCAGCGAATTTCGGATTTTTCTGTCATTGTTTAGATTATATTATAATTGCTATTTGATGTTTTGTATGCTTATTAGACTGACGGTCTTTATAGTTGAGTAGTTTTTAAGCTGAGCAGATTTCTCTTCAAATTTTTGAAAAATAATAAAATTTTCCAATCACTTGATGTTCTTACTAAGCCAAATAAATTTTTTTATTTATTTATTTGTTTTCGTGTTTTTTATTATTCATTATTTAAAACAAGTAAGAAGATAATGAACTTTAAATAGCAGTTAAATTCATTTAAAGTGAGCAGATTTTTTCCAAAACCAAAAATATAATTTTGGAGACGGAGATTTTTATTTAATAAAAAGTATAAGCTTACTGTTTAAAAAAAAATAAAAGTTTGTTGCTTTTTGCAAGACTTGCTGATTAACATAACTATTTAAATTTTTTCTTTGATGTATGGTGAATTTATAATTGTATGTATTCTAAAGAATTACTTTGGCATGATTTTTTCCTTCCTTCTCAGCAAATGCTTCGATTCGTATTCCTAGCTTATGCACCTCTATCAGGTGTTCACAACCCACGCATCCCTGCCACGATTGCTAGATCATTTTTTACCTCACTTTCTTTCCCAAACTCTAAGAATGCATGCACATTTATACAGATTCGGATTATTTTTTAACGCGGTTTATAGAAAAACAACGAAAGGCATAAAAATGTTTTTAAATACTAAAACTTCATTATAAGTAGTTTTTATATTCCAAAGCTAAATACTTACAACAGGTACATAAAAGGCTGATCGTGTTTTCTACCTGAAACTCTGAAATTCCCCCCTCCCCTCCCAGAGAGGTTACATATCCATGATCGCCAAAATATTTGCTCACGTAAAAGATGTTACCATGTGAAAATATTTGAGACGCCCTTGAGAAATATGGGTTTTCAACCATCTTATTTTTTGAAATGGCAGTTTTAATTATGATAATAAAAAAAATCATTTGCACTCTCTTAGAAAGCCAAACACTTTTGGAATCGAAATATTCGGTGTGTTCGGTGCGTTGAACCTGCAAGATTTGCATTTACGTAGGACGAGAAGAAATATCCGAGTACTCCACATGCTTCGATGGACACATGTATAACATCTACTGCTTCTCTGCATTTCCAATACGCACCCATTACGACAACCTTAACGTGATTATTAATGGCTTACTTTCATCATTTACAACCCACCATTTGAACGTTCGGCTGCTCTAAAGCAATTAGAATTAATGAGTTTAATAATCGAATAAGATGCTTCTGTTTCTTTTATTATTAGCATGACGATCATGACTGGAATTATTAAGTAAAAGTAGTTAGAACAACCTAATAAGTAGCTTCGATTTCACGAAAATTTACGCCGTTTATAGTAGCAAAAATTATAATGGAAGTTTAGTTTGCAATAATTATTTAGTAATAAGCAACACTAATCAGTACGTGTGGCAGTGAAGTTTTATGCTTAATGTAATACTCAAAAGCATTGTTATCTATACTATGAGGTAATGAAGAATATGTACGCATGCATGTATGTATGTATATTTGTATGTATGTTTTATATGCCCCTCGCATCGTGGAAAAACTGTGGAACCCGCAGCAACAAAAGTTTGAACACACGTCTGAATACTTGCACCTCGCAGCCCGAAATTTGAATTTCGAATTAGCCTTTTTTTATTTATTTATTTCATATATTGTGAGAATTTAATGAACTTTTGGTTAAAAACTCAGCGATATAAAACTTTGTGTTGCCTCTCTGCAAGGCGTAGTACATTTATGTTTCAAATTTAAACAGGAAACTCTGGGCTATAAAAAAGTGTTTTGTTACTCGACAAAACGCAATTGGCGCTTTAAAAGAAAGGCAAAGCATAAGAAGATATTTGTCTTTTGAATTTAATAACAAGCTCGGTGATTTAAAAACAATGTGTTGCCACTACCCGAATTAAATTATATTTTATCTTCCACGAGGCAGTGGGTTATCGTTCACCAAAACGCAAGGAATTTAATTTTTCTTTCAAATTTATTTTGCTATTAATATTTCTTTTTTTTTTCTCCGCCGGTATGATAGTCAGTCTGTTTAAGAAAGATGCTTGTAGGCCTGTTTAAGTCCTTCGACGATTATTTCTTACCGTGTACTATTTCTTACTGCCTTAAGTCATGTTCCGTCCCTCCCCTTCCGATGTCTGCCTTCATAAGAGAAAACGAACGAAAGAGCCAAAAATTAGAAGGTATGATCTAAAGCGAGTAACATGTGAAAGGAGAATGGAAGTCGCAAGCCAGCTGTGAAGCGTTATCACTGCATGTAAACCAGTTAATCATTCATATGAGCAATTTTACATGTTACCGAATTTCTGTCATAGATACTATAAATTTGTGCATAAATATTGCACGTACATTTTTAAAAAAACATAAACTAGCCCAAAGATGCTGATGTGGGCATCACTAATATAAATATACAGGCACGGGATTCTATTGCAGATATTATAAAAAGTTACTTCTATATATATATAACCACTACTAAAATACACTAAATAGTTCAAATAAATATGTTCATGCAGACGCATCTGATACAACTACACAAATACTCCGTTTCTGTTACAGACACTATAAATTTATACATAAATACATGCATTTACACAAAGATCACTAAAACGCATAAACCTGTCCAAGCAAATAGGAAGCGTTATCACGATAGTTCCCTCATATAGGTGAAGAAGACGATTTTGGGAAGTGTTATGCTAAAGCAAACACTCCTAGCTTACTAGAGAAATAATGCATTATTAGCTAACAAACTAAGCCATTTAAGAGCAATAAATGCAGATTCCTTTCCATTATTGCTAATTACTAAGTTGGATCTATGAAAGTACGTTAACTGGATTCTTGAAAATAATTATACATTTTTTTCCCTTTTTTATAATAACTATTTTGGCCGCGCAAGCGTATAGTCATCCAAATTTAAAACTTTTCCCTCCCTTAACCTGAGAGTTTCCTAAAAGTTTCAGCATAGCAATTGAATATTGTTCCAAATACGGATTCGTGGATGTCTCATTAACAACCATTCCAGATAAGTAGGAAACGATTTACAATTTATAATAAATAATAATCATATACATTGAAATAAATAGCTGTAAGTAATTCAAAGGGAATGAAGATAACAGGCAGATCATTTTCAACGTCAGAGACATGGCATAAATTACTATATCATTTGCAGAATAAACTCTAAAACGTCATAGCTAAATCTTTTTTAACAGCGGTCGTTTTGAGAACTAATATTAACTACTACTGGTTGACAAAATTCTGTTTATATGGTATCGTACGGACTCCTGAAAGCTTCAGGAATTATGTACGGTACTTGAAATGATGTTCGAGATGTTTCTACAGCTTCAAAAATGCGTTCTCAAAAAATCCCCAAGTTGGCGAGAAACTCCCGAACCTCACCATCTTTGTGACAAAAATTGCCACCAAGGCCTTTCGGGAATATTTTGTCTCCTATCTCGCTTTATAATTGAGCTATTTAAACAATTTAAACGTTCAGAATCATAAGGTCTACAATTCTATAAGAAAGAAATAAGCATTTACATATATAATATGCGGACCCCCCCAAAAAAATTTAACTATTAGCATAAATGCAAAATTAATTTACAGCATCACGAATCAGTTTTATCAGGATAATAGTGTACGGTATCAATAAGTAAAATGTCATCATAAGGTTGTGCGAAACGGGAGGTAATTGTACAGTGAGTTATGTAATAAATGATGCTTAAAATATTCTTTATTAATTAAAATATTGATACTAACGTACATAAAAATACTAATAATTAGATTCATATAAATTACATTAACGTTAAATCGATTAGAGATATCATTATAAAGTAAAACAAAGTTACAAAGTATTAAAAAATATTCTCTCATTGCTTAAAATTAATACTTTTTTCGAAAAGAATTTGTTTCTTCCCCACGGCCTCAGTTCCAAGAAATATGTAGTCAAGGTAGGACTGTCTGCTACGATGCAGCTAGTATAACTAATGCTGCAATGCTAATTTCTATCTGCACTAACGATCTTCAGCTATAATTTAATATCTTGAGAGGATCAGCTGACAATTATTTGTATCAATCTTAGATTAATTTCTGCCGCGGATATGTCAACTCTTAGGCGTAACATAACAATGCTAATCTCTGAATAGATCAATTATCCTTGTAATTTTAACTTCTTTCTTTTTTAAGCTTGGGCAACAGCAGCCGAGAAGTAAAATCGCTGAACACTGGTAGTTCCAACGTAGGTTCGGTTCCAGGGTTGGCTGCATGGGCGTCTTCGTAGCTTTCCCCGTGTGTAACGTGTATACCAGCCAATACTAGTATATATGTACATATTTCAGAAAATCGTAAACCTGAAAACTCATTATTTGTTTCAGTAACCTTTTTTTTTTTAACTTTTAATAAAAGTCGTAGAATTTTATCTTTATTTAACTCCTTTTTCTTAAATACTCTTGATGTGTCATTTTCCCTTTTGTGCTCAACATTTTAATTATGATAAGGAGGTGAAGAGTTATTAAAACCATGGGTATTCCTCAATTTAATCATTGGTTCTAAGTGTTTCGTGTAAATCGCTCACTTAATCAAGTAATGTAATGTTTTAATTAGAAAGCTAAATTAGTCTTATGGAATGTCGAATGGCAGCACTTCTGAAAACCGGCAATTTGGCACTCCGCACAGATGACAAATGCCCTTTAATTGTCATAAATAAAAAAAAAATATGACAATTAAAAAAAATGGAATGTCTAAGTTATAGACATTTTAAAGTCAAAATTAACGAGGTATGTACATAACCAAATAGATTATTATAACTTTGCAAGAGTTGGGTGCATTACATATTACATAATTTCGTCATTTCCTATTTCTTTTTATTTCAGTGTGTTTTCCGATTAAATGCGAAATTTTACGCTTTTCATAGTGGCAACACAAAGCATTTAAATTGCTGATTTTTCTTTCAATCAAAAGTTCGTTAAATTCTCACAAAATACGAAATAAATCAAAAACATATTTGAAATTCAAAGTTCGGCTTCGAGGTTCATATGTTTGGGGAGTATATTTGTTCAAAATATGGTAGCTCTAATTTCCGCCGTTTTCCGAAATGCGAGGAACATACAAACAAACACACACAGACTCTTTGTTTTATTATATGTAAAGATTAAATAATGAAGAATCTGTAGGCGCGCGCGTGTGCGTGCGTGCGTGCGTGCGTGCGTGTGTGTGTGTGTGTGTGTGTGTGTGTGTGCGTGCGCGTGCGTGCGTGCGTGCGCGTGTGTGTGTGTGTGTGTTGCGAGTAAGCTAATAGACCCAGCGCCACGAAATTTAGTACATAGGTGTATCTACACAAGAGCCAGTGCACCTCAAAGCGATTTTTTCGAAATTCGAATTACAATATTTTTTATTTTATGTTTTGTGACCAAATGGCGTCATTTTGAGACATAATGGGCTACAGGAAAGCGAGATTTCACTCTATACATTTCATTTTTACATCGTCGTGAAGCGTAGATACTTAGCTATTTTACGATCTTAAAATAAATTTCGATAAATCGATTAAATACGAATTTATTTAGGAAGGTCAGGTTAACACCTTTTCAGCGGAATTTTAAAAAAAAACTTATTTTTAAAAATGTGCTGTTTATTTTCCTTTGATTTTTGGACACGTTGAACTTTAATCCTTTCGACTTTTAAAAATAATAATATTTTGTATTTTTAAAAAAGTTTTTAAATGAAGCTTCCGAATACACTTCTCGCACCTCAGATATTTTAAAATGTAGTTTTGACAACAATTTTCCTTTCTTATTGTTGTTGATAGATTTTTGATGAAATTGCATCATTTTGAATAGTTTCATTCTTTTAAAAATTTCAGTTTGGCAACAATTTTTCATCGTATTTCTTATGTTACTGTTTTTAAGAGACTGAAACGTTTAAGAAATTAAAAAGTTGTTTCTTTTTGCAACGGTAAATTGTTTAATTACTTTATTAGGATAATTAACATTTGTATCAAGGGATATTGCTTATTTCATTGTAATATTATGTTTTAATTATATATAATTTTAGTTATAAAAAAGTTTTGCACGATATTTTTTAATCTGTTTAAGTTCTTAATCTGTTTATACCATTTGAGGTCTTAAGATTTTGCAAAGGGAAGTTGGTTAATTTATTTATTAGGATAATTAATATTTGTATTAAGGGATATTGCTTATTTCGTTGTATGCTTTTTATATGTAATGCATTTTTAACTGAGTTTTTTTTTCCGTTGTTGTTTGTTTCTTTTTCGATAAAATTGTTCTGCAGAGTAAAATTCTGTGCAGTTTTCAAATTTAATGTTCTATTTAGGCATTTTTCTGGTACACTTAAAAGCCAGACGAAGTCTGGTCGCCCAGCGGCTAGTACTAGATATTACTATAATCATTGGACCTGATATTTATTTTTACTTCCGCAAATTGTTTTTTATATTTTTTTATGCGAAGTTTTATTTTAATGGTATACTTTCAGACATGCCGCACCTGTTCTCAAAACTTTTGATTTGCAAACGTGTGACTTCGAACGTGAATATTTTGAACTGTTTCGCAGTTTCAGTCCTGCATTTTGTGTAACACAAACTGAAACTTGAGCACACCAAGGAGCAACATGTTTTAAATTCTGGTATTTGCACTTTCTTGCGCTGAGTAAGCAGAATAGTGTTCTAGATTTACCCACTTCCGTTTTCCTTCACGAACAGATTCTTTGAATGCCTTTCTATAGATTTTTCCGCTTTTCGAAGATGCGCTTCCTAGATTCCAGGCATTCAACATCTGTGAACAACATCGAGGCAAGACTGTCTGTGTATTCCACAACGAAAGAACGCAGTTCGAGCTGTAATAACTTTTTTTAACACAATCTTGTTGCTACTGAAAAATATAGAAATGTAATTAGTTTCATTATTGCTATTAAATCAATCAGTAGTAATGTTGCAATATCAATTAGTTATTGTTATTAAATCAATCAGTACTAATGTTGCAGAATCAATTAGTTAAAGAAAAATAATATTACGGAGAACTGTGTTGATTCCTTATATTGCCTCACTTTATTGATTAATAACAAACTGATTAAATTTAAATGATGAATTAAAGACTTTGCGTTTCATCGAATGGCAACACCCTGATAATCCACTTTGCGAGAAGGATCGTGGAGGACTCTCGCAGTGGCAGCATTTGCAAAAGGCTATATTTAGACTTTCAGCTCAGTTTAACTAGGACAGGATTTTATACGTAAATTAAAAACAAAGACATGCATATAATAATAGAGAATATATAAAGGAAAATTTTCTCTTGTGAAATGTGAAGTGAAATTTAAATAACAAATGTGTATACTATCGTGGAATTAATAATCGGAATTTGTAAATAATTAAACTGGAATTATTAATTGAAATACAAAGCTAAAAAATAAAACAAGAGAATTGTTGTTGATTCCATAGAAAGATCCCGACTTATCAAGAGGAATTCGAACCTCTTCATACAACCACCAACAATTCAAAAGGAGCGCGTTTCGTCATTTCACATTTCTAAACAAAATTTCAACTCAATTTAAAATTTTCATTCAATTTCATAAAACCCAAATTTAAATCTAAAAGAAGTTAAAAAATGTGAAATAATTCTCCGACGCGCGGCTAGATAAATAATTGCAATTAATTTCAAAAATAAATGTAGTAGTCATATAGAACAATACTTAAAACTAAAAAATAAGAAACGTGGGAATCTTGAGAACTAAAACTTTTCTAACCTAATCCCAAACCTCTCTCTTAACAGACTGCCGTATTAAATAAATGGGCAGTTAGCTTGCAGCTCTGTTGCTCGCTTGGACGCTATATCTTTTCATTGGGCTTTGTCGTGCTGCTAAATACGCCGCTATTTAAAATGTGTTATTCTATATAAAATTGTGGTGTGGGTACTGTGCTCATGATCATCTGTAATGAAAAATGCGGTTTCGATAATTAGTTCGTGTCCAGCAATAAAGATTATGCTCAGTTCGGCTACGTCTGTCTGTCTTTCAAGTCTCTTCTTCGACTATCATCTTTCTAATTATGCGGTAGTCTGTCCAAGTTATAACTTCTGAGAGCCATCGTCAATCCGCTTCAGCTTACTCCAACTATTCCTCATATATTTATATATATATATACACACACATGCGTGTGTATGTGCGTGTAAAATAAAATCTTTAAATTGTAGTAGCCGTTAAAGTCGTCTATTTAAATTTTAATTTGTTTATGTTCCCATTTTCATCCTGAAAATAGTAACATGCTTATAACAATCTCTTTAAACTGCGTCATTTCAAAATTAATCTTTGTCATATGATTCTTACGTTTAACGCTCATGACTCATGTATTTACATAACGCTTGAGCTAATAATAATGAAACCTTTACCAAGCAATTAAAATAAAGGTGGGTGAACAGTAACTGGTACTTACGTATTATCCCGTCAATCAGCCAAGTAGCACGATTTAGCGCCAATTATGGATGACCGAGTCCTTTAGAATTCTGCAATAAGGACTGGCGATTGGCGACAGTTCCCGAAATATTCGTCAACTGTCTATGGGCTAATACGTAAATATCCTATAACTTCCATCCGTATAGCAATCGACGCACTCTTTCTCTCATTTGCTGTTCTGCTAACATATAGCCGCTTATTTTTCTTATCTCGTATGTACTGCTATTAGCCACCTAAAAAAGTAATTATAAGAAACAAAAAAATATGTAATGATTTTAATGTCCAACTAGTATAACACGGCTCCACTTCACTAGGCGAGTTAGTAATTAATAATGACAAAGACCTGCTATCACTCAGAGAGATTCAATTTGAAAGAAAAGTTAAATATCTAACTCTACGAATGGCAACACATTGGCTCATAGATGGTTTGGTTTATGTGACCACGGCAAAGCCTCGAGAGCTATCTCTCTAAGGGGAGGGATGCCTTTGTGGAGGATCTAGGGGAAACTGGCTCGTATACACGTTACACAT
Organism: Stegodyphus mimosarum; assembly: GCA_000611955.2. Taxonomy (NCBI): domain Eukaryota; kingdom Metazoa; phylum Arthropoda; class Arachnida; order Araneae; family Eresidae; genus Stegodyphus; species Stegodyphus mimosarum. Next base: position 63,042 of record KK113010.1, on the reverse strand, counting down.
GGAGAAAACCCCGAAAACACCCCTGCAGCCAGCACTTTCGCAGGATTCGACCCTGGACCGAACTATTAGTGTTCAGCAACCGCCCGGTCACTGGTGGATCTCAATGACGCATAGAATATACAAATGTTTTATTTCGGGCAGTGGCAACACATTTCTTTAAATTTGCTGAATTTTCTCAAGGAGGTTAGAATAATAAGCATGACGTCACAAAAATGAAGGCAAGAAAATGTCAACAACGTGACGTCATGACTTATCATGGTCGCCATACAGCGTACTGATGAGACTACGAAACGTGTTGTTAAATAAAATTTACACTGACTATGAGATCATATATCAACTTCCGGAGGTTCAGAAAAGTGTCTTTAGGCATAATTTGCAAAAAACACCTTTGAAACTTCCACTGGTTTTACCATGTCGTATAGTTGCCATTTATACATTTTCATGCACCTAGATTTTATTGAATCTGAAACAGCTATTTGTAATCCTTGTTATTTTTCTATAGTTACCATTTATACATTTTCATGCACCTGGATTTTATTGATTTTGAAACAGCTATCCTTGTTATTTTCCTACGTACTAAGTAGAAAATCATTTACCTTAAGTGTTAAAATCAAAATGGGAGACTTATAAACATTCAGTGATGGAAGCTAACTTGTAGACAACAGCGATTAGAATGTAAACAAAACCAACCATGTGTTCGGTTAGAGTTCTACATGAATTCGAATTTAGTGTCTCTAGGTGCTCGCAAGAATGGGCTCGCAAATTGCATCTGATCTTGTACTACAGTGAAAAATGTTTCATTAATAACAAAAGAAATTCTTTTAACCGGCCACATTTGTTGCTATATTTGTTTCTCTCTTTGCATCAAAATTCGTAATCAAACATTTATGTAATAGTATTTAAATATTTATTGCGTATATATGTGTGTGTAATTTAATCATAACATTGAAATTACTGAACAATTTCTCTATGTTTTCCTCACGTGGATACTAAATCTGGAACATTACTAATTATGTAATCTCCGGGATTTATTATCCCGTCTATCTGCAAATTCCATAGCAAGCGATAATAAAACTTCGAACAACAGAAATTATCAGATAATACTGAAAGAGACATCTGAAACGTTATTTTTTTCTTTTATGAGACATTTTAACTGAGGTTCTGTCAATAACAAAAAAATACTACTTTCGTAACCTTCCGAAGCGATCAGCTCCGATAAAAAGAACACGAAAATGATGATTGCAGTTGACAGCTCAGGTGAATTCTTTTTGGCGATAAGTTGCGATAGCGTAAGAATTAGAAGAATTTGTCATGATAATAGTATGTTCACTACAGTAAGCAAATAAAAGCTTTTATCTGTGACAAACATGAAGCTCTGACGGTGGCGTGTTCTTTTCCGAGAACCTGGCGCGATGCCAGCTATTTTAGGCGACCTAGGGAATTTTTCGTGATTGCTCTCGATTTCTCACCTTGATTGATAATAAATTTGAAATAAATTTTCACGCCTCTATGAATCAGGAGGCGTAATGCAGATCGAACTTTCGACAGTCCGCCTACGCATGAGACCTGAAACAAACCATCTTGAAAGCCAAGCAGGTAAACCGAATTGGGAGTGTTACAGTAATTACTCTAAGCGTGCCTGATTTCTGACATATCCCGACTACTTTCACTGTCCCCGCCTATGACACTGGAGAAAATAATGACGATGGACTTTAAATTCTGTATTTTGATCGAAGCATATATTTGACCACTCCTAAAAACCAAAGGTCAAAATTACTTAAAAGCGAATGGAGGGATAAAATAAACAATTGTAATTTATATGTTCCTACAGAATTTTATTTTTATTATTAGATTTTGCACACGGTAGTGGAGCTCGAGTAATTTTGAAGTTAAATAGTTTTTATTAATTACATTAAGAATGCAAATGTTGTTGCAACTTTTGTTACAGAAGTATTAAAATATTATTATGAAATATAATTTACTTTATGTACTTCACTTTGCTACCCACCATTTTGTGTAATAATTTCTAAGATTAATGGAAGACATTCTATTGTACAGTATGGCAAAATTTCGTTGGGACATTATTCAAGTTAAATGAAAAGAATAACATCTAAGAGTTTTTTTGCTTTTATTTCCTATTACTATTAGATACGTATGGATACATAATTTAGCTTAGAATATTTTTACATTTTAGGTACTTACGAAGTTGAAGAAATTTAAACTCAATTTGAACGATGCATTTCAAAATTTTAAGTACGTGGTATACTATATTTTTGGTTTCTCATTGCAGTGAACTGTCATTGAAACTAACATGGGACTTTTACACTGATACAGACGTAATTAAAAAAATTAGTGTTGTTCTTGAGAATAGTTAAAGTGAATATAATTTTTAAAATAAATTTTATCAGCGCAAAAATAATATTTCGGGGTTATAAAAATAAGTATATTTTTTGAGAACACTTAAAATGAAAATAATTTTTAAAATAAATTTTATCAGCACAATCGAAAAAATTTGGTTTAAAAGGTGAAATTTTCACAGTTCGCATGCTATATGTTAATTTGAATATTTGATCCAATATTCTTTTCAAAAGCATCTATAAAATGCAACCGAATGTTCCCCTTTTAAAATGGGGGGGGGGAGCGTTGGAAAACTATTTAGAAGAAGAAATTTGAGAACATTTACCTACGCATAAGCTGTTATAGGAATTTGCGTAAAAATACAAATAATTATTATCCTTAATATAATCAAATTCTTGAATAAAAAGCTATGTATTTCCTTGCGAAACGTAGGTATTTAAACTTTTTTATGCATATCCTCGTTATAAAACTACAGATATAAATTTGAAAGCAAATGTGTGTTACTATTTCTCATAATGTAGGTCCTATTCAAGAAGGCTAGCACATACTAAATTATTACGAATTTATTTGAATTTTCAAATCTGCGATGATCTCCAAATAACAACGCTTAAACTTTTCGATAGTCCGAGAATTTTATCACGATTCGTATGTTAAAACATCTGGCGTATTCATAAGAATTTCTAAGCACCACCATCGCTTAACGTAAGTAGAGTTTAAGTATTTTACAAAACTAAGGGGAAAAATTTGGCGCCCGTATTAGGAATAAAGGGAAAATATAGTACGTATACAGTAGAAGTCCATTAGTCCGGCATCCAACAGTCCGGAATGCCCGATAGTCCGGCATCGCTCCGGAAAATTGTAAAAATTTTGGTTTTCTCCAAAAGTGTGTCTTTAAAGCAAATAAAACCGCTCGAGAACTATTCGGAAGTTTTCGGGGTAGTTCAGATCATCCGGAAGCGCTCGGTATTGTTCGGAAACAATTAGCGGCCGGCTAGTCTCAGCTGTCACAACAAATTCAGGTGCAGTGCAGCTCCGTTAATCAATCACGAAGCGTCTTCGCCATTTTTTTGTGCGTTGTTGTTTTGTGTCCTTTCACATCGCAGTAAACGTAACTTTTGAAACTGTTAATAAAAAAAGTGATTTTCGTTCTAACTGTACAGTGACCATGTTACCAGCAAGGGGTTATTCGAAATTTTAAATGCTTTTATAGAAGGTCTTTTATTCAAGGCCTGTTAAATGCCGACTGTGACGTGACTGATTTTCAAAAAAAGTTTACAGTAAAAGATGCCGTCTATGCTATTGCACAGTCTTGGAACCAGGTAAAAAATACAACACTCCAAAAATGCTGAAGAAAACTTTGGCCAGCTGCAAACCCTGCATCTGACCTCACTCTACAGACTGATGAGGAAGAAAACCATCAAGACGCTCTGACCAAAGTTTTGGATGTCGTTAGAAGTACTGACAATCCCTTGAAAAACCTGCCTGAAGATGAGGTAGAGGAGTGGCTTTTAATCGACGAGAATGAGCCTGTTGAACAAGAACTAACCGATGAGGACATTATCAACATTGTAGTAAACCCTCAGCCTACTCAAAATCTTGAAGAAAATGACTCAGATGCCGAAACGGAAGAAAAGGAAAAAATCAGCTGGGCAGAAGCTGCAGAATCACTAAATAAGTTTATCTCTTTTGCTGAGGCTAGTACTAGCTACAGTGCTTCAGAAATTATTGATTTCCATATCATTAGAAATAAATTTTATACTAAACGCCAAAAGTCAAGAACACAAAAAGACATTCGTGACTTTTTTAAATCTAAGTGAAATATGTTTTACAGTACGTGTACATACATTATATGAAATGTAAAATAAACTTTGTTGTATGTATTTGCATACTGTATTTTTAGTTTAATTATTAACCTAATTGTTCTTATAATTACCGCCCGATAGACCGGAATTTTCGGTAGTCCGGCACCGAGCCGGTCCCGAACGTGCCGGATTATCGGACTTCTACTGTACATACTTTATCCTAAATATTTTTCTAATCATTGACCTCTTTCAGAAACTGTGAGACTACTGTGGCATGAAATACACCAAAAATAAAATAATAATAATAAAAAGGAAAAAAAAAAAAGGGCGAAACCAAGGGGGGTGGGGGAGAGAGAGAGAATAAAATAAAGCGAATGGATAAAATGCACTCAATATATATATATACTTTCGAAACATCTGTTTGCTGTTCAGATGACAAAAAATAAAAATTAAAAAAAAAAAAAAGTCATATCCATTGAAAGATTGCTAGGCTTCTTTTAATACATGTGGATTCCCCATTATGTTCATTTTATATATACTCTAGCACGTGTTCCGAGTATTGAATCATGAGATTGAGGTTCACGCAATGCGGGCTTTGACAATGAGAAGTAATTTCCTGCGGTTTCATTGTGACGAAGTAGTTTTTTCACAGCTAGTGTGTGTTCTATGGAGTAGTCCTTTTCTTCTACTCCACCCTCACCCTCACGCTACACAGATTTCACTTTTCCCGGGGGACGCGAAATAAAAGTTGGCGGGCTCTCCACGTAAGTCTGGCTGCGATTGGTCACATTCCTCACGAGCTTTACATTCCAGCTGCCGATGCCACCCTCCCGCCCTCGCTTTATCTGCGCTGAGAAGAAGCGGTATTTTGTCAACGTGGCTGGCCATACTTTAAAGTTATTCGCTCTTTTTGGCGCACAATTTGTAGGTTAAAGACAGTTTTGTTTTAAATTTTTGAATCGGAATAATTTTGACCTCTTTACAAGTTATGTTATTGGATTTATAAATTTTGTCAGGTACGAGTTTAGAATTTGCGTGTATTAAATAATGAAAAATTTGTGGTTTAAAGTCTTATTAATTTACACTTAAGAGTAGTATTCTTTTTATACAAAGCGGACCTTTGTAAGGAAAATAATACGAAAACTTAATACAGCAATTTTTTGACTTTTTAAGCAACGTTGCGCAATAAACATATTTATTATTAAATTTTGAAAAACACTAATTATATGTTTTTTTATTAAATATTAACTGATAAAAGGCATTTTGAAAAACTTTTCTCTTTTATGGTCTTAAAGGTCCCCAATTCTCAAAATTCTTTTGTGAATTATTGAAAATCATATGTATATATGATTAGTATACATACTACTGTAAAATTTAAACAGTTGTTAAGTATTCTATTAATTTCAATTTCAATTGACAAGCCTACCACTGTAATTTCAATTTTTAAGCTTCTTAATATGAGTTTAAAAATCAGTTTCAATAAGAATTTTCTTAAAATGTCAGATTAAGTAACAATTATATAATTCCTTTTCACATTTATTTAATTCCTTTTCACATTTATTTAATTCCTTTTCACATTTATTTAATTCCTTTTCACATTTATTTAATCAAATATACGGTGTTTCCTCACGTATTTTTCTCCTCGCGTATTCCCCCCCAACACTTGCTTATTCCCCCCCCCGAGCACTGGCTTCTGAATTATTAAAAAAAATTCGCATAATATTTCCCTTCATCTGTTGTACATAGTTTTCCACTCTGAGGGCTAGTTTATTGGTAAAGAATATTCAGTTGATTATTTTTATTTTAATTCAGTGTATTCAGTTTGTATTTGCGTTTTTATATTAGTATTTCATCCATTTTATTTTCCCTTGCATTTATTTTAACCGTATTTTGAGGTTCTTTGTTAAGCTACCCGGACGTGACAGGTGTTTTCATACTTAAACTTTCCAAACATGTGATTTCACCTTACTTCTGCTATTTACGTTCCATCTCACTGTAGCCTTGTATACTGTTCATGTGTTCCATCTTTTGAAATCCGGGTCTTTAGTTCGCTCTTATTCTTCTTCAGTCCTTCAATGCCCCTTTTAGAAACTGTGATCAAGACTCACTCATCCGAGGTGCACCTGGGGCTTCACAAGGTAAATGAAGTCGGACAAGTCACACAGCACTATCTGCCCGGCTCAATCACCATTATATGTCAGTTAAATATCGTTTCAATATCCTTCAGATTGTACAGCCATTAGGTATTTTTTGAAAGCTGGAGAGATGAAAAATGAGCAATGCCCTCGCCGGGACTGAACCACGGACCTCTCGAATACGCGCCGAGAGGGCTGGCTGACGACTACACCACGAAGGCATGCTAAGAAGGAGGTAGAAATACCTTATATACTCCCCCTTTTAAAGAGCGAGTGGGGATTAGGGGACGAAATCGCCAAATCCTGGTGGTGGAGAATCATCATCCACCACCTTTTTGCTCTGGAGCCCCTAGAAACATTCGGTTCTTTTTTTTTTCTGGAAGCAGGAGAAGAAAAATAAGCAATACCTTCCCCGGGACTCGAACCATGGGCCTATCGAATACGCGCCGAGAGTGCTGACCACTACACCACGAAGGCACGCTAAGAAGGCGGGAGAAATACATTATAAGATATTGTAATGTGCGTATTACTAAGTATTCTTATTGGAATGTTGGTTTCTTTTAAAGACATAATATTGTGACAGTTTCCAATTAACTTATCCATAACTATTTTTCATTTATGTTTTTTAAATTACTCGCATAATTTTTCCCTCTCGATTTTTGAACGATAAAACTAGTTTAAAAAAACATAGAAAATATGCTAGGAAATACAGTATTTAATTTAAATATAAAAATCTAAAAAAAGGCCCATTCTTTATATCTTTCAATTTTAAGAAAAAGATTTTCGCTCTCCTATTTTTTTTTAATACAACAATAAAATTTGAAAAGTAAAAGTTTAAGTCATAAAAAAAGATAAATTTAATTTTTATAATAATACTTAATATGGTTAATATTTATATCTTAATAATATGGTTAATATTTATATCTGAACGGAGAAAATTAAAATGAATAAAACATTTCTTCAAAGAAGCCCAAGATTGTACACTAAGTGCATCAATATATGGTGTTACAAATATTCCTTATTAATTATAATAATGCATTTTATCTTATATCCGTTACGTATATTATTAAAAATAAAATAAGGAAAAGTTATTAAGAAAGGCTTTTTTGCTTTTATATTGCCCATTCTATTAAGATTACAGGGCGTAAATAACGATTAAGTTCTGAATAAAAATTAACAGTCTATCGTTTTGCCGAATGACAGCTTTTTGAGAATTCGTTATTCGTAAGTATGGGAAATAAATTTCTCATGTCTCACATTAGAACGCTTTTTTTCTGTTAACAATTCGCTCTTGTATACATTAGAATAAATTTATGCTAAAAGGATTTTCAATACTAAAAGAATTTTAAATTAATTTGTAATTTATGTTCTTCTAATGACCCTCATTATTCTCCTCGAAAATATTGCTCTTTGCTCTCTTGGTTTCTTCAACGATTTTTTTTTTATAACCTTGATGTTAATTTTTAAACCAAAAACAAATAAATAAAAAAAAAATTATATTACACCCAAAGGAGCTTTTTTTACCGTTTTGCGTGTTACCTTTATTTATTAAATATCATGTTCTTCCCACTTAAACCATAAAATTCATTTCAACAGCAATATCACAAACTAATTTTAAAATGAGCATATCTTTATAATTTCCGATACATGAGTCTCGAGCGCTGGAGATATTTTTTTTTTCGTAGTGTTGCCATTACTCGCTTTGAAATCGTTGAGTTTGTTAATCAAAAATTCTTTAATGTCTGGCAAAATATGAAATAAAGCAAATTCCAGATTCTAAATTAGGACCTCCAGATGCCCATATCCAGTGGAGGATTATGTTATTCAAAATTTAATGGCTCTAGGTACCGTTGTTTTATCACAATGCGAGAAACATACATACATTTATGCAGATTCTTCATTACTTAATTTCTTTAAATATAATACAGGGCGATAATATTTGGTGGCAATAGTTTGAAAAGTGAATAAACGTGAAATGCCAAAACGAAAGTAACAGCCCTTTTGGCTAATAATAATTATAGAAGGACAAAAGGTACGTAATATATGATCTTTAGAAACATCTTTGGCTAATTACGATGGTGTTGCAAATGTTCATAATTAGCTACTGAGATTAAAATAAATAAATAAATAAATGTTTATGTTGTTAAGAAGTGCATTTGCTCTTTAAGTCGTCCCGTTTATTAAGCAGCTAAAATTTCAAAGATAAGTTTAAGGTATTGGCACTAAATGGCACTGCAAGAAAAAGCTGGCAATTCGCTCAAACAGCAACACTTATCAATGGTAAATCAATGATAAAATTTCGGAAGATTTCGCTGAAAATATTTCTAATGACATTCTTGTTGTTACCTTTCTTCCTATATTTCCCACTTGTTTGCGAAGTAAAACATCAAGTGCATCTTATATTTGCCTTCTAAATGTTTCGTTGCTTTTAACAACTGCAATGATTTCTAATTTGTCAGGATTAACTGAAGTATACAAGATATCTAAGATTAAATATTTTTAAGTAATACTTTTGAATCCAAATTCTGATAACAATATGGTTTCGTAATGTCAATTTTCCAACTTTTTTAACATTCTGTTGAATATTCTGTCATTGATGAATGTTTGAAATATATTTTTTATAAATTTTTAATCCAGAAGATAGTTACAGAATTTCACTAGACAACATGTACATGTTGCATAAAATGATTCCTTTCGGATTTTCGTCTGCGAAGAGTGTGATTTTTTAACTACTATGACTACTATAATGTGACTACTATGATATGATTTGACTACTTTGACTACTGTTTTTGACTACTATGATTTACACTTTTATAAATCAAAGACTTTTAATTTTTTTTAAATATCTGCATAAGTTACTATTCTCTTAGCAATGAGCTATAATTCTTTAAGTTGTTATAGTAATTCAAAAATTTCGTGGCATCAAGATTCATTTTAACAATGATCATGCCTGCAATCATTATCAGACTTCCTCAGGCATTACAGAATACTTATTAAAATTTGTACGATCTATGATAATTCCAGAAACTCTTTTGCCTTGGTAGTTTAATTTCTTTCAATAGCAGTTATTAAAAATTTCCTAAATTTGAGGATTTAATTTCATTAGTTAAGTTTCTTTTTAAAGCTGGTACTATGATCGAAGTCTGTATTGCAATTTGAATTTAAGCTGTAAATTATACATGTGATAATATTCAGTTTTCGCCTTAAAGAATCAATTTGTACTTATGTATTACCCCGTCGATGGTAAAAGTTGGCTACCATCTAACCAGTTGGTGAAAATCCCACCAAAGTTCTGTCAAACGTTCCAGCGGAATTCTCAACCGCACTTCTATTTGCAACTCCTAGAATGAAACATTCGTAAGTCACAATCCACCAAACAACCACTGATGCGGAAGCATTCGACCTCTTCATTTTTGTTCTTCGTAAAAAGGCTTTCGTTGGTTCTATTACTTTGTTAGGCTTTACGATTTTACCAAAAGCTTTGTTTAGAACGCTGTAAGAACACATTTCACTAAGGTGATTGTGGGAACTATTACTCTTTTATCTATTACACTATTACTGCCATATCTAGCTGTTTGTTTCTCCATTCAACAGATGTTAATTCTCTCCACCAGATGCAAATAAATCGGAGTACTGTCACAAATATGATTCTACAGCTCTCGAACTCATTCCTCTCAAACGGAAAGAAAAAATATAATAATAACAGTTAATTTATATCATTGTTTATAAAAATAGAAGGTAACTAATCCAGAATTAATCGATTTACATAAAAAACGCAGATATTATGAGTGACGTCACGCTTGCCCATAACTGGCGCAAAACCGCTTTGCTTGGGGACGTTTCACGGTCGATGGGATAATACGTAAGTACCAGCAAATTTCCAGAGGTTTTTCTGTGATTTGAAAGGGAACAGATATATATTATTACCCTTGGCATTTTTAGCTCCAGTCTGGATCCTCACTTTTTTGTCCGTATCACTTTTCAAATAAAAGGATGTTGTCCTTCAAATCTAATCGCCATGCATTGTTTTTAAAGAAATAATATAGCGAATAAAAAATGTATGGCAACACTTAGCATCCTATCGGGAACATTAAATATGTGCTGTTTTGAAATATTTTGTGATTCTGCTATTGATTTTTATGTGGTGTAAGCACGAAGAAAGTCATATTTAATAAATAAAGTTAAACAGCCAAAAATCAAAATAACAACACAATAAAAAATTTGCGCAAGTCATCCTGCTAAGAAAACCGAACATTGAAATGATGAACTGATGAAAAACTGAAAAAATTAATGGAAACACTTATCGGGAATTCTAAATATGCGCTCTTTTTAAAAATTTTGTGATTTTACTGTTTTCGGTTACTGTGGCGTAAGAGCGAAGAAAGTGATGTTTAATGATTAAGTTGTGGGCTTTTATTTAATTTAATTAACAGTTAATTTTATTTTGGAAGCAACCTTTCCTATTAGTTTTGTTTTCAACCCACGCTTTCTTGCCAGACTGAGATTTCAGTTTAGCGCATTATGTAAAGTAGGATAAAAAGCAACTATTTAAGCTGAGTTACTTCAGAGAGAGCGTATTCTGCCTTTCGGCCACGTTGTTCCTGTGATATTTAAGTTTGCTCTTTTACGGCCGAACATATTAATTGCCGTCGGTAGTTGGACCAAGAGCCAACTACGCGTTAAAATGAACCTGTACTCATTGCAAATATTTTTTTGAGTTGAATAAAAGGGTTTTTTCTCCTTTCCCAGGGGCTGTTACTGATACAGCTGAACTTAGCGAAAAGGCGCTTCTCCGGATTATGAAGTTGTTTATGTGGCCCCAGGAGGGACCTTAATAAGCTAAAAAGGAAATTAAGCCTCTGATAGCACATAACTTTGACGAGATAGCAGGTGAAACTCCAAGAACGGTCAAGAAAGTAAGGTAAACTAGGAAGACCCTTGCCTGTATTGCATGTGTGCCAGTCTAATGGAAAGCGACGATGAGAGACAAAAGTCACGCCGCGCAAGAAAACAAGTAAACCCTGGCAGTCTAAGCTGGTTGCGAAGCTTTGGTCTCTTAGTATGTGAGTAGCAAATGGTCTGATTGAGTTAGCTTCCGGAATGATTTAGTAATTAAGAACTTCTAAAAATTTTGCAGTATCACAACTGAGTTCTCTTTTAAAGAAGCTCTTATTTAGTAATGTCATGCACTATAATTCTTCTCAGATTCTTACTCTGCATTACCTGAAGATTGTGGAAGTCTGCCTTTAAGGCTGACGCCCAGGCTGCAGATGCGTAACCCAGTACTTCGCTTTCCGTATACAGCAATAAAGCTACAGCGGCATAAGGGGTTGTTCTCACAGCTTGAAATGCGCTGCAGACAGAAATAAATGTACAATTCCCAGGCGGGACTCAACCAACATGAAAAGCACTCAGAAGAGGTATTAGTCTCGAAACGGGTATAAGGTATTTCTCCCGCCTTCTTAGCACGCCTTCGTGATGTAGTGGTCAGCACGTTCGGCGCGTATTCGAGAGGTCCGTGGTACGAGTCCCGGCCAGGGCATTGCTCATTTTTCATCTCTCTTGCTTCAAAATACCTGATGTCTCTACAGTGGTGCCCGAACTAAAAATGGTGGGGGTGAAAATGGTGATGATTAAAATGTGGTTCGAGTCTCGGCAAGGGCATTGCTCATTTTTCATCTCTCCTGCTTCAAAATACCTAATGTCTCTACACGGTATTTTGCGTTCAATTATTCTAAAAGTCTGAATCGCTTTTCAAAATGTTGCCACCAAATATTATCGCAGTGTATTATATTTAAAGCAATTAGATGATGAAGAATCTGCATGAATGTATGTATGTTTTTCGCATTCTGAACAAACAATACTTAGAGCCATCAAATTTTGAATTGCGTAATCCTCCAGCCGAACATGGACACTTAAGAACACGAAGTTTGAATTTTGAATTTGTTTTATTATCTATTTCATATTTTGTAGATCTTTAACGAAATTTTGATTAACAAACTCAACGATTTCAAAGCGAGAAAGGGCAGCACTGTACGGGGGGGGGAATTATCTCCAGCGCGTGTCGAAAATTTATAAGATAATAGCGGGCAAGCCCGCCAGATGAGCGGGATGTAACCAAAGCAAAATTTATAAGTTTTATGTACTCCTGAAAAGAAAATGTACAAAAACATTTCAGTATGAATGAAATCAATTCATCCTTTCCAAACAACAACCAATTCATAACTAATTTTTTTATTGCCAAACCAGGAAACAGAAATTTTTGGCACTTCTGGTATGTGTATGACGCCATAATTTAAATTAGTGTAATATGACAATTTTTAGCAGTATCAATAAAAGAATTAAATTGGCAATAACATATCATATCACTTATCCTAACCTGAAATAAAAATGTTGCCAACAGCGGCTATTTATTTAAAATGCTGACATTAACGAAAAATTTTCGACACACAAAGACGTCACCTGCAATCGCGTGCTTTCTTCAGTGTCAGAATATGACTTCATATAATAATATGTTTAATATTTGGCAATGCTATTTCTGTTTCATGTTTTGTAAAACTTAAGAATTTTATTAACAAACTACGATTTGAACGACATGAAAGCGAACAGTGGCAACACTTTTCGAAATAAAGCAGATTTTTATCTCCAGCGTGAGGGACTGTTGCCACTCGGAAAAATGAGTGCGAAAATTGGTATTTTCAGAATTTTTAATTAATATCTCGACTAATTAAGTTCGTTCGAAGATGAAAATAGTCGAAACAGCTTCCCACGAATTTTTGGAATCTGGGGTTCACCTCTTTCGAAACTCAACACCCCGCCGTTGCCGGAGCAGATGATGCCACAAGCAAACAGACAGACAGAAGCGCACAGATTTTGACAGTATAGATGTTGCTCGTAAATATTTTGTGATCCTGCTGTTAAATTGAATTTTATGAGGTTTAAGCGCAAAGAACATCATATTTGATAAATAAAGGTAACACACAAAACGTTAAAAAAAAACTCCTTTGGGCGTAATGTAAAATACGAAAGTTTTCAGATTATTATTTTTCTTTTCAAATTTTATTACTTGTTTCACCATTAGGCACTGAACGGATTGGGAGGGATGACCTGTGAAGGACTTTTTAAGGGACACTGGCTCGTATCCACGTTACACATGGAGAAAGCCATGAAAACGAACATGCAGTAAGGTCATTCACCGAGACTCGAACCTCAGACCGAACTACCAGTATTCAGCAGCTTTTACCATTCGGCCGCTGGTAGGCCTGATGATGTATTAGGTAACGAACAAATATGAGATTGAATGTTCGTAATTATCAACTGGATGCATAAATTAAATGCATTTTAAGTGATAAACCATAAATAAAGATTTGAATTATTAAAGAGTTGATTTATTGCTTCTAAATCTCCGAATTGTGAAATATTATTCAAGATATGAAAAAAAATTAATTATATAATTTTACATTATGCTAAATGGCAACATTCTGGGAACTACATTATCCGGATGCGCGGAAGATAAAAGAATTTTAGGAAGACAATTGCGAGGTAATGGGTTAATAATAAATGGCTAACCTTCCGGATAAATTTAGAAATACTCTTTCAAAGATGTTTTTTAACATTTATTAAGATGTTTAATCAGCGCAGATAATTACACCTTGGCGTACATGGGTAATTTTGCATAATAGAAACCAAGCGCTGCTATATGTAGATTAGTGTATACATATTCTTCTACGGAGCAGGAAACTACCTTGAATGCAATCATGGGTAACAAACATGCAAAGACAGAGATCCAGATTCCCTCTGAAATTTATTAGGACCACTATATTATGGATATCAATTTTTTTTAAATATCAGCCCTTATTGAAAATAAGGAAGACTAAACAAACATAAAAGACTACATTTAAAAATTTTTTTTAATGAATATGTAATTTTAAAGAATAAAATATTAACTCAATGACGTCATTTTGTTGCAGGTGTTAATACTGAATACATTAAAAGTAATGCTATTTCTGTCAATGATAATGACAAATGTTAAAGAAATTACCAAGGAGGTTAGAATAGGAAATTACTTTGATTTCTTAAATTGTTTTTCT
>KK113010.1:31993-47506 GCA_000611955.2 Stegodyphus mimosarum | reverse complement strand
GTTGTTGAACGAAGTGACCCCAATTAACATTGTTTGATTATTATTACGAAACACTCTGGTATGCTAATGAACGTTTTCGATCGTTGCAAGTCGAGTTTTTTTATATTGTGCTTGATCTCGCGCGTATTTAATATACGTGTTAAAGTTTCAGAAATGTTTCTGACTTTTAATATCTTTATTAAAATATGGTATATATCTTCGGGCAAATATTTACAAAAAATACTTCCTTATCATCAGCCATGACATTCCAGCAAAATATGCTGTGTCTTATAGTATATCCGTCGAGCTCTTCTCTAGTAGTATGTGAATTTATGCACCACTAAGAAAAAGAAAGGAAATTGTAAAATTAAAATTTTTGATGTTAATTCATGAAGTGAGGAAACTTTTTCACATAGCCTTTATTTTTAAATGTCATGTCTTAAACTTGTGCATTATAAAATGTTTTTCTTTTTTTTGAAAAGTTGTATTCTAATATTAGTAGTTTGCTGAAAAATTCCGAAATAATAGGTATTTTAATTATACTGTAAATTATATTTACAAAAATTTAAGCTTTTTTTTTTTTCCCTCCACACGATCAATTAAACTTGGTCATATTTCTGTATTGATTATGACATGAAAAGCAGTTCATTATTTTAAGGTTTCTTTTCTTAAATAATCAGTAATATATTTTTTAATAAAAAAAGGAATATAACTGAAGTTCTTAGAATAAATTTATTAATTCTATCTATAGTAAATTAAATTGCTATTAAGCTTTATTAAATTGCTGTCTATTGTAAATTAAATTGCTGTTATTCGTTAATTGAATTGCTGTCTATTGTAAATTCTTGTGATTTCTTATTTTGCTAAAATACTGGTCTTCACCCTTCCATTTTTGCCTTTTTAAAGTACAGATTAATTTATGGAATTATTATAAGTTCCAAATATTGCTTCTATTCTTAAATGGCATTTAAGTTCTTTGTGTATAATTATTTTTTTCTAAATTTTGCCATCTGACAGTTCAGTATTTAAAAGTTCTTAGATAATTAAATTTATTTTAAATCCTAGCACAACTGTTTTAGGATTTAAAACTATCTTGTTAGATCTGGATTTATAAGTGCAATTTTTTAATATTGATAATAATTGGAAATTAAGTAATCCTTCAAATCTCATTAGTGATTTAACTCTTTTTTTAATTTATTGAAGCATTTAAAAAATGTATCTTTTTATTAAATCTGTAAGAAATCCTTAAAATTATTAAAAAAGAGGATTATAAGTAATTTATAAAAAAAATTTTTGATCAAAGAAATAATACATGATATTAAACTAATTGGTGCGTATGATTTTAAACAACTTGTTCCATTAATAATTTCCAGAGTTTTACTGCGGAAAGTGTGCTTGTAATAAAGGACATGATAGATCAGTATTTAATTGTTATTAATGATAATACTAATATTAGAAAAACTTTTAAAGTGGATGCAAAATTGAATCGTTTTAGACATCTGTTTGTATTTCCTTGATAGGTCATTTTGATTTGTAGTCCACTGTATTCCTATTAGTGTTTATTAAAATTTAGTCAAGGGTGTCCACAGTGATAGATAAGAATTTTAGAAGCCCCAAGGACTTAAAAAATGTTGGTGCTCCCTACATAAATTTATGCCTGCTCCTATTTCTCTCTCGATTTTAGCTTTATTTGCACCATATATTTCGTGGTAAAATCAGAAATGGGAAATTTTTGTGGTATCTCCTTTCCCAAGTGTATAATTAATTTGCTTAATCCAGCTCTGGATATCTACAAATAAATGGCTTGTCTAAATTTTGAAAAGGATAAATTAGAAACAGTGCATTGAAAAGCATTTTTTGTTGATTTTAAATGGTAAAAGTTTACAATTGGGTGCCCCTTGTTTTTTGGCGATTCTGTTTTGATGCCAAGATCGGCGCCAATAAGACATAATTTCAAGATGGCTGCTACACAAAACCAAAACAAGAAGTCAAAGAATTTCGCAAACTCCGTGTCCATGTACACATCGACCTATTTTCACTTGAAAAAACATCAGAGAATTGCACAAACTAGTCATTGCACATTTTGACTTTGTCCATGTGCACATCGATTTATTTTCAATTAAATACATCAAGAAGCTAAAACCATGTTAAAACTGTCATGGTAAACAGAAATGTGGTTTCATCGCCAAAACTGAACAAAATTTTTCTCCAAAAAACAAGGGGCACCCAATTCTACACTAGAGCCTTTTAAATAACCAAATTCTCAAGAAGAATTGTCTACATCAGTTCTCATCTTCAGAAAATTTAACATCGATTAGAAAGAACATCAGTTTCACAAATTTCAATGTGACTGTTACTATCTGAAATGTGTTTTAAGAGCAATATAATAAGCTGTAACTAGTCCCACTCACACTTGTCTTATTACACTTGCCATGTAATATTCAGTGTGCATCGTATGTAACCATTCCCTTCTTTGTTATGTCAGATTGTATTGTATACTGTGACTGTATTTTCTACATTTAGTGTGGGGGGGAGTTCTTTAGTCACTGCTATGGGAGTGAGTCAGGTTACCCTGTATTGAGTGGCTGCAGGTAGTGTATCTGACTCCATATATTGATTGGGTAATGTGCAAAGTTACGTAATTCTTACTGCATTGAAACTCAAAACATATTTAATGCAATTACGAGAAGCTCTCTACACACTTATCTATAATTCGTAGATAGCATAGATAAGTATTTAAATGAATTATAGTCCTCGTAGTGTGAGGAGTCTGCTAACGAAGGTTTCTCAAGTCGAGAGATCAAGAGCATTATAGGTGTGTCTAGTCGAGAGTTCAGGAGCGTTTTTCTGATATACTCTGATGGTGAAAATCTTCAAACTGAATTAGACATGCTTAATTTTACAGTAGATATCAGAAGGGAAATCGGATCATTGGTTAGTCACCCCTCCTGAAATCAAGAGGCTTTGACGACAGACATGGTACAGAACATTGAAATCTCCTGAAAGTTATACCTATGCTATGCGAAACATGTTGTATGACACATCATAATGGCTGAGAGCAGGGAATTAATTGCGGGGACAGCATGCACAATTTACTTATCTCTGTGTGGTCCGCCGCAAGTGAATAATCAAGTCACTTATGTAACTCTCCTTTTTAAATTTTAATATTCAAACCAGTTTAAAAGTCAAACTTTGAAATATGTTTGATTTAAATTTATAGTCCTTTAAAGGTGCGAATTATAAAATGTTGTTTATATAAAAAACGGATAAATAATTAAAATGCAGATCTTTGCACAGGATGGAAACTACTTGCCGCAAACAGTTTTGATTTAGTATCTGTCCCAAGTAAGTTTTGGAAGACTATCCATTCCAAATGAGCATAAAAGTTCACTGTGATGAAAGGCTTCAAGAACTTACATATACATAACTGTTCAGTTTTTTTTTTTTTAAATAAGTAAACTGAGTTTAGGATTACCAAACAGTTGCATAACTGCTTTCAGACTGCTGACAAAACTGATTTGGTACTCAGAATGCTAAAAAAATTGCATTTCTGGGAATCATTCATTAAAAAAAAAAGGGAGACCAAAATATTCGAGACATTGTACAAATTCTTCTCAGAAAAATTAGCTTTAATTTACAAACAAAGAGAGCACTAAGAATCTATTTAAAAGGCATTCAAATGTCGTTCAAACATTACTTACCTAAACAAAGTGAGAAGAACAGTTGAATTTTCTGATCCTCACAAAATTTATGAAAAAAGCCTTAAAATTAATATTCTTTGAAAAATAACAGCTCATACTTTTCTGACTT
This sequence comes from Stegodyphus mimosarum, assembly GCA_000611955.2. Classification (NCBI taxonomy): domain Eukaryota; kingdom Metazoa; phylum Arthropoda; class Arachnida; order Araneae; family Eresidae; genus Stegodyphus; species Stegodyphus mimosarum. The sequence goes on along the minus strand of KK113010.1, from coordinate 43,717 downwards.
TATTCATTGCAGTTTATTAATTTTATGGTATTAAAATAAAAACATTGTGAGAATACTAAATGCAGGGGATGATAGGTTCTCAAGGATGAGGTTAGGGTACTTTATAATTGGTCTGGGATATTAAGGGGTATGTGAAATAATTAAGTCTGATTGAGGGGTATGTGAAAGAAAAGTTGGGAACTGCTAGTCTACGTAGTTACATTGCATAAAAAAATACATCAAAATATAATCTGTGGTGGTGGTGGAAAAATATAGTCAAAAGTCTTAATTATTAAAGATCGATGAATCATCACAAGGATTATGTCCTAGCATAGGGCCTCCATAGAAGCACAATCTGTAGAAAACTTCATAAATATTTTATCTATGATAGAACTGCTGGTGCTAAGTATTTAGCATGATAAATTAATGCTGATACATTGAGAAAAATGTATGTAAAGTTCAGTGAGTAGAAAAGATGTAATTTAATGAATAATTCATTTTATTACTTCCAAACTGAAAATTTTGTGCGGGAAATCTTCAAGAAAGCTTACAATACTGCATCTGCAATCAACTGCCAAAAATGAGGGTAGATCTGTGTTCTTTAAAATTGGGAATGGGACCATGTCTTGTTATTCAGCTTGTTTTCTTGAAAAACATTGAGAAATGAAATAGTTATACATGAATGTATGAGATTATTAAAAAGGAAAAGTAGTCTTACGACATCATCACTTTAAGAAGTAATTAGATGTGTTAACACATCTAGACCATTAAAGTGATAGAAGCACTTGAAATGAGTGTAATATCACATCAGTTTGGAGTACTTTTAATTTAAAATAGTATGCTATTGCAACTGTTTGGCAATCACATTGAAAATTATTTCAATACATAAGAAATATTCAGACACAATTAAAATCAGGAAATTCAAACTTATCTAAATCAGAAAAATGTTATGTAAAGTGATTAAGGCATGAAATCATACTGTTCAGCATTATGATAAAAATCATGAATTAGCCTTTTTTTCCCTTAATTCATTTTCTAGATAGTTTTTTAATGTTTTATATTATGTTAACACGTTTTAGTTTTTAATGTTTTATGTTATGTTAAAAGGTCTTTTCATATTCTCATAAATATGTATGCAAAAATTAATATGTATGATTCAAAACTAAATTTCTCTGGAAAACACTGGTGTATTTTAAACCTTTAAGCATATTATCTGGAAAGATGATTTTACAGATTCATTGTATCTCTTTACTAATGATAGTGTTATTTTATTTGGGAGTTAGATGGTATGTGTCCACTGGAAATTAATAATGAAAATATTTTATTTTGCATTTAGGAATACTACCCCCTCCCCCTCAACAGCACAAATATAACAGAAAAACGTTAACGTAAACAGTTTATTGAAAACATTTTGATCTTTTGATTACCGTAGAGAAAGTATATTAAAAGTTTTAAAGCATAGAATAGGTATATAAAATGTTGTACAGCTGAGCTATATTTTATTTTAAATAAAAATGTAGATTATATTTCTAAAAAAATTGCTATTGTCTGTAAAATGCATTTTTAAATGCTCACGATAGCACAAGTGCTAGCAGGGATGTTTAATGACCCCGCAAACCATAGGCAGATGAATTACTTTGCATTTAAAGATTCTGATAAGGGGATTTGCGGTTATGACATTTATGATTAAGGTATGATATTTGATTTTAGCTTATTAGTAAAAGTAATTAATTTTACATTATTTAAGAGAAATTTTGCTGTTTCAGTTATTTCAAGTCAAGAAATTTAAGTTATTTAAAAAAAGAAATGTTAATATTCTGTCAGTTTTATTTGCCAGAGACAATCAGTTTGACTAATCAATAATTAATTTATCAGAGTTCAGTTAATATCGTTATTAATTATACAGCATTAAGTTAGCGTAAGTGCACCACAGACTGAATTTAATTGAGGATGTTATATAGTTTCTGACAAAAGTTATGTTTCCTTAATTAAACCTAAGGAATTAGTATGCCTCTCAGTAGTGCAGTGGATAAGACTGCTGAATGCTAGTAGTTTGACCTAGATTCAAATCGTAGTAGATTAGGGGTGGGACTTACTTCATGGATGTTTTCGTGATTTTCCGTATGTGTAACATGTATTAAAATTTCATAGATTTGAAAATCCTCTCAAGAGATTGATGTTAAAGTGGGATATTCCTATATCCAGATTTCTTCCAGATTTCACTTTCTAGGCAGTATCATGAAAATTCAAATGAAACTATTGTAAACTTTGTCATAATTATGATAATCCAAGCCATTTCATTGCTGCATTGCAAGTTGCATGTTAATTTGTAATTCACAGCTAATTGGATAAAATCCTAGTATATGGTACAGCTTTGGCGCAATTTTGAAAATTGTCCGCAATACCAAAATGACTCATTTATCACTCAGCCCATCATAAATACCACGTTTACTGCTCATCATAATGTCACCAAATCCCGTGTGTTCTGTATACTAGGATTAAACTACTAATTGTATTAGAGCACAATTGTAGCTTAAATTTAAAATAAAATAAAAAATAAATTATTGGTTAAATTTGGCATAAATAAAAACTTTTTTCTGATTACAGGCATGTTTCTTCATAAATTCCAGTATAGTAGGAAACATATATTTCTAAATGAACTAAATATTACTTTAGTAATTTTTTTTACAGTATCTAAACTTGATAAATTTTTACATTATCTGTAACCAATGTAGCTCTTACATATTAACAGCACAACCATATTGATGCAGTTTGGCAATTTTTTGCAGAAGAAAGAGAATATGATTTATAATTGCAAAAAAATTATTAATTACATATATACTTTATGCTTTTGTTAGGTATATATTCAAAAAATCAATTAATAAACCTATTTACAAGAAGCCGTTTGCATATTTTGTTCTGGTGAAAAATTTCATACCGATCACTCTTATAGATTCATTGCAATTATTCCATTTAATAATCTTGTTGCAAAATATTCTGTTCCTGTAAAAATTTTACTTTGGTTTCTTACATTGCCAGTAAATTCTGCAAATGCATATTTTAAAATTGTATTTGGGGGAGGGGAATCATTATTTGTGTACAAGGAAATTGGTGGGATGAAACAAAAAGAATTCATATGAACATGTTCAAAACTTAACAGTTGTTATATGTGTGGTTGTCCAAATTTGTCCTGGAAATTTGGAGACTTTTAGTAAAGCAGTTTTGCTAATACATGAGTGCCCTTAAGAAATATTATTTGCAAAAAAAATGGATGTCTTTGTTCATTTGCTTTAAATTATGTTTGCATTGTGCAGTTTGGTTATTTACAAAATTTAACAGAAGCATTTCATTTCATGCTTCCTTGCATTTGATTAAAAGGTTTTTGGATCTTGTTCATAATTCATTCTTGAATATATGTTAAATTTTTTTCATAATTCATTATATTTAAAATAAACTAAGTTTGAAATTCATTTTCATGCGGCTTTTGTCTTGAAAGGAAGCAAGGGAAACCATGTTTCTAATGTTTTGAAATGCTTTCCTTTTAATATACATATGTGCCCATATTTTATTAATTTTATCTGTCATTTACTTTATTTTTCTTTGAAAAATGTGTATTTTACAAATGAAGTTCCTCTGTATCTGCTAGCGATATGCAATAGTATATCTTAAAGCATAAAATACAAAGTGTGCATAATTTTCAGGTTGAGTAGTTAAAGCTATTTTCTTTCCCTCTGTCCTCCTTCATACTTGGCTGACAACAGCTGGGATACTTTGCACTTAAAAGTGCAAAAGTTTGAATCCACTTTCAAGAAGCCAAATATGGAACTGCATGAAATGCATTAATGAAGGTTGTTCTTGAAAACTCTGCTATGTACAATGGAGATAAACTTTCAGGCTACTCTATGAATATTAGAAAAAAATAGTCGGTGAAATGTGAGAAAAAGAATTTTTAATGCAACAATGAATTATTTCTTAAAAAAAGAATTAAGCAACCCATTAATATAAAATGTAACTCAGGAATATAAAATCATATTATTTGCTTTCCTAGTGAAAACGTTTGCTAAGGGTAGGGGAAGAAATCCTGCTACAATTTTTCACTTAACAATGATTTTTTAGACTCTCGTAAATATTAAATTCAGGGTAAATCTATCTTATAAACTTATCCTGGTAAAGATTTACAAATTGAATATCCCATTTTCCAGATGGATGGCTCATTGTTATAACATTGGAATATTAGCATTTTATCTTTTAATGTGTCTTTGTTTATTGTTGTAGGGTGACCTTTTTCAGAAGTCTTGGTTTATTTTGTAACACTTTTGAATGAAGAATATTTCTTAATAATTTTTATTATTATGATATTGTCAACTGTGAAGAATTCTGAATGAATTTTTCAGGCCTGAGATTTTTAAATTGCATATTCAGACAACTTATAATTTTAAAAATGAGTAGTCTTAATTTTCATTTATAAATGAAAAAAATGTTGTCTGAGAAAAATGGAAAAAAAAAGATAAAAAACTTTAATCTAGATCAGGATTGATCAACTGCTTTGTGAACATGAGGTGATGTGACACCCCCCCACACACGCAGGTGATGTCATTCTGCTGGTGAGTGAGGAAATAATAAAGGAAAAGTTGTTAATTCCCACAAAATTTTATATGGCATAATAATATATACAGTTTACATCTGTATTGGCCAACCCATGAATGCTGCCACCCATTTTTTTATTTATTTTATTATTTTTTAAACTCATTTTAATGATGATGTTTAGGAAAAAAAAATAGATTGTATGGATAATGGCATAATCAAGGTCTTTGAACCCTAATGGAAAAAAAAGTAAATAAATAAAAAATAAATAGTGCCTTCCTTGCCTAGGATTTTCAACATTCCAAGAAAAAGTTTGAAAAATAGAGTGCAAAGAGTATTTGATTCCATTTCAATCCATTTTGAATAATGACGATTTTTATTGAGAATTCTGCATTAATTTTTTAGGAATATAAGTAAGGTGGAAAATGTGCAATGGAATTTTGTTTACTGGACAAATTGTGTAATATCACTCCCTCACTTTTTTCCCCGCATTCTGTGTTTTTTTAGGTCATTGATGTTTAAAAAGGGGTGGAAATTTGGGCCTTGATCCTGGCCTGAGCTTAAGAAATTAGTTGGACGTTATCAAGTTTCGCATTTCGGGTATCTCTTTTTTTTATGGAATTTTTCTTTCACTTACCTATATTATGGTGACAGATAAATTTACATACGGGGGGATGCCACTTTACTACCATGTAAAATGTTGTAGAATTAAGAAGACATAATTAAAATATAGAATCAAAGATGAAGAGAACCCTAGATTGGTGACGATTTTATATGAAATCTAGCCAATAAAAAGTATTATTATTTACTACTTTATTCGCCCAAAAGGGGTGTAGCCCAGATGGACTGTTTAGGGCTGTTCACATTGGCATTTATATGAGCTAATGCAGACATCTGACACAAGTGATGCTGCTTCAAAACCAGTTTTTCTTCAAAGCAGAGCGAGTTGAAAAATCTGAACTTCAGGTATAACGGAACTTTGTGACACAGAACCGAATTCGTTAGTGCAGATAAATCCCGTTGTGAATAGCCGTTTAGTCTCGAAATGGGATTTTGCTTTGGATCACTATAAACAGCATGTCACTTTTCAAATTGTTTTACCAAATATTATCATCGTGTATTATTTTTAAAGAAATTAAATGATGAAGAATCTGCATGAACATATGAATAGTTTTCACAATGTGATAAAATAACAGTACTGAGAGTCATCAAATTTTGAGTAGCTTAGTCTTCTACACAAACATGTGCACATGGAAGCCCGAAGTTTGAATTTCATATTGTTCTATCTGTTTCATATTATTTTGAAAATCTTTAATGAATTTTTGATAAACAGACTCGAAGATTTGAAAGCGAGCAGTGACAAGACTATGCAATAAAACATTTTTATCTCCAGCACACTAGACAGTGTATTAAAAATTCTAAAGATATACTGTTTTTAAATATCTGGTGATGTTACTGTTGAATTAAATTTTATGTGGTGTAAGGGTGAAGATTGTGATATTTAATTAATAAAGTTAACACACAAAATGTTAATAATAAAAAAGACTGAAAAAATGCTTTCTAGCCATCTTGCTAAGGAAACTGAACATTGCTATGATAGACTGAAAGAGTGAAAAAAATATGAAAATGTATGCCAACACTTAACACTGCATTATGAATTCTAAATTTTGTGAAATTAAATAAAAAAATTTGTGATTTTGCTGTTTAATTTTATATGACATATGGGAAGGAAATGATGCTTTATAATGAAGCTAAAAAGGCTAAACAAATGGGTTAGTACGAATGAGTGCAACTGCAGACTAAGTAGATTGCAAGCTCAACGAGAACATTAAAAAATTTTTAACGAACTCTTCTGGGCAACCGCTAAAATCTGAAACCTTTCAAATTTTTTTATTCTTTTTTTAAATGTTTTTTTATTAATATTAATGATTCTTAAGGAATAAATAAATAACTGGTTAAGTTGTTGACTCGCAGATACATAGCATAATAGGCAAATATACATATAATAGTACACAATGATTTACTTAGCTCACAGATGTAAATTGTTTAAATATTTGCAACAAGAAAAGATGAGCCCTTTTTATCAATATACATTTATATTGGAAACTAAATAAACAAAAATATTTATATGCTAAAGCCATCCCCACCCCTCTCCTTTCATTTTCTCTCAGTCCCTACTTCTCTTTCCATTTTTTCTAATTTTTTGATAATTAAGGTAATATTGTATCTAGCTAATGAAAGTGATAAATCTGAGAGGCAAAAGTCACTTTAAATAGAAAAATGCTAATTCATTAAAATCTATGTGTTACTTTAATTTTTGAAAAATTATTTATTAATTCTTGGACTTTATTTTCTCAGTTGTCTGGTATGACAGTAATAAACTTGAGTAAAATTGAAGTAAAACTGAACATTAACCTTTTTACATGGGCTAGAGATTAATTTTTTATGTATTGAAGCCATTTAGTTTGTTATGCAATCAGCAAGAAACACAAAACCAAATCAGTTAGGTTTGTCATTTCCTGTTCTGTGTTAAATAATAAATTTTAAATCTCCTTAGTAAATTTTTTTTTATCCGTATTTAAGTTAGTAAATGCAAATGCGTGGGACATGTATGTCCTAGTCTGCAGGAAAAGCTTAAAAGTACACTATTTTATGCATTTCCTATTCAGTTTTTGTATGTTATAAAACACTACAAGCAACCTGCTAACAGTAAGGTTGCTTAAAATTCCTTGTTACTCCAGGGTTTGATTAATAGTGAAAAAGAAACATTTGGCTAGATAAATGTTTGCTTTCATATTAAATAGCATAAATATAACCAGGTGTTTAAAAAAGGCTTACTACAGATTTCTTTTGGAGAAACTGTCAGCACCGAAAGCAGATTGATTGTCAGTCTTCTATTTATTACAATTTTGTCAAAAATTTGAAATGATGAAAAATTTATTTTAATTCATATACTGTTACAAAGACTGCTTGAAAAAAATCGCTTCAGACTTTTTCCTTAAATATTGATGTACACAACCATTTACAAAATTTCCTGAAATGAATAACCCATCTTTTTTACATTGAATGGAGGATTTTACAAGTAATGAAATATACTGTTTTAATTGGTTGTCATTGAATAAAATTAATCATTAAGAAAACATTCCTTTAATTAATTAAATATAAAGTGCCATCCATACTTTTGCACAAAGTTAGATTATTTTTCAATTTAACCATTGTAGATATAACTGCTAATCATTGTAGATATTTTTCAATATTGATACATGTTCTTAAAAATGTATTGTGTTATGCTGTTGGATATATAAGTATTTAATAAATACATTATGCTCTGAAATTCTTTTCTGTTGGATGTCTTTTAAATTGTAAGGGAATCATCTTCTGTATTTTCAAAAAATGAATGTTTTTATTAACCATTTTATATATAAGATGTTATTGCTATATTTACATGTGAATTTTTCAGAAAAGTGCTGTATTTGCAAATAGCCCATCAGTTTGTCAAGGCAGAAATCTTCATAAATGTGTAAGGAAATTTCTAGTGAAGGTTTTATACCTTTATGATGGGACACTATTTTCAAGAGTTTAAACACATAGCAGCCAAGTAGCAGCACACTAACCACCTGTAGTCCGACATTCAAATTTGTGTGAACGCATTGGCTTCATGAATTTTTACACCTGCATTTTGGGAGAAATCTGATAAAAGGTTTTACATCTTTATGATGGGGTATCATTTTCAGCAACTCCACCTATATCATAGCAGCCAAGTGGCAAAAACACTGACAGCCTGTAGTGTATCTTGCATTCAAATATTATATTATAGTGAAATGCTATTATTATTGATTATAAATTTTATGTATCATAAATTTTATATATAACATTTGTTACCTCAAAATAAATGATCTGAACAGTTTGTTGAATATTTTCTAAGCTACTTTTCTTTTTGTTTTCACACTTGCATAGCAAATTTTTGAGTTTTTATAGTTTTCTTGTTTCAAAATGACTGAAAATTTAGTTTTTAGTTGCAAGAATCATTACTGTGTAATTAATTAATTAATTATTTTTTTCAGTGGAAAGGGGAAAAATGTCTTAGTACCATGCGCCAGTCTTTCCACAGGGCTTTGACAACCTGTAGGGCCCCTCTGCCTCCAGGAAAGAAATATGTTGCTGTTCAGTTCCTTACCAAAGAGTTAATATTTTATGTTGTTGATGTAAGTATTTCTTAGATATAAGTATGCGATGTGATGCAGAAATGCAATTTTGTTTTTAAAAGCTTTGAAATATAATATATTTGGCTCTTGTGTATTAACTACTGCAGGGAATTTTAGTTGGCAGAAAGGTATAGTGAACTTGACAGTAATTTTTATCTGTGTTATAACTATGCCCTCAACACTTACCATCTGAATTATACTCAATCTTATTCTGTTCGCTTCAGTGTGTTCTATATTTGTTATTTCCTTAGTGGAATTATGAAATTTGCTAAATAAAGTGGAAACCATTTTTCATTTTTTTTTCTTTACTCTCTCTCTTTTTTTTTTTAAATCTTACTGAGAATCAAAGAAACAGTCAAACATTTTTAATTGCTATGCACTGAAACCACATACATTATTAAAGAAAACATTTTGTGGAAGTGAATCACTGAAAGTGCTGGTGTATAGTAAAAATGAGAGTAGGAAATTGATTTCCAGAAAGCTAGATCATATTAATTGCTGTTCATTGTCTTCCAGAAGTCTGCTGTGCCAAAATACAGGCCAAAATAAGAAACCTCTACTCCCTACATCACTTGCAAAATTATCATGGATTAAGTCAGAATTCTTGCTAGCAATTAGTGTTAGATCTTTGTATTCTTAAGCAGAAGTTTTCAGTTTTACATATCAAACTGCATTCGAACAAGATAGCTTTGAAATCATATGTATATTATTTGAGACTTTTCAGGATTAATTCCACATTTTATGGTTAAGTTTTATTCTCTTAAAAACTGATGACTTCTTTGAAATCGTGACAAATAAATGTAAGAATTAAAGTGTACTTTTTTATTTTCAAATCAGTACTTGAATCAGTTCATTTAAGTATTCTGAAATATTAGAATATAATAGAAAACATAATCAACCAGTCTACATTATGGTAATTCTCACATTAGCATTTTGCATGTGAAATTGATTGGTGTTACTCTTGGAGAAAATGTAATATGTTTATTTACACAGTCTTGTAATATTAGGTTAATTTCAAATAATTTTATTATAAGGATTTAATTGTGTGAAGACAGTGTTTCATTTATTGTAATCTATAGTAATCTGGTGCAGTTTTATTCATCCATCCATCTCATATTAATGCAATAAACTGGAACGTAATCATTTCCTATCTATTAACTCATCAGATCTGCAGATATTTTTGTGTTATTTATTTCATGTATAGAGATAACCGTTAAATGCATCCATTACTAACAGTTCAAAAAGGAAAATATGTAAATTGTATATTGAAGGAAAAAATTGTATGAAAACATTGAAAGTTTTATTTTCTTTTCCTCTTTATCTTTTTAAAAATATATTTATAAATTTTTATAGACAAAAGGCAAAGGACAAGAAGTTTTTGAAGAAGCTAGTAAACATCTAGGTTTAATGGACACAGAGCTGTTTGGATTAGCTTTTTATCAAGGTAAGATTTTATTTATGCATAGCTAATTTATTGATTACTCAGATTTGATTATTTCCTCTTTTCTGAAAAAATACCTTTAAATGTTTTGTAATTAAATACAAATTTGGAAAATTTCATATCTTGTAGCCAGTAAGAATGGTATTTCTGTGCTATGTATGTGTGTACCAAGATAAGCAACTAAATTAAGGCTCCTAAATTTAATAGCAGATGACTGCAAGATAATACATTTCTCTGGAATGGAATATTGAAATAATTTGGATAAAAAAATAAATTTAATTTAAATTTATTTGATATGTCAAAGTATTTTTTAACTATACTCATTTACTTGTCAGATTTTTATTTTAATAATAATTGTAAATATTCATACATATAAAAACTTACCTGACTTTTCTTTTTGAAATGTTAAAGCGATCCTACATAGAAGTTTAATGAATTTTGGCAATTAGTAATTGTATATGTTCAGTAAATCATGTAAACTAAGGATTCTCAATCCTATGCCCACAGGCACCATGGTGCCCGCCAATCGTTTAACATGTGCCTGCTGCTATGCGATCAGAATAAAAATGTTTTAGTTTTTCATAAAATTTTATGTGAAAGTTTTCTCATTTTCAATGAAATAGAAATTGCATTCAACACAGATACCAGCACGATACAAAATGTGCCCAATCTCTTTTTTTATGTGCATGTATTATCCAACTATAAATTCCCCTTGAAAAATTAAATGGTGCCCGCCACCCAATAGATATTCTGGAATGTGCTCTTAGAGACAAAAAGGTTGGGAACCTCTGACATAGATTACTATATATAAATTTCTTTAATTTAGTTGAGGATACTTTGATCAGTTTAACTGTTTGTTATGATTGCAATTCATTAACTGATAATTAATACATAAATTGAGCAAGTAACAAAATTCATTGTGTTTGTTGCATATGCTGTATGTGACATTCTTGATCATTTGTGTGGCAACAAAATGATTATCTTTAAGTATCCTGGAAACTGCAATTTTTAAATGTGTACATTAAGATTTAATTTATTAGTATGTATTTTCAAGTACTTTAAATGCATACATTGGCATTTAAAAAGTACTTACTTTTTAAATTTCTGTTAATTTTCAGATGGTGAATATATATTTATTGACCTAAATTTAAAAGTTTCAAAATATGCTGTAAGGAGCTGGAAAACTCAAAGTAATGTAAGTATTAGATTTTGCATTTAACAAGTGACTTACAGAATATGAGTTAACATTTCCATTCATAAAATTATAAATTTTTATCTTATTAAAGAAATTTTAATTTAACTTTCTAAAATAAGTTTCTTAAAGTAAAATAGAAAATAGCTGGTGAGAAGAAAATATGAAGATATTTATTAAATTAGTGAATTTTTTACAATCGTGCTTTTTGTGATAATTTATTTTCTAGTTATTGCTATGGTGTATCTTATTCAATTTTGTAGCATTAAGACACTTCTAGATCTTAATTACATTTAAAATAAGATTTTACAAGATATACATAT
>KK113010.1:0-26469 GCA_000611955.2 Stegodyphus mimosarum | reverse complement strand
TTTTTTTTTTTCTATTTCAAATTTGAGTTCTGTGCATTGAAGTACATTTTTTGCAATATTTTATAAATGGTTCAGAAAAAGGAATATGCTCTTTGTGACATTCTCTTTAATCTTGTAGATTTTGCATATTTCACTTTCTCATCCTGTTTAATTCAAGCTTGAAAATGCCCACAAATTGTGCCACTGTTACCAGAGTATTCAGATAGGGCACAGTAATAAAACAAAACTTATTTTTTTAGAAAATATGGTCTTTTATTCCTAATGTTCATATGGAAATGGTTTTCTAGACCTTTACTTAAGTTACTGTTCATTTTCTGTACATGAGCAAATAATACTCTCAATATGTAATGCAGTGGATAACCTACCAGAATGCAGTTTTTAATCATATGTGTGTTACTGTTTCAAATTATCATTGAAATATCTAAACACAGTTGTTTCACTACAACATACATACTGTAATATTTCAAGTCTTTTATAACGATTTTTTACAAAATTAAAATTCATCATATCTATAAATATATAATTCAGCAGAATAATCATATCACTACAGAGACATTTTCTTTATCTGCTAGGAAAAAATGTTTTCTATTTTCAAATACTGAAATGTTATGGGCTATTTAATTGTGTACATATAAACATGTATAGTGTACATAATTTTTACAAAACCCACTGTTAAGTTTTTAACTTTTACAAAACCCAGTGTGAAGTTATTTTTAACTTTCTTTAGGAAAGAGAAATAAAGGCAGTCTTAAAAATTTTTATTCAACTTTTGTATGGATAAATATGGCTAAATCCTATTCCTTTGTGTATATAGATAGTTGAAAAGATGGGTGAAGATTTTATTATTCGTAACATTCCTTAAGACAATGCTGGACTGAGTCGAGGTGAAGCTCAAGTAGGTTACATTAAAGAAGCCTCAGATGTAACGGCTCCTCACAACTTACATTTTTACAAGATGCGTAGGAAAAAAGGAAAGCTCTGGAGTGATGTGTGGCTTGGAATTAGAGATAGTGGTATTCACATTTATGAGGTAAAGAAAGCATCATTTCTGTAATGTATTTTTAGTTTTTAATTTTAAAAAGGGAGAGGAGTATTTTATAAATTATTATGTGAATAACGCATTTTTTTCTGAATTTCATATTGTATGAAACCGTTGTCTTTGAAATGAACAGTATATATTTTTGTCATTGATAAATTTAAAACATAGTAACATTTTTTGAATGATTAGTTTGATAAATATTTGCTGTTGTATGTGAAATTCTATACTTATTGATTGCATCTTTGTTTAGTTTTAGTTATATTTTTTATAGAAAATTTATTTTCTATTTTTAGCTGCAGGAACATGAAAAGACGAAATCATTGCTTTCAACATTTCTGTGGTGTGACATTGCTAAGCTTCACTTTGAGGTATCTTTTTTTTTTTCCCTATTTTTAATTTTTTAATGATAAATCAGAATAATTTTATTAAGTATCTATGAATAACAATGTTGAAATGTTATGTGGTAAATAATGGTCATTATTTCCTGAATATCTAATTATTTTCATTGTTTGGATTGTATGTTACATGAAACAAATTTACTATTTTGCTAGATTTTTTAATTTATATTCATAGATGCCATTTTTACTTATTTTTTACTCTATTATAAACTTATTTGATAGCTATTATAAACCTATTTCATATTGCAGTCTATTGTGAGATTTATTTGGTTTTGTATGCTTGAAAATTTTTATTTTTTAAGGAGGGAGAGATAATTTTTTTTAAAAGTCTTTACTTTTTTTAGAAAAAGAAATTTGAAATACTCTCTGAAGGCAGTCCTGAATATCGAAGATTCACTTATTTTGTTCAAAGTGAGGAACTGGCGAAGCATTTGCTTTGGATTTGTCGAACTACCCATCATTTTCATATGGCTAATCAAAACAGAGTTGCAGATTTGAAAAAACTAGAATTGGATGGTAAGAACTTTATGTAATATTTTTATTTTATGTAGTATACCTATTTTCTGTTGGCTTCATTAATTATGAAGCAGAATTTATATTCCTTGAACTAAAATTCCTGTATGAGCTCATATTATATTCTTATGGCCCCTGTTAAGGAAACTAATAAGCATAGAGGCAACATGAAATAGCAAGCTTGGAAAGTTCTTGAGTTCAATATGAATCTTTAGTTCCTATGCTTAGCTTCATCCCAGTGTTGAGGGAGAGAATGTCTAGAAAATTGAATTAGAGGGGCACATATCCCTCTTTTTCTGGTGCCAGCTCACCAGTGGACAAATGGATGGAACTACTGAAGTCTTGTAAATTTTTTCCAGGCTGAAATCTTTGTTTTTCATAATTTTCTTCATGTTTAATGTGAATACAAATCATCTTCCTTTAAAAAATGCTCTTTGAAAGCATCTCTCGTCTTAACAGGGTTGCCACGCTACCTGGAAAACCGGAAAAAGTCAGGGAATTCGAAAATTGACCGGAAAAGTCAGGGAATTCAAATATTTTAGTCTAAATCTGGAAAAGTCAGGGAATTTTATACAGCGATCCCCGAAAAAGCGAGTTTTGCGCCAACGTTGGAAGCGATCACTTTCTTGGCGCGTGTTAGCGTCATTCGGGCAGCTGGCATCCAGCCAACTTTTGCAACTCTAAACAGATTATCGAAAAGACTCGCATGCACATGTGCAGTGCATGTTGAACTAAAGAAAATATGTATTCTTGCATAAAACAAAATCTGTTTAATCCTAGTATAGCGGTATCATGGAGAATAGCCTTTGGCGGCAATTTTCAAAATCGTGCCAAGGCCGTAACGTATATACTAGGATTTTACAGCAAAATCTTTTAAACATTTTCCCCCCTCTTTTTAATAAATGCCTTATTTGTCATTTGAAGTGAAATAAAAAAATAGTAATTAGTCATCTAGGCTAACCTTTTAATATAACTATATTCGCCACAATATCGCTGATTATTGTAATTCAGTTTTTTAATTATTTTAATGTTATTCATATAATTTAATGTTGCTTCTTCCCCTTAAATTTATTTATTATTAATAAATAATGCTTTCAAATTTCAGGAAATTTTCTGTGGCATAATCCTGAAACTAATTCTAGCAGTATGATGACATAACATCACAAAATTCGATGCACGTAATTTTTGCTTATGTATTCAGCTAAATAAATATAAAATACCTAACTTTATTTAAAAATATCATTAAACAGATTTCTTTCTTTCGTTTAGCTGCAAAATGTCAGGGAGGGAAAAGACATTTTTTATCCACATTGAGCAGATTCTGATCTCAATTCTCCAGTGGAGAAAACAACTCCTATTATAGTTATAATAGTAATCTTTGGGAATAATATATAAGTCATATGTAATTGGCAAATTTTGTGTTTTCAATTGGTACCATAATTAATTTACCTCTTATAGCACAGCCAAAGTGCATTACGTGGATAGACTGGAGTTTTCTTAAAACATGCCTGGAAAAGTCAGGGAATTTCATTCTCCTGTTTGAGTGGCAACCCTGTCTTAAGCAGCTAGTCCTCATATTGTCATAATCAACTAACTTTGCCTTCTATTAACCATTTGAGTCCTGGGAAGATGAATTTGAACTGCGTGCAAAATTTATGTCTAGAGGCACCCCCCCCCCAAAAAAAGGAATTATAATTTTCTGTTACATTTTCTTATCAGGATAAACTTGTGTTAATATTGCATTTAGTATATGCAGTTAACTACCAATTACCAAGAGAAAAATTGATTGGAATTCTCTAAAAAAAAGGGTTATTTTTTTTTTGTTGCAGAACTGTGGAAAATTACTATCACAAACCATCTAAATAGAGCAAAATTTCTATTTATGGGAAAAAAAAAAAAAAAAAAAGAGGGTAAAAAATGTGGGATGGTAGCAGTATTAGCAAAAGATGTCATAGTGGAATATGAGATTTGTTTTTATCCACAACGATACATATTAATCACATATAAACATTGTTTAATTATCCATAAAAACTAAAAATAAATCGTAAAAATAATTTAAGTGTATAGCCATTAAGCTTCTGTTTTACTTTGCCGCTATTGAAATATAAGAGGGGTGTTAAAATTTTATCAACTTTTTGGTATTAAAATTTTAGATTAATAAATAGATAAGTGAAAAATCACTTACCTTCTAAAGGGCTGAACTGGAACTGCTTGCTTCCTTTCTATTTCCGTTAGTCTAAGCTGAAATTCTAATCACTGCAGAACACTACTAGAAATTTTTTCAGAAATTTTAATTGACATGTGAAAGATATTTACATAATATTTACAGGTTACAATCATTACAAGCATTATGTTTCAAATATATACGGAGACGGTCTATCGTTTCGACTTCTATTAGACGCGTCACACGTTCAACTGACTACGTTTTGTCCTTTTCCGCCAGAGGGCGTTCATGGGAGCTGAGTTATTTGTAAGCAAATGTGACAAGGGGTATATAAGTATAACATTGTTTGCTTTGTTTTGTATGTTGATTTAATTTGTGTACTGAAATAAATTTATTTTCCTAACCATTTAATTCATTAAATAAATATCATTTGGATCCAAGTAGATAACAACATATATTTCTGTCCACATGGACCTTATGTATCACAAGTGAATATAAGCAAATTATGGTCTAAAAAATGGGTATAAGTATAATATTACGTTTTACAAATATTACATGACATTAGGGAACATATATGATACGGTAATCAAAGAAAATAAAAGCTGCCAAAAACAATAACCATTTATTATTATTTAATTATTTTTAAAAATATGAGTGACACTCAGTGTGTTAAAAATGCAGCTAAGTTGTTAACACTTTTCTTTTTTAATTATAGTTTGGTTTATTCTTCCCTGCAATTTTTTCAGCTGCTGTCGAATTAACCATAATTTTTGGTTAACTGTGCAAATTGTCCCAAGTATTACCTCAGTTAATCAGAAGTGTTCTATATATGTTTTTTCACTTCAAATGTAGAATGAAATAAATCGATTTTTTAATGCTTTCCATCCCCATATATATTTTATAGATTAAGAACTAAATGAGAAATGAAATGACTAGTGAAATACATACTTTATAATTAAAATATGAAATGATCAAAATGTGAGGAATGTAATTCCTTTGTTTAATTTCAAAATCGTGTATTTCATTTGGAAATGCAATTAACATTTAATAAAGTATGCACATTTAAAAATTTAATAAATTACTGAATATATTTAGTGACTTCCTATGTGTAGTTTGGATTAGAAGGTTTCCTTCGTCTCGGTTATATCAGAAAGTTTTCTATTTCTCAGGCCTGTCTATAATTTCCTGGAAGTGCAGTAATGCAATGAAGTGGAGTAATGTAATCAAAAATCAATTTCTTTTGTCTATATTAAGAATAATAAACCATACTGTTCTTATTTTAATGCAATTCACTACCTCTTACTGTGTCACTGGAAAATATTAAGCTCGTGAATTCCAAATATTAATTAATATTTATTTAAAATCGTTATGAGGCATTCTTTATGTGAAAATATCATTTTGTAGTGTATAACTATGGGTCTGTTTATTTTGGCAATAAGTTATAAATAAATCTGAAATTGAATTTTTGTAATTTTTGAAAATTTTGATTTATTTATTATCAGGTTTCTATTTATGCCATTAATTTATAGATCTTTGTATATATTGTAGGAGGGAAATCTTACAGAGAAGCTTATATCTATACAGACAAAATAGACCAAGCTTGGGAAAAGAAGCAAAATACCATGCAGAAAAATAAGTACAAATCTAATATTGAAAACAGCATTATTAATTTCAATGGGAATAAGGAAAATACAACTACAGAAAAGGACTTGAAACCCATTGTGATGAAAATGTCTGGAATGCCTTGGAATAATACTGAGTCTTTAGAATGTAAGTCATTTTTATTTTTAAAAGAACTTATTTTCATATTTAAGTATTTTAGTACCTTGCAAAAAACAAATAAAATTTATTTAATTATTTAATAAATTTAATAAGATTTTATAGATTTTGAGGAAAGTGATGAAAATTTTCTTTTTGTATTAGCTAGTTTTTTAAACAACTGTGTTTTTAGAATCTCTAAAAATGGATTTCATATTTTTTTTACTGAGAATATTTTAAAGTTAGTTTATATATTTTAATTGTTAATATGTTTTTTTTAACAATTATAGCTTTCTTTCTTGTTGTCTAGGTTGCTTGTATGGATAATGCACAGTTTTATTTTATACATTTAAATCTTTATATCTTTTAATTTTTGTTAATGATAAAAACCATTGAATAAGAATAATTTTGTTATGAATTTTATTTCTAGTGAGATGCATTATTACTTAAAAAGTTTTTGTGTCATTTTACCCTGTATGAGAGTAAATACAGAAACATTTCAGAAAAATATTTCATGACGGTAAATATATTAAATGGTTTTACCTTCTTTCCCATCTGTTTGTGCATCTGATATAGCAAGGATCTTCATACTTTGTGTTAGTTGGAGCCTTATGTTTGAATTGAGAAATGAGCACAATTAAATTATCTAAAAGCTGCAGTTAGGACTTTTTTCACTTGAAAAACAAAATAAAGAAATATTTCAAATAAATAACAATGATTTACATTTAAAAATTAATATTGTTATTTATACATGAATAAATAATTTCTGTTGCTCTTGCTTAGTATTCAGGTGCAAGATTTCCATCATGAGGTGGGTTCTTAGTGTATTAACATGTACGTGATGTGGGCAATTCATAAATAAATACATAGTACTGGACGACAATGTATGGGCAAAAAGAATATGTAACAAGAAGTATGACTTTGGTCACATCTATCCATGTAATTATTAAGGTATACCATTTGACAAAGATTTTCAAGATAATGGTGGAATTGATATTTTTACCAATGGCTCAGGCTGTGGGGGTGGAATTGGCTCTGCCTTTGTTGCATTTTTTATTGTGTCGAAATTCATAATTTGAAAGTTAAATT
Source organism: Stegodyphus mimosarum (assembly GCA_000611955.2). Classification (NCBI taxonomy): domain Eukaryota; kingdom Metazoa; phylum Arthropoda; class Arachnida; order Araneae; family Eresidae; genus Stegodyphus; species Stegodyphus mimosarum. The sequence goes on along the minus strand of KK113010.1, from coordinate 19,508 downwards.
AACTGAAAATAATTCTGTGTACCAAGCTAAGGCTACTGCAGTTAGACAGGCACTATTATGGATTAAAGATACTTTAATAAGAGGACACTGGATAAATTTATGTTCATATGCATTATCGGTGTTACAAAGCCTCCAAAGTTCTCAGCCTAAGAATGCTCTCACTGAAGAGATTAAGGGTATATATTTTGAAATTATAAAATTACATTGGGTGAGAGCTCATGCTGGTATCGAAGGTAATGAGAGAGCGAATCTGCTGGCAAAAGAAACTGCCCTGGGGGATAGTCATTTAATAGAGAATGTATTGGACTCAAGGAAAGTCATATTGAGATGTATGAAAGAAGATATATGGAATACATGGAAAAGGCAATGGGAGTCTTCCGAAAGAAACTCAAATTATTAAAAATATTAAAATTGATAGAAAAATGAATCTTATGAATAATAGAAATACTAATCAGATTATCACAAATTATGGAAGATTCCCTGCCTATCTCAAGAGATTTAACATCCAGGGTAGCGATTTATGCATGACCTGCAGCAGACATGGTGATGCACAACATTTTGTAGAAGAATGCGTTCTGACGGAGGGTGTAAGGGCTAAATATGGAAGGATTAATATTCTAGATCGATATAATAAACAGAGAACCATGAATAAAATATCTGAAGAAATTATGATGGTAGTTAATAAAAATAAAGAATATATTGGAATTAAGAACTGAAGAGCTATTTTTAAATCAAGAGCTCTTGGAGTTTGGAAAATGTATAGGATATGAAGTATGACTATATGGCAAACCACAGCTTCCATGTTATATGTTTTATCGTGTTGTCTTTTCATTAGTTTACTAACCAGTTATTTTTTAATATTTCTTTTGTTCGTTTTTGTGTTTGTCTGAGCAGCTTGTAAACCATCATACTTGTTTGTTTGGTTTTTTTGGAGGGGGGGTTGCATTTTTGTTCGTTAGACGGGCCGGTCCCTGTTAAGCCATATGGCCAGCTCTGCTGGCTAGGAGGGCTGGGACCTCGCTCCTTATTCTCACATTCTTACATAGTACTGGACAGCACTTTATTTACAATATTAACAAATAAAAAATTATAATTCACATAAAGCTCATAATTTATTGTTCCTTCTGGCTTGCAGTGATATGCATAAGCCTTCGTCCTGACATTGCCTTCTTGTGATGTTTGTTCTGACGTGGTGCTTGTGACAGAGAGGTAAATGCACACTGTGGTTAGGCTAAAGTGCACATCTGTAGCATTCATCAAATCATGGAATCAGGGAATTCTATTCCTATAATATTTGGTGAATAAACTTTCTAAGAAGCCTAAATTAAAAAAATTTTTAGATGAAAATTGAGGCATTTTTTTTTTAAATTTCAATTAGTGACCAGTTTGAATAGAAATAATTGAAAAAAGACAAATACTGATGTTTATAACAATGCAATGTTTTTAATTCTAGTAAAAGGATATGCAGTGATTTGAAAAATAAAACCTTATATTTCTGTTGACTTTTTAATTCTGCCCATATGGTTGAAAAATTTTATAGCGAAACTGAATGAACTATCAGTTTGCTTAGATATTTTCATAAAAAATAAAAAAGTTGTAATTTGTGACCCGTAGGAAACATAAGGACTAATATGTGGAGTTTGCACTTTAGGTATATACATTAGATGTGAATTGAATCATCAGATATCTTTTTACTTGTGCAAGTTGCAACTATGCATATGTGTGATGTCATTTGGTAAGACTCATCACACATCATTAACTCAAAAGTAGTCAATGTGTATATCTGTTCATTGTTTCGATAACTTACAACAAGGTTAAAATTGAGCATTGCCATGACAGTATATTAGAGAAACATAATTATTTGTCTTTTTTTCATTACTTTTATTATTATTGCTTAGCATGAATTTTGAGATTATTATATACATATCATTTTAAAAATTAAGTTATTCATTATTAAAAATGAATATAGAATGCTACATTTAAAAAATAAAGCATTGCTTCTCACAACAAAAGTCAGTTTAATTGACTAAAGTGCCACAGTTAGCTTATGTGTGAACTTTACAAAAAGTTAACCTACTAACTGTCATGATCTCCATTTGGGGATTTGTCCTAGTAGCAGAAATTTGGTAACTTTAATTAGGTTGGCAACAATGGTTCCGTTTTTACATTGTTGTTTAAACCTTTCTCAAGCTTTTGCATGAGTTGTTGAGTAGTAGTTGTTAAAGGAGTGATCTGGAGAGTATTATTTGTGAGAAGAAGTAAAATGTTTGTGAGTTTCAACATTTCAACATTTTCAAACACTGTTACATTATTATGTACATCATTTCCAACTCCTGTGTACTGCTGTGTTCTCTAATGGTTTCAGAATATATTTACTAACTATTTATTTTTCTTGTCAATGTGAATTTTGTTTTTCAGGGAGGGCTACTTGAATGTCAATCCCCATTTGCTGCTCATGGCAGATCCCATCTATATTCGATTTATATTCCAATTTCCAGCCTCTGTGTCAATCTAGACGCCCAGAAATAAATGTAAATTAACAAAAAAAAAAAAAAAATGGCAGTTAATGGGTTAAATTGAACTTGCAGCATCCAAAGTCACTTTCTTTAAATTTTTGTTTCTGCGTGTGGTGATGAATTGATAGCATGTTTTTGATGTAATTGATTAATTGTGACCTTTTACAATTGAATTGAATTCATTTTAAATAAAGTCTATTAGTAAATGAACAAGAAAATATTATGAGTATTTCAGGTAACAATTTTAACCCATTCGTGACAGGCTGCTCAGTCACTGAACCACTCTCTCAGGACGGCACGCTGAGCAGATGGGGGATAATTCGCACTGCTTGGCCTAACTTTGGAAAAAAATTCACATAAATTAAATTTATCATATGATTGTTCCAATTTTTGGTACATTATGATAGGAGGATTCAAGTAGTTTTTAGAATTAATTTTAAAACTTTATCATTATATTTTCCTTAAAAATTTTATAAAATAATCAGTTGTAGAGAAATATAATTTTTAGCTTACCTCAAATAAATATGTATGGCAGAAATATCTAGTCAGATTTTATTCAATACAACACACTAATAAAATATAAATTATTAAAAATATCTCATAAAAAACAGCATATATAATTTTAACTTAACCTCAAATAAATATATATAAAAAATAAATATGTCTGGCATTACAAGCCTTCTAACTATCACTTTCCAGTTCTGCAAAAATATAATCACTGTTATAAGTGTGAGAAAAAGACTTTGTGTATACTGTTCTTAGCTTAAATATGATTTTACAAACTATCTATCTTAATGCTGGGGGGAATCTAAGAGCAATAAATGAAGCCTCTTAGAGGATAGAATATCTGCCTCCCCATAACAGGTGCATTTGTTTATATCAACTTAGATAGCGATTACAGTCCTCAAAACCCAAGAATCTGAAGGTCAATGTGCTTCACTTTCCATAAATTTCAACTTTTAACAGACATACAACTGCATCTAGTGGCAACAAAAAATATTAATTAACTGTTCTGCATAAAATTCATGTGTGATTCATCTGACCATAGAGTGAATTAAATGCCTATTCATATATGACATCCTGGTGGTGAGATAACATTTGCTGGTGATGCACATATGACAGGCTCATCCCGAACTGGTTAAATGTTTTATATTATCTAACTGGAATAACTATATGAAATTAGTTTGAATTGTTATAACAGTTTTGAAACCTATCTCTGTGTAATGTTTTTTTAGCTGTGATTGTTAGTGTTTTATTACAATTCTATTTTCCATATAAAGATATATTTTGCTGAGATTTGTGTAATGCATAAAAGGTTAAGATTTCATGTGTTAGATATTTTCTCTGATAATAAATTCCTTAATAACTTTAAATTAGGAGTAAACTAACTAAGGTTTATTGTGTGGAACACTTAATATCAGTACACTGGTGGTCAATTGCTAGGGTTGGATAATAGCAGCAGTGATGGCAACCACAAAACGGAAGGCAGGAAAATGTCGAAATTAGCATAAGTGTGGAACACAGTAAGACGTGTTGTGCTCATGCAAACTTTCGATTTACGATGTAGTCCGTCATGTGATGCGCTGGTAAAAGAGATAAAGGATTTGACGCATATTGACTTTTGTTAAAAAGCAAAATTTAATGGGAATGAATCAATTGACGAACTTGCAATTTTTGGTGTGTCTTCCCGACATCATTTAGCTGATTTGAAGCGTGGCCGTATTATTGCAACATTGAAGAAAGGTAAAAAATAACAAATTTTGCTAGGGAGTTCGATGTCAGCGACAGTGTTGTTTCAATGCTTTGGAAATAATTTCAGACAAATGGAATGTGTAGCAAACATCACGGGGAAGGTTGTGTTCACAGTGCAATACCTGCAGAAGATAGGTACATAGTGCTATCAACAAGAAGGAACTAGTGCAGTGCAGCTGTTGAGGTAGCAAATCATTTCTTTGATGTTACTGTCAAGCAAATCTTCTGAAAAACTGTAGCCAGGTGTTTGCGTCAAGGAGAAATATATGCCTGCTGTCTTACTGTGTGCGTTCTATTGCCCAGACAGCAACATACCGCCAGTTCATGATGCTACCGGGAGCATCGTAACTGGTTTAAATAGAACTGGGTTTGTGTACTATTCTTAAATGAGAGTAAGTTCAGTCTGCTATTGGATTATAGACAGCAACTGATGTGGCGTGAGAGTGGTACTGCTTATCAACCAGAAAAAGACCAGTATCCAAGATACAGTATCATGGTATGAGCCAGCACTATGATCAGTTGCTGCATGCCCCTATGTGTGGCTGCAGGTGAGACTATAAATTACCCAGTGATACATTAATGATGTTCTGCTGCCTCATGTTCGCATGATCCGTGGTGCTGTCTGATAAATTTGTTTTCATGGATGATAATGCAATATGTCATGGAATAGCTGCTGTTCAGAAGTGTCTAGAGAGCAAAGATATTCAACACCTTGTATGGCCATCATGTTCTCTGGATCTAAATTCCATTGGAAATGTTTTGAATGCTTTGGGAAAGATTTTTGTGAAAGAGTCTTGCTGGTCAAAATGCTGTCCAATTAACAAGGACATCCTCATACATGCAAGTCAGATGAATGGGATAAATTACGCCAACAACTGTTGGATAATGTTGTGCAAAGTATGACACGACATGTGGAATCTTACATTGCCCTCCATACACCAGAATACTTAACGGATGGTAACTGCATTTTTTTCACTTTTACGTACTCAGCACAATATAACCATTTTATCCCTTGAACACTTTTAAAAGCCTTTCTAGATTTCAGAGCACAATAAATTATTGTTATGTCCCAGTAATCTGACATTATTTTGTTTCACTTGTCATCCAAACACACTTACTTTTTAATATGCTATGTAGTATTTTGTGATCTGTCCTTAACAATTATCCACCAGTGTACATGAAAGAAGATCCTACTTGTAAAATTAGGATCAAAATCTTAAGGGAAAAAATATTATTTTATCTAACAGAAATATTAAATATATTTAACTTCTTTTTAGCTGGAAGAGGTAGTGGCCAATCACTACAGCACCATTCGATGGAAGTACTACCATTAACTAATGGCTGCAAATTCCCATCTGATATAAAATATAAAAGTCAGAGCATTTCATGCTTTTCTGATCGCTCTTTAGCACCGTATTCTATGACAGGTAAGAAGAAAGAATAGCTCTTAAAGTATTTAGTTTTCTTCTCTATTATAAACTTTATGCACAAATGATATATACATGAAATGAACAAAATAAGACATTTCTGTAATTTTAATTGTTTTAATGATGCATGAATATTCTTGAAATTTTCTATTTTTAAAAATAGAACTCCTTGCTTAATTTTCTCTAATTCAATTTTAGGTTATTCTGACAAAAAAATTTTTTTTCTAAAAATGATATTAAAGTATACAGTTTTCATAATATTTTTGATGTTTATTGCCTGCTTAAAATATTTCAGACTTTGTGGTTAGATAGAAATACATGTTAATGGAAAAAGTTAGTACAAGGTTATTCATACTATAAATATGTATTTTTAATTAAAATGTTTTTTTACTTCATTTGGCATTCATAATTTTATTGAGTTTATAAGTAATTATTGCTATTTACAACAGAAAAAAAAATACTCTGTAGTTAGGTTTATGAACTCAGTTATTTCAAATAAACCAAGTTATTTTTCTTTTTTGTGAAATTTTATGAAACGATAAGAACATGAAATATTAAGTGCTTAAATGTATTTTCAGTGATAATTTTTATTTAAAGAATTATTATATTCAATATTTTTTCTTACTTCTTCCTGCAGACCATGGAAGAAGCAGTTTAATATTATGGTAATTCTTAAGTTAGGTTCTATAATTATTCTAAGCTCTTATCCCTTGTAGACACATATAAGGAGATGGTACATTTTGTTAAGTTCTCCTTGTGCCTATTTTCCTGTCGTTTTTTACAGAATTTTATTTTGCCATATTTGCTTTTGTAATTTTAAGTTACTTATGTAAACTGTTGGTCATGTTTTGAAATATGAACTGCATTTTCTATACTGGCAAAATTGAGTTAATTAGTCATGCAATTAACAACTTAATTTGCAACTGAAGAGTATGTTTAGAATATAAAAAAGCAAATTGTCTATCTAATCATATATCATTCAGTTTAGTAGAGCTAAATTTTGAAGTCTGTTTATTCTTCAGCATTTAACCATCTGCACTATCATACCGTAGATGGCTAAAATACTAAATGTTGCTGTGGCATAGTAGAACTAAATTTGATGTGTGTTATATATGCAGGTGCAGGCCTAATGTAGTTTTCTTTTCTTTTACACACAGTCATTGATTTTTTTTATTAGTAATTTTTAGTGTATACATAGAGAACTATGAAAATATTCTAGCTTGGAGAATGATCATATGTGGAACTGAAATATATCAGTTTAAATTTTTTTATCACACTTTGAAAGGCAATATTTTGTGAATAAACATGCTTGTAACTGTTAAAATTGAAACATTCTTCAACTTTTTTACATTATTTTTAATTTAGTAAGAATATTTGGCATTCTTCCTGTTGAAACATTTTCTCATGAATAAAAAAAAAGATTGAAATTGTCACTTAAAACATTACATTAATTTTTCAATATTTAATTTAGAGTATTTTTTATGTTCAAAAGATGATGCATTATACATTGAGAAATAATATATTAATCTTTTTCACAGCTGCCACCAACAACTCTGGGCAACTTTGGAGTAGTCCTCCTTCTGGAAGTAGTGTTTCTACTACTCCAACATCAACACTGATGTCAAGAAGTAGCTGTGCTTCAAACACTGATAGTACTTGTAGCACACTGTCCCTTACCAGTAGTTCTACCATCAAAGCTGGAAACAGCCGAATTTCACAGTGTTCGAATGATGGGAAACGTTGGGTAAAGTGTGACTCTTTTGAAGAACTCCCGTTGAAAAATTCTCCTCCAGAAAAAATCATGCATAAAGTATGTATATCAACTTTTGTTGATAAACATGTACGGACAGCTAGTGTTTATGATGCTGTTACTACACAGAAAATAAATTATTCTAAGCCTTCACTTAATATCACAGCACCTAGTACTTCATCTAGTAATGCTCAGCCTAATGTTGCCTCTGTTTCATCATCTACTGTACCACCAACAAATATAAAGTCTTCAGATGTGAAACGAACTCCATCTTTAAATGTGTGTATTAATAATTATGCTGGCATATCTCAGAATTTGTCAAAAGAAACATCATCCTCTCATACAAAACTTGTACACAGTATTGCTCAAAAACCTCCTAGGCATTATACTTCCAATGCTCAAAGTCACACTTCTTCACATGGACGGACAGCCACAAGAATTGGAGTATCTTCTCTTAGTAGGGACCAAAGATTACCTCTCACTTTGTTCAATGACCAGCGTATGATGGCTTGTGGCTCAGAGCCAAATCTTTATGTAACTGTTGGTGACCGTTTACCATCGACCATTACAGACAATCCTGCAACTTCAGTAAAATCACAGTGGTTGCAGAGGAACTTCAATAGTCGCAGTGAAATGAGCCTTAATGCCATTGAACATAATGTACAAAATGGAACTTTTGATTTTCAAAGTCCCAATATAATCAAAAATGATAGGTGTGATTCCAGGAATAGACAGTTGTCTTTGCCTGATGTCTGTAGTGATATCCTCGAAGGAGATGGTGATTTTCCTTGCATTCCACCTCCTCCAGCATATAGAAATGGTGTAGAAGACTGTGTTCCTGTATTATCCAGTAGCTGCTCAGGTCCATTTTCTCAAAATGCTCTGAAGTTAACACATTCTTTACAGAGTGAAGGGGTGAGTTCTTCATTCATTTATTTATTTATTTTCAGATTCTGGAAATATTTAAAAAAATTTTTTTAACTTTTGAAATGTTTTGCTTTTTTTTATGCTAATGCATCTGCATATTTTGCATGCCTAAAATAACTGTGTAGTAATTTCATAACTATTTATAGTCTATTTGTTAATATTAAAGGTGTGCTTTGATTAATGGCCTTAAGCCCCTCATGACCATATATTGCTGAACTGTAAACACTTTGGAAATAGGTCATATATACATCATTTCCAAATGTCACTAGCAGCCGAGTGATGCACTGGTGCACCGCCACTTGCAATTGTCTACCCTACAAATGTGCCATATATGTACTTTCAGACATACACGATTTTTAAAATTTTTTTTTAAATCATTAGATGGTACTTCATATCCACTGTAGTTAGCTTATTTGAATCTGTACATTGTTGACCTCATATCCATAATACTCTGATTCTGGTGCTTCGAGTGGGAGATATAAAGTAAACAAAGCATAGCTGAGATGCAGCTGTGTCTTCACATAATATAAACATTAGACAGTTTCAGATGCTTCAAATCCCCCTTCCCCTCTGCAGGGAGATTGCGAGTGGAGCTGTGGTTTTTAGGACTTTCTGTTTAAATTCAGTTTGCATCTTTAGATAGTAGATGTGTACCAATTAGGAGAATTTATCTAAGATTGTGATGTCTAAGAAAAATAAGTTTTTAACAAAAGAAGAGAATATTCGAATGGTAAATGATCCCATGAGTGACTATTCTGACAGCAAAGACTCTGTAGATTTAAGTGAGAGTTGCAATTTGGGTACCGAAATTTTATCAGAGATTGAATTGGAAGTTTGTTTTGCTTCCATCTCACAATTCAGCATAACAGTGGATACTTCTTCATAGGTTTTGACTCTTAAGTAATTGAAGCTGTATGGATTTATAAAAATTACAGGAGTAAATTCAATTCAAAGTTATGCGAATAAAATTGATTTCTTTCCCGAGGATGACTAATGGCTGTGGTAGTTGAAGAAATTAATAAGTTCTATGAAGGAAAGATGAGTAAAAATCAATCTTCTTCAAAACAACTAAGTTGATGACTGTAGATGTATCTAAAATGAGGAGATTCCTAGGAGTAATTATTCTAATGGAAATAATTAAAAAGCGACCTCAAAATGTATTTCCCAACTAATCAAATGCTGATGACTCCATTCTTCAATAGAATAATCTTTCAGCATGATTTTCTGACTATGCTGCAGTTTCTACATTAACTTCTGACACCGAAGAAAAAAATTAGCTAATTTAAGATTTTACTTAAAAATTGTAGAACAAATTAAGAACAATTTATACACTTAAACACAGCATATTGTTATGGATTTTGCATATATGTAAATAACTTTTATGTATTTACATATGATTTACATATACTTTTTTAAAACTGTAGTGTTTTTTGTATAATGTAACATGAAATGCTCAAAAGAGATAAAGCTATGCCAGAAACATAAGAATACAGGGGTAAGAGGTCTGTTTAACATTGAATAATTGGCTATTCGCTAAATTGGCAAGATATTACGAAGGTGGCGATGGTTTTTGGTGACTAATTTCCAAAAGTCACCAAATTTGGCAGCATTTTTGTCAGGTCCCTGAATAACTATAATTGATCTCTATATGTAACTGTAAGTGTCTATGGCCTTTAAATGTCTTCCTGTAATTTTGAGGAATGGAGGGTACTAGAGATTTCTCAATGGCTGAGGTAACTGTGTAAGTGTGAAGAGAGCTGTGCAAGCCTCTGTATAAACTGTGTAAGCTTAAAAAGATTAGTTTTTCAGCTCAGATTCAACTTCGATGTATTGAGATATCTCCATGTGAGCTTCACTCTTTAGATGCACTTGGCATTGCGTTGCATTTAATGTTCCTAGTAGTTTGAAGTGTAACTATTTAGAAGCTCTGTATGAGTATTTTTGTTGAAAGTTCGAGAACTGTAAAATGTTTCTTTTGATAAAATAAATTTTATCGAGCTGTCATCGGTTCTGTGTGCGTTCAAGCTATTATGATTCAAGCTATATGCAACAGTATGTGTCAATGAGTCTCTTTTCACATTGGTAGGACATCTTAAATTCTACCAATATGTCCCTTCTAAAGTCTTGTTGTGTTATAAAAATATAAAAATATAAAAATTCTGCAAATCATATTTTGGGTACCTGTGGAATTTTTTAGTTTATTATGGCAAAGACACAGATCTAGTGATGGTTCATATAGTGAATGAGTAGTGAAAACTCTTAATGACAGATTTATATGGCAAAGTATACAATTTATATTTAGGTCCATTTTTTAATTCTCCATCCCTTATTGAATGTTTAAATTCAGTCCAAACAAATGTGTGTGGAAATGTTTGTAAAACTAGGAAAGGAATGCCAAAAGATTTTCTGCAAACTAAGTTAAAAAGAGACAGCTGGATGCAATTTAGAGAGAAAATCTATTTAAATTAGAATGTTAATCTAATATTCTATCATTTCATGTTAATGTGAGGTTGAGTTTTATCTACTTTTAATGTTTAAATTGGTATGCTTTTCTTTTTTCTGATAATTTACTGTAGTTGAATATTCATGGCATGACACGAAGTCATTTTGAACTTATGTTCATTTTATTAAAATTACTTAATATTAATGCATGAAAAGCCATATTTTTTTACACTGTGCAAATTCAACAAATGAGTGCTCCCACTATTGAAATGCGTTAATGAATGTGAATATGCTAATTATGTTCACAACGTGTGATAATAAAGTAAAAGATTTTTGGGTTTAAATACCTTCTTTCAATTATTATAATTTGACTATATCATATCAAATAATATAGTTTTATTTTAACTATGTAAATATATAAAATGCTGCTTAATTTCTTTAATAGGGTTCAACAAACAGCTCAAATCCACCTTCTTCATCTCTTGCATTCGAAAGTCATAAAGAACTTAAAAATGCTCATTCTACTCCACCAGATGTGTTGGATATCCAGCAGCTGCGGCAAAGGAGCCGTGATTTAGATCTTCCTCTAATTTCAGCCTTGTGCAATGATCGATCTTTACTAATGCTACCTAAAACTGTTCCCACATGCTCCAGACAGAGGCATTTGGGAAATAAAGATCCCATGAGGTTCAATCGTGCAACATCCTTACCAAATGGTGACATGACAGATAATATGTTTCCTAACAGTGGCCGGCCAATTAGCTGGCACATTGACTCTAGCCAGGTTCCTCATTGGTCTGAAGTTTCTAAGCCATGCTCTGCTTCTTGGGACAATGCCATTAAGTCACGCTTGCCTCGGATGAATACAGCATTGAGTGAAAATCCTGCTCCATCTCTTCCTCCTACCATACTGACATCATTTGGGAAGACACCTGTAAAACAAGTTAAAAGTGTTCATGACCATGGTAGTGTATCTGATAATTACAGGTACAATAAAAATCAAATGATACCTACAAAGCTTCTTGCAGGACCTTTTGGATGCATTCCCAATGGTAGGCTATATCAAAAAGGCTCATCATCTTGATCTTTTAGAATGTTGCATGAAAATAATCATGTATATTTGCTCAAATGTATGTTATTGTACATAATGGTAATCATGTGTAAAATATATTTTTGTGTAAATTTTCAATTTCTATGGAAGAAACCTTTTTAATTGTTTAAAAGTTTTTATTTCTTAATTAATAAAAATTTGTCAGTAATAATGCCATTTTTTGCCAAACTATACCTTATAATAGTTTAAAGAACATCATGAATTTGCTGGTCATTAGAATTGTTTTGAAATATATTTTTCACATTCACTTTGTAAAAATACTGTATAGCACAAATTAATTTTTTGATAAACCTCTAGGTATAATATGGATTAATTACTGAAGGTACGGTGCATATTTTCAGATGCACTATCTTTTTTTTTTTTTTTTTTAAATTTTGTAGGTAAACCTAAAATATCGAAACAAGGATATGGGCATTGCTTATGTAACATTTTAAAAAATTGAAACATTATCAGTATTATTCACACCTTTCTTGTTCTAATAGCATATATTTTCACTAGCTGCTGAAGCATAAACCTTGAGTCCTCTCTACCTCTTCAACCAAAATACTTCATTGCTTAAATACAAGAACTCTGTTCTAGCTTAACATGGTTGTTTTATGAAAGAAAAAAAAAATTGGAGGCTCAAATTTTCATACATTTTAATTTAAATGTTGTATAAGAGATTTTAATTATTTTATTAAAGTATTAATATTGTATTTAACTTTTAAGTTTGTGTACTTTTTTTTTATTTACAGAAGTAAAAAAAAAAAGTAAAAATAAAGAAAGGAGAAAAATTAAAATTATCTTAATAAATAGAATTGTATGTGTTTGCTTATAGCATAAAATGCAATCTGTATTTCCTTTTTTTGATTTTAATTATATTTTTGCTATGCTTTCCTAGAAATCTGATATAAAATAAATGTATGCTTAAAATTTTAAATGTCATGTGCTGCAGATATGAGTATTTGATTGTATAATAGTATATATAATTTTATTTTTATATGTTGATATTTTAATGTCAGTCAATGTAAATAATGGTTTTATTAAAACAAAATACATTTTCATTTAATATTAAATAAAATATTTTTAATGCCGTATGTTTTTAATGTCTCTTATTTTAAACAGACCATGAATTTAAGAAAAACATTTTTGAAATTTTTCTGTTGGTCTAAATTTTATCAGTAACAAAAAATCTGTTAGCTATTTTAGTTTTGTTTTTTGAATTTTAAAAAAATGTAAACACATAATTATGCAATAATTCAAATTTTTAGTTCTATCATTAGACTAAGAAAACAAACTGAAATACACATTGAAAATTTCTATACTTTCTAGTTACCTGCACTCACACAGGGAATTTGACAACTCTGAACTGGTGAAAAGCATACGTTTGGTGTACACATCGCATGTTCAGCTGATAAATAATAATAAAAATATGCATTTTATGAACAGGAAATTTTGTGAGGAAAAAAGTGTATATTTTGTGATTTATAGCTGGTGGATACCGTCAGTTTAATATAAAACTAGCAAACCTATGTATACTGAAATGTGTGGTATGTGCATGTGTGGGTTAACTGTTGCATGTACTGTAATGAAGTTATTAAAGAAAATATATCATTTTAACTGAACACCTATCATTTTATTCAACGATTACAGATAATGAACTCATTTTGGCTTGTACACCTTTTTCACGTCTTAAAGTGAAGATATTTCAATCGTGAGGTCTTTCATATCTCTCACTGGTTATAATTTTGGTAGTGTAACAATGGTGTTGCAGCTATTCGACGTTACAGTGCCCTCCAAATTATGCGCAAAATACAGCAATAGTATGGAATGTTGAAACCAGGAGTGTGGATAATCAGAAAGTACCAAAATTTCTATCAAAAATGCTGATGAAATACACACTGACAATTTCTGTTCAGGATAATCATGGAATACACTTTACTCATTTAGAAACAACACTAAAACATTAATAACAATTGATTTAAATCAGAGGCCTAGATTTGCGTAATATGTGTTTATTAAATTTTTTCCACAAGATTGAAAATTATTTTCTATTTTCTATTAAAATACATAGTTTAGTCGAAGAAATGACTCGGTGATATTTTCATTACCACTTTTACTTCCTTGTACGATGCAAAAAGGAAGTATTGTAACGGCGGAAAATTTCGGGCATCATATTTCAACGAAAATATCTATTTTGACCGCTAATGAATGCAAGTTAATGATGTTTTTGAGTGACATTCATACGTGAGAACAGAATAAAGACCCATTTCCCCCAAAAAATTATAAAACTGATTTAAAATGGATTCTGAAGAGATTTTTTTCCTGGCGTCTGTGCGTATGTATGTATGTATGTACCTTGTATAACTCAAAAATGAGTAGCTTCAGAATGTTGAAATTTTGTATATAGGGCTGTTATAACATGCAGATGTGCACCTCGCATTTTGGTTGCAATCGGCCACACCAAATGTATATAAATATATGTATGTATATATATATATATATACACTGTTACTTGGCTCAGTGAGCTCAGTTTCTTTAGTCTGATAAGTTCATAAATTATGTATTTTTTGCTTTAAAAATGATTGAATTATGTTGTACTTATCTTTCGGTTTGCTTTTAAAATGATTGAATTATGTTGTTCTTATCTTTCGGTTTGCTTTAAAAATGATTGAATTATGTTGTTCTTATCTTTCGGTTTGCTTTAAAAATGATTGAATTATGTTATTCATATCTTTCAGTTAAGTTTTTAATGCCCTTAGTTAACCTGCATGCAATAATTGTGGAATTATCAACAATTTAAGTTTTTTAAGTGCGGTTAAGCCTAATTTTTGGTTATGATAGCGGACATATTTGTTTACATTTGAAGCTTAGCAGAATAGTGGATTTGTTGCCAATCTAGAGAAACTAAGCTTCGTAACAACAAAGTAATGTCTTCTTTTAGTATTGCAAATTAAATTATGCATGATTCCTTCCAGAATTATCATTTAAATTATTAGCTGGTTTTTGTGTTAAAATAGTAATTTTAATTGTAAATTTTTTTAATTGTTTACTTGGTGTTTTATGGTTTTCTACATGTTTCAATTTTTAATGAAAATATTTTGAATTTTTATGTATTTTTGCCTTACCGCAAAGTGAGAACTGAATTAATTAGTAGCACTTGCGCATTAGGTAAGTGGCGGTGAATCATCTGTGAAAAACTGTTTCTTTTTTTATTTGTTTAATTTCTTTTATACATTGTTTTAGATTTATTATAGTATTTGAATAGAACTTATGGTAATTCTTCAGATGCTATAATTTTTGCTCTCTCTGAGTTATAAAATGAATGAGAAAATAATGCTGTTAAGTGAACCTAGTGCAGAAGTGTGGCTATGGTAAATAAATAAAGTGAACTTTAAAGAGTGCATTTATTCTATTGTGGTTTATGTGCTATCGAGGAAGTAGATTTAATTCAAAATTCGTTAACTGTTAATTCAATATGTTTAAATGAAATGCAGGAAAATTGTATAATTTAATATTCCATACAAGGAAGTCATGTGGTGTATACATCAGATTTTTAAAAATTTTTTTCATTAGTTGTATAATGTTTTAAACAATGCATATTTCTTTCCCAGATTAAATGCATGGTTTTATCTGCAAAGAAATGAGTTTATTTAGATCTTTCTTCATAATAAATACTTTCTTACTGACACACATGAAGATTATTAGGATATGTTATCAATTGTTTTAATTGAACATTCTGTTATGTTATCAACTGTTTTAATTGAGCTATAATCTATTAAAAGCACCTAGGATTATGGTGATTTCATTGACCACGATTTAAATTGTCTGACTTCATATTCTGCAGTGATTCTGAGCTTGATTAACCATTAAGCAAATTAAACACATGCTTAGGGCATCAAGGATTGGGGCACCACATCCTTGGAACTCGTGGGAAGCAGACACCACAAAATATTCTCATTACGGGTTTTACCATAAAGTGCATTGCACAGCTAACCAAGACTGCAAGAAGAACAGTATTATATTGTAAATGTATAATTTGGTTGCACTAAAATCTTTCAAATATTTATGGTCTCTAAAATTCTTAATCTTGCCCTGCACAGTGGTTAAGTTACACTATCTGGCCCAAAGTATCTGGACACCTGGTGGTTTGGACTCGGACTGTCCTGAGGCATATATTAATATGATGTTGATTTCCCCATTTGTGTCAGTGACAGCCTGCACATGTCTGGGAAGACTTTCCACGAGTTTTTGATAGGTGGCAATAGGAAGTTGACTTCCAGACATCATCACAGGTGAAGTGAGTGCTGGCAGTGAGGATGGTCGATTTGGCTGGCTATGTAAGCTGCACTCCAATTCATCCCAAAGGGTGTTCTGTGGGATTTACATCAGGGCTCTGAAAATGCCAGTCTAGTCTTTGATACCCATTTCGTCAAACCATGGCTGCACAAATCTCTTAGTGTGTGAATGAAGCAATTATTCTGCTGAAAGAGAAATGGGCCTTTCCCAAAATATTGCCAGATTTGGAAGAGTAGCATGTCCACATACATCTTAGAGTTCATATTTCCAACACCAGGAACTAAGGGACCCAGGCCAAACCATGAAAAACACCTCCACATCTTGATGCTGCTACCACCAAACTTGACAGTCGGCACGATGCAGTCAATTAAGAAGTGCTCGTTGCCCAAACCCAGATGCAGTCATTATACTGCCAGATTGTAAAGCAAGATTTTTTTTTCTGTGTCCAGAGTCCAATGTGGCAGTGAGCTTTGCACCATTGCAATCGACACTTCGCCTTCTGGGGAGTAATGTTTGGCTTGTGAGCGGTTGCATGACTGTGGAATCCCAAGTATTTTAAACTCTGGGCAAACAGTCCTGCTGCTACCACTAACGCCTGATAAACTTTGGAACTCCTGAATGATTTCAATGAACAAGGCCTTGCAATTTTGTTTCACTACCCCTTTTCATAGTTTTACGATTGTGTTCACTAATTGTTTTCGACCTGCCACATTGTTTTCTTGCAGTTTCACTGCCTCGACATTTCCACTTCACAATTACAACACTCACAATGGATTTTGGTTTCTATAGAGTGCCTAAAATTTCACGAAGTGTTTTCCCACAATAGTGCCATTTCACCATATGATCAAATTCACTAAGCTTTGACTTATTCACTGTCTCACAAACGCATAAATGTAACGTGACAAACCACTACCAACACTTGTATAGCTTTCATTTTGTAGAGTTCTACTGTTTATCCTTTGTGTGGAATCTGGAGAATAGTAACTGCACATAAGAAGGGTTAAAACTACCCTTTATTACACTCTTTAAATTATTTACAATGCATCAACTCGCTACAACATACTACGCCTCTGCTTGGGCGGTAACTAAAACAGTAGAATCAAAACTCAAGAATTGAAGATATTACAAGTAGTAGAATTAAACTACAGGACTAAGACAATCCTGTATTCTACAGCGCGTAGATGAGTTATGTGGCAGCAAGATAATAGCTGTTAAGCCAGGTCTAACCAACAATAAATACTAAGCCGAAGCTTGCGTTACAAATACACTGAATTTTCCCAGACTCTAACTTTCCCTTCTAGAACTCGATATTTAAACTTTTTCCCCCATTGGTAGAATTTGCATTCCTTACGCGCGCTACCAAATTTGAATATTCTGGCACTGACAATTAGGGGAATGAAGGCTTATAAGAAAGAGCGTCAAATTAAATTTAACTGGTTATTTAAAATAAATATGAATCCCTACAAGTCATGCATCAAATTATTTCACCTGCCAGATCCATTTTAGGGGATATGTTCGGATACTTTTGTTCAAATAGTGTATTTGGTTTATGGCAAAGCACATGAGCTGTTTGCTGAAGGGAAGAGATACCTTTCTGAAAACTTTTTAAGGAAAATTTGCTTTTATTTGTGTTTACACATAAGAGGGAATCATCAAAACTCTCACATGGTTAGCCCTTTTTGCTAGGTTTTGAACTTGGGTCAAACTGCCAGCATTAAGAGTTTTTACCACTCGGACTCTGATGGTCAAGTCTTAGTGTCAGAGCTGTAATGTCCACCTCAGATTCCATCCATATATCTCAAAAGATTATTCAGGTAAAAGTCCAAATAAAAGTTTTCTGAAAGGCATTATTTGCTTAAAAAGTACGTCTCACTGTTAGGTATTGTGCAAATGATACAATTACTGGATTATTCTCATTATTACTATTATAGTATAATTGTTAGTTGAAGATCGAAAATTGTAACTTAAACTAATTATAAAATATAAAACAGCTTCATTATTCATAGTCGATTTGCATTAGTATGACTCTGTGAATTTAATTAAATTTTGCACGCCTTCCTGCAACCTAATGCAAATAGGGTGACAACCCGTAATCATCCTCCGTATTAGGCGGGAGGATCGGACATCGTCACGCACGTCCTTCTTAAGAGAGATCAAACAATCTCAGCTTGCTACAAAACGGGGGCCTTAAAATCCTGCGACGCAGACTTACTTCTCTTAATCCCCCGAGGCTGAACTAAGCACCGGCTAGTTATCAGTGCCGGGTCTCAGAAACCACCCCAGGAGGGAGATACACTTCGGACACCGATATCAATCTGGCAGTCTGACTGGTCGTCAATAATGCCCCCGCCAGTACTACACGGGCTGCCTGTCGCCGCAGGATTCTACCCTGAATACTCTGACCAGCCGAACTACCAGTGGCCCCGGTTGTAGGCTTTACGCCAATTCCCCTCGATCCGAACATGGAGGTAGGAAGTAAGAGGAGAGGCCCTAACTGGTTTTCTCCGGCGCACCCATCCTGGAGACCAAAAAATTCAGTAACTTGCCATTAAGATCAATGGATTTTGAGACGATCGGAGGTAAACATTTTGTAATTATTTCGTAAATATACGTATAAATTTTTATATTTTCTTTTTCTACAATATTTTAGAGTTCTAAGTATGTGAAAACATATTTTTAAGCATTATTTCATTCTGAACGGAATTAAATAACATAAATACTGAATTAATTTGAAAATGATAATTTTCCCGCAACAGTTTAATTTGAATGAAATATTTTCACAAGTTTTCGTCAATTACACTCAAGAGCCAAAATTATGACCACCTGTCAATAATGAGTTGGGCCACCTTTGGCGCGCAACACAGCTTCAACCCGCCTTGACATGGATGCCACAAGTCCTTGATAGATGGCCGGAGACAGATTGTACCAGATGTTGTAGCAACGGTCATGCAAATCCGAGATATTGAGAATTGGTGGTCTTTGACCTCTGAGCTGCCGTCCCATGACATCCCAAATGTGTTCTATCGGATTGAGATCCGGTGAGGTAGGCGGCCAGGACATTAACTGGAAATCAGCATCATGTTCCTGGAACCACTCCAACACAATTGTAGCCTTGTGACACGGGGAGTTGCCCTGTTGGAACATTCCATTTCCAGCTGGAAAAACAGAGGCCATGTAAGGGTGCAACTGGTCCTCAATGATGTTCAGATACCCTGTAGCATTCATTCATTGGGGAAAGAAACTGGCAGCAGCCATGTTGGTTGGTTTGTGTGAGTGCTCTGAGTAAATCGCTTTTATTTTGGTAA
>KK113009.1:148780-162218 GCA_000611955.2 Stegodyphus mimosarum | reverse complement strand
TTTTTAAGTAAAATCGAGCCTGATATTAACAAGCTTCTTAAAATGCATCAAATTCAGCCTTCTCATTAGTTAAGTTAGAAATTCGATGCCTTTAAATTTTAATAAAAATACTTTTTAATAATAATTAAGTATGCCTTTTGAGTGTTCTCTGAAACTGTCAATTTATTTATTTAGAAAGCAATAGTTTATTATGGATTATTTCGTATCATCAAAACCCCTGCCTGTCCTTATAACAGGTAAGCTAAAACTTTTATTTTTCTTTTTAAATAACGAAGAAATTCAGTAGCGTTTCAATTCCAACAACATTCTGTCTATTAGTAATTTTTTTTATTTAATTCTTGTTTTCACCATGCATTACGTAGGCTCTTATTTCTCTAGGGGGGCGGTATTGAAATATTCACTAGAAAAGGGGGCACCAGTTCGAAAAAGGTTGGGAACCTATGCTTTACACTATGGTTTAAAAAGCAATTAAAACACAATCCTTGGCTTTTTAGAAATTCAACCCTATCATTCACTGACATATCTTGAAATTTAGGACAATTATATATAATATGATTATCCAAACAGAAACTACACTTAGATGACTTCACAGTACTTAACAACGCAGTTCCTTTAGATCAATGCTTTTGGTTCGTGTTCTTAGAAACTCTAGACGCTTCTAAGGTTCTTGCATGATTTTTTAGAAATTCAATTAAGTCATTCAATTTGGGAACATTATTTTTCTTACCAAATTCGCGTTCGAACCATAATTTTGTTGAAGCATCTAATTTTTGTAACAACACATACGCAAACATTGTTTCAGCCAACCTGTCAATTTTGTGTTTTAAAATTTCTCACGCTCTTGTACATTCAAAGGTAATGTCAACTAAATTTAGTAAAGCACTAGCAGATTCACTGTGATTAGGTGGAATTGACATAAACCGCTTAATGTGGGCAAAAACCTGTTCTCGATGATTTGAAAATCTTTCTTCTAGCAGTGACCAAGCAACTTCATAATTTTGATCGGAAACTGGGATTGGCTTTACGACTCGGAGAGCATCGCCTTTTAGGGCTGATTATAAATATTGAAGTTTTTGTCCTTTTGACAAATTATCGTTTGCATAGCAGTAGCAGCCTTAAATAAATCATTAAAAGTTATCCATTCATAAACATTACCAGTAAATGTAGGTAAACTCAATTTTGGGAGCTTTACATCTGGGGCTGTTTTAGAACAATTATCAACACTTATTTTACCCTGTTCTCAGTACTTTTCACAAAAAATTTCACATTTAATTTACGTAAGAATGTTTTTAATCTTACTTCGACTTTTTCCAGACGAATCTCCATTTCTTCTAAATCCAATTCTGCTTCACTAATATCCACTTTTGCTGGCAATTTGAAGTAATCCTTTTGTAATTCAGCTATACATCTTTTCACGGTGCATACAGTTTCTAGTTTTACTTCAAGTTCGGTTATAATATCTTCACTTATCGGTTCAACCACCGATTCTACAAAGGTTTCTAAACGGGTGACTTTACCATTTACGGTAGCTTTTTCCCGCTTTAAAACGAATTAATTGTTTCTTCCGTTATGAACACAAGTTACACAACACAATCGCTTCGGAAGAAGAGCACACATTCGTTTTCACGAACTCACTTATTTAGATGTCGCTGATTCGTTTCTAACTCGGGCTGGTCGGCCCATGAACAATTCATGTTCTAAATCACAACTTCTCAGTAACTCGAAAACACTTATAAGTTAGGACTTTTATTTCACATCTCTATAATTACACTCATGTCCATAAATTAAGGATAATTCGGAGTCACGCGGAAATCGAACTCTAAAATAAATATATCACCTGTAAAATCACTACACACATCTTCAAGAATCATATGCAAATTTCAGGAAGTAACCAGATGACACCGATGGTGCGTCACAGTGACGAGAGTGTAAGAGAGTGATATATAAGGAATACAGGCAAAGAAGTAAAATTGTTCGCAGGCGCTTTATAAGCATTTCAGTGCAATAACCGAATAGTTATGACACAAAGGACACATTTGGATGATTTTTTACGTGGTAGAATTATCGGCCGTCTGGAATGGGAGCGTACCCAACTGGGGAAGTATCATACGAACTTGAAATTGCCCAGAGTGTCCTCTTCAGGCTTTGGCAACGATTCCACATGATGGTAATGTGAGTAGACGTTACAGCACAGGTCGGCCCAGAGTTACAACGCCGATTGAGGACCAGTTACTGCCAAACGAAACAGGCGGAGCACAGCCTCAGACATGTCTCGTCAGCTCTCTTCAGCCACTGGTACGACAATTTCAAGGCAGACCGTGTACAGACGCTTAGGGCAGATTGGTCTATATGCTCGTAATCCTGTCAGATGCGTTCCATTTACTGCAACTCACTGTCGCCTGCGGTTAGCCTGTAGTAGAGAGCATGCATTGTGGATACCGCAACAGTGGGCTTGTGTATGTTTTCCGACAAGTGCAGGTTTAGCTTGCAGTCTGATACTCGCCGTACTTTCATATGGAGAGCTCCAGGTACCACCAAGAAAATATCATTGAACGACACCGTTACGGTGGTGCAGGAGTGTTCGTTTGGGGTGGAATTATTCTGGGTTCCAGAACTGACCTGCATGTTCAAATTGGAACCATGACAAGCCAAATCTATCGGGACGTCATTCTGGAACAACATGTACGTTTGTTTCGGCGCGCCATGGGCGCACAATTTGTGTTTATGGATGACAACGCCCGTCCTCACCGTGCAAACATCGTAAGCGAATGCCTTCAATCGGAGGATATCACCCGTATGGACTGGCCAGCATTCTCACCGGACTTGAATCCAGTAGAGCACGTGTGGGACATGCTTGGCCGACGAGTTGCAGCCCGTCAACCTCCTCCTACATGTCTACCGGAACTTCGGAGAGCATTGCTTTTTGAGTGGTGTAATATCCCCCAAGATCAGATCGATAATTTGATACTCAGCATGCCTAGGCGTTGTACGGACTGTATTGCATCGTCTCGGAGACATACAATGTATTAACAATCATACCAACCATGTAATATTGGTTTTTTGTAAATAGGTTTTTTTTTTGTAATTTGCTCCAGGGAAAAAAAATCGCTAATTTTTTTAATAATATCAAACATATAGCATCTTTTTTTGCTCTTTACCTTTTGTTTAATAAATAAGCTTTACAAATAAGTCAAATTTGTTTTGCTTCTAACTCTTCCTTTGCCTGATTTTGCATTATCCTTAATTTATGGACATGAGTGTATTTCAACACTTTCGCCACAAAGGCGGGAACACTTTTCTTCCCCAAAAGCGAGAACATACTTTCGGTTTTTCCCTTTTTGCACAGCACTGCCCTCTGGAGGCATTTTCTATATTTTACAGTTCATATATCAGGGAGGTGAGACTGAACAACCGTAAGCATTTATAACGTTTAAGCAATTAACAATTCTTTTTCATTAACTTTAAAATAATAGATAAAATACGTTATGTTTTCCTTAAAATTGCAGGTTTTGTCTTCCCTGTGCATTTATTATTAAATCATGAAAAAAAAATCTATGGCATTCATTATCTTTTCTTCATCTGCATATTAAGTGGGAGACTTCTATTACTCTTTCAAAGAGAACTATAATAACAGCTTTTTAAAGTTAGCCCCCCCCAAAAAACCCTTAGTTTGGTGTAGTTTTGAAAATATATGTCAATTTTTTTTCCTGTGTCTAAAGAAGAAGAACGTGTTTGACTGCCTTTGAAATTGATTGTTTTCAAAAGTTAATCTAATCTACGATTGCTTTTTTGACTTAATTTTAAATTTTGCACTGGCGTGTTTCTTTTCCAATTTGATATAACAATATAAATACAAACAATAGTATTTTAAAAATAAATGTCTATACACGCATCTATGCACATACATTACACTTAAATAAATATAAGATCCTTGTCTTAAGTTTGACAAAACAATTTTGCTCACAATATCTAAAGATTACTTAATCTTTCAAAAGTGAGGCAAAGGAAGGAGGTCCTTTTATGCGAATTTACTTTAATGGCTTATCCGATTATAAATTACCTGAAATGGTGAGCTAGTTTTGCTTTGTATAGCATTTATGAATTCGCGATTTATCATTCGCGTTTGACTTATTATTCCTATCATCATTTTCGTAATAGGCCTCAAAAATGAATCTTTACTCCAAAGAGGCAATTTGTCCAGAAGGACTATTAATTTCGTTTTGGCATTTTGCGTTGATTCACCACAAGCGTTGTTTCCTTTTTAAAATTTCAAATTGTTGCCGCCAAATATTAGCGCCCTGTTTTATATTTAAAGAAATTAAATAACGAAGAATCCGCATAAATGTACATATGTTTCTCGCATTGTGATAATACAACGGTACTTAAAGCCATCAAATTTTGAATAACGTAAACCTCCTGCGAATATGGGCATCTGGAAGCCCAAATTTGAAATCTGGTATCTGTTTTATTATCGATTTCTTATTTTATAAAGCTTAACGAATTTTCGATTAACAAACTCAAGGATATCAAAGCGAGCAATGGCAACATTGTACAGGAAAAATGTTTTTATCTCCAGCGCCCGAGACTGTATATCGGAAATTCTAAAGATATGCTCATTTTAAAATTATTTTGTGATATTGCTGTTTGAGTAATACCAGTTACAACTCAACTCTGTTTAAGTTTAATGTTTAAAAATAAGCTCTGTCGTCGTTTGTAAGAATAACTGCTTCTATATTTTGGAAATATCTGCAATTAAAGTGTTTTTTCATATTAAATCCATAGTTATTTTCGAATCCTTTAAAATACTGGCATCCGTGACAGATCTATACATAATTGAAAACGGAAAAGAACTCAATTACGGCGATATTTCACAACTTCTTTGAAAGAAGTGGAAACTGTTCTAAAAGATGAAGCAGTAAGTAAGATTGATTTGATATCTGTATTTAATATTTTTAATGATAAAGCTGACTGATTATTTCAATTAGATGAAAAAGTTAAAGTAACGTGGCTAGAAATGGAAAACTTTAATGAAGATGAATTTTCTAAGGACATGGATTTAACGCAAAGCTATCGAAATCGTTGGGTTGCTGAGAAAACGAAAGTTGATTTAATGTTATCAACCACTGAAAGAAAGGGCGATATTTCCAGTGTAATGAAACTAAGCAAAATTTCCTTCTTCCTAAGTTAGAATTGAAACGTTTTGATGGTAATATTAACAATTGGCTAGGATTCTGAGGACAATTTAAAAAAATTCATGATGATGATAGCATTGATGCAGATGACAAATTTCAGTATCTTTTACAAGCAACTGAAGAAGGTTCATCGGCCAGAGATTTAGTTTCAAGTTTTCCACCATTTGGCGAAAACTATTATAATGCTATTGAATAACTGAAATCTCGTTTCGCTAAAGATGAACTATTAACTCAAATTTATGTTCATGAACTCTTAAATCTAGTGTTAATGCAAGCGAAAATTGGCGAAAATTTTACTTTGCGGGTTCTTTATAATAAATTGGAGACTCAGCTGCGAGCATTAGAGACTTTAGGGGTAACGTCTGAAAAATATGAAGCAATGTTATATCCTTTAGTAGAATCAGCTCTGCCAGAGCTTTTATCAAGGAGTGGGAACACACACATAACCGTGTAGAAAATAAAGACAAGATGAACATGTTAGAAAATTTATTATAATTTCTTCGTTTGGAAGTCGAAAGTGAAGAGAGGTTACAACTTGTATCAGGGTTTGCAAATGATCAATTTGAAAATTTTAAAGCGAAATAAAAATTCCCACTGCAGCTTGTATAGTATCTAATGAAAAGCAAAGAGCTGAGAAAGATGGCAAACACTTTATTTTGTAACAAGTCGTTTCATAATACCTCAGAATGCTTTAAGGCTGCCGTGATGTCACTGGAGGCGAAAAGAGAAACATTGAAGAAAAAAGGGGCTTGCTTCGTCTGTTTGAAACCAGGACACAATCTAAGATCTGCAAAAGCTTATTTAAAATGTATTATATGTAAGAATAAGCACCATAGTATTATGTGTCCAAATATAAATCAATTAAAACAAGACAAACAGTCTGAATCAGATGCACAGGCTCTTTTGTCACCAAAAAATTCGCCAACATTGTTGTTAACTATATCGGTGAAAACTATATTAACTATATCGTTAACTATATCGGTTTGATACTGGTGGCTCAGAGATCTTTCATGCGAAAACATATTGCGGACAAACTAGGATTGAAACCTGTAGATCAAGAAATGATGAGTGATGGACTTTTTGGGGGCAGTGAAACTAAACAAGAGTCCCACAATGTCTACAGTATTACATTACAAAGCTTGTGTTCAAATTTCAAGTATACTATTTCAGTTTTGGACTAAAGGAAGATATGTGGTGTAATTCCACGTGTAGAGGGTCCTGATATTTATCGAATTTTGAAAAAGAAAAGTATACGTTTAAGTGATACAGGAGAATATGTGCCTGAAATAGGTTTATTAATAGGAGCAAATTATGTTGGCGCATTATTGACTGGGAGAATTGAGCCCATTGATAATAATTTGGTAGCTATTAAAACAAAACTTGGATGGACGCTTCAAGGTAAACAAAGAAACTACTCAAACCCTTTGGAGAGTATTGTATATGCTAATAATTTACATTTGACGGAATTATGGAGCCTAGATATCATCGGTATAAGATGTCCTGCAGAAGTAAAGTCAAGGCAGGTAGCCGATGAAGAAACGGTAGATTTTTTTCAGTAAAACTATCAAAAGAAAATGAGACAAAAGATATGAAGTATGTTTGCCATGGAAAAGTGGACGTCCAGAATTAGAAACTAATAAAGAATTAGCCACTAAACAGTTAATGTCAAATACCGAAAATCTCATTAGATCTGGACATTTAATAGAATATGATGTGTTTAATGAGTGGTGTTAAGAAGACACACAAAATAATCATGAATACTTATTTGCCGCCTATAACTCTTTATTGAAAACTTAACACTCAACTCAGTACTCACACACACAGCGGCTCTCCGCCCCAAGGGCTCACACCGTCTCTATTGCCGTTCTCCGCTCGGGGGCGCTGCTGATAGTTGAGCATGCGCAAACAAGTGGGTTCGGGATGGAATTATTGAAATAATAGATAAAGACGAGAACAAGGGACACTATTTACCATATCATCCTGTGGTAAAAACTGGTGGAACAACAAAAATTCGTCCGGTTTTTGATGCGTCGACGAAAGATTCCAAAGAAATTCCTTGAATTTCTTCCTTGTTTAGAAAAGGGGCCAAATTTATTAGAATTGGTACCCAAACTGTTAATGCAGTTTCGGAAAAACGCAACTAGCGTAACATCAGACGTCTAAAAAGCATTTTTACAAACCAGTTTCAATCCAGAGGATAGAGACTATTTTAAATTTCTGTGGTGGAAGGATTTATCAAGACGAGAAGAAATAATCATTCTCCTACATTATAGAGTGGTATTTGGTGCTTCTCCTAGCCCCTTTTTACTAGAAACAACTATAGCTTAAAATCAAGAGAACGCTCCGGATGAATGGAAGCAAACAGCTTGTCGACTCAAAGAATCCTTTTATGTGGACAACTGTGTTACTAGTTTAGAAACTAAAGAGGCAGTAAAATTTATTTCTGAAGCTAAGGAGCTGATGTCTTCAGCACATTTCGAACTACATTTCTGGGTTACTTCTGAAAAAATTGTAGAAGAGACACATGACAAATTCATTTCAATTCTAGGTCTCTCTTGGGACACTGAAACCGATGAACCTTTTTTGGGACAGTATGGTTGAAATTCCAGAAAAGAGGATTACTAAAAGAGTTGTGTTATCTGCTGCCCAAAGATTATTTGACCCTAACATGGGATATCATGTCCCGTTTCATTGATACCTAAAGTCCCGTTTCATTGATATGGGATAACATGTCCCGTTTCATTGATACCTAAAGTATTGCTTCAAAACATTTGGAAGAGGAAAATTAATTGGGACGATGTACTTCCAATAGATATATCAAATAGATTTTTAGCCTCGGTCGGGAAACTATCTTTACTGAAAGAATGTAAGATTCCACGGAGACTCGTCTCAGGCCCATTTGAAGATTGCGGAATAAGTCTATATTGTTTCTGTGATGTCAATGAAGTTTCCTATGCTGCTTGTATTTTCTTACTTTCTGGATTTAATGAGAAGATTTCAGTCAAGTTAGTAACCAGTAAGTCAAGACTGGCATCTACCAAAGAGATTACAATTCCTAGATTAGAACTCTTGGGAGCTTTGATCTTGTCAAGATTATATGATCAAGTCTTAGACGGACTGGAATTGAAAGACAATACAGTGTATTTTTGGACTGATTCAACTGTTGCTTTAACTTGGATCAGAAGAGAGAGTTCTTGGAATACGTTTGTTGGAAACAGAGTCACAGAAATAAGAAAGAATACTAACCCGAATGACTGGCATTTTGTGCCACGGTATATGAACCCAGCAGATTTACCTTCAAGAGGTTGTGATGCTAAGAATTTATTGAAAAGCAAATGGTGAGAAGGTCCAGAATGGCAACAATATGGGAAGTCACAAGAAGTTTGGCCATTAAGTGAAAAACAAGTCATTGATGAAAATTTGGTGGGTGGAAGAGAGAAAAATGATAGTCAGTAATGTGGAGCATGGATCAGTTAACTTCACGGACAATTTATTTTATTTCTCGAAATATACGAAGATTCTTAGAATGCTTGCCTGGATACTTCGTTTCATTAAAAACTGCCAATGAAAAGAAAAACTTAATAAAACTGAGCTGATTTATGAAGAAGTTCAATCAGCGGAAAACTGTTTGCAAAAATTAATTCAGCAAGAAAGTTTTGCCGGAAGAAAAATGAAAATCTTGAAGAACGTGCAAACATTCAGAGATGAAAATGAGGTTGCTCGACTCAGAACAAAGCTTCTCTTATGAGATGAAGAGGAAAATTTTAAGTGCCCCATATTGTTGCCCGGAAACCATGAGATTATTCATCGACTGGTAAGGCAAAAACATTGCGAACTACAACATGCAAGACATCGAACTCTGATTGCCAATTTAAGAGAAGATTACTGGATTATTTCAATCAATAGATTAGTGAACCAAGTTAGCTATAGTTGTATTTCATGTAAAAGATTCAAAGCCAAACCTATAGAACCACCTTTTGCACCTCTTCCCAAAAACAGAATAAAGGCTGCTGCAGTTTTTGAAGTTGCAGGGATTGATCTCGCAAGCCCTTTATATTTGCGTTCTGGCGAAAAGATATGGGTTGTACTTTTTATCCGGGCCATTTATAGGGCTGTCCATCTTGAATTAGTAAATTCCCTGTCTAGAGAAGTTTTTTATTTATGGCTTTAAGAAGATTCTTTGCCCGGAGAGATAGAGTAAATATAATCTACACTGACAACGGTACAAACTTCGTTGGTTCAAGCAATGCTCTAAAAAATTTATATTGTCAACAAATTTTAAAAGCGAAGGGGCTGAATCACATGTCTGCGGTAAGGAAAGTAACTTTTTAATGACTGAATTTATCAGATCTTTTTTATTTGAGTAGCGTTCAACTAATAAATTCCATGCGATATCGTAATTTGCGTCGCAAATGGATATAGAATGAATAATGTCTAACGCATCTGACTTACAAGAACTTTTCAAATATTGTAATTTTTGCGCGTTAGTTAAAGTTTTGTTCTTATGAACTGCTGCGGAAAATAAATCTTCAAATTCGATCCACTCTTCTATTTTTCCACTAAATGTGGGAAGCGATAACTTTGGTAATTTTACTTCGGAAACAGAAATGTCTTTAAGCGAAATGTTCTCGTTGGTATTAATTTTTACAGTACTGGATTTTAAATGTTTTCTTTTAATTATCAAATTAATTTCATCTAAATTGTCTAGTATAGTTTCCTTCTCTGTTATGAATGCGTCAATGTCTGTACATCACAATGCGAGAATACAGAATCAAAAACATGTTTTACTTCTGCTTGAAAATATGAGATTTTAGATTCATATAAGTGTAGCAAGGCTGCGTCTGCTTTTTCAATAGTACTTTTTCTTTAATCCTTGATATATTAGATTTTACACTCTTTTTATTTGTTTTAGCAACCTTTAATTCAGTCATATTGATAAGTAAATCAAATTTTACTTACCAACCTCTTTCGAACGTGCGGATTGTTTGTCAGTCCAGATTGAGGTAATCAATAGGTTTTCAAATAATATCGACGTTGACCATAAAATAATCGACGTTGACCATAAAATGTTTGCGATGCGGATGCGATGTGGTTACGATGACCAATTAAACAATAAACAATTGAACTTAACTATTTATTGAAGTGTCTAAATGCGTTGCGTGCCTCTACAGGCGAAATCAAAACTGCAAGTGCGTAGTTTTACAAGAGTGGCGTTCTAGCGAATATGCGCCAAGACCGGCGCCAAGAACAAGATATCGCCAATGCGTTGGGAACATATTAATCATTTCAAAAACATACAATTAGTACTCAACAAGTCCAAAGGGGCTTTGTTCCTGAAAGACTATAGTTTTCGTTGCTTCGTTCCTGAAAGACTATTGTTTCAGAAACATTAAATGCTGGTTCACTTTTCAAACTGTTGCCACCAAATACTGTAGCCCAGTATTATATTTAAAGAAATTAAATAATGAAGAAAGTGCATAAATGTATGTACGTTTCTCGCGTTGTCATAAACGACGGTACCTAGAGCCATCGAATTTTGAACGACGTAATCCTGCTGCAAATATAGGCATCTGGAAGCCCAAATTTGAAATTTGGAATTTGTTTTATTATCGATTTCATATTTTGTGAAACTTTAACGAATTTTTGAGTAACAAACTCAAGGATTTCAAAGCGAGCAATGGCAAGACTGTGTATAGGAAATTCTAAAGATATACTCAGTTTAAAATTCTTTTGCGATATTGTTCTTTAACTGAATTTTATGGTTTAAGTGCGAAGAAAATGATATTTAAGAAATAAAGATAACACACAAAATGTTAAAAAAAGCGTCCCCTTTGGACGTAATTTAAAATCTGAAACCTTTCAGATTTTCTTTTTGGTCCAAAGGGATTTAGTCCCGAAGGACTATTACTTTCGTTTGGGATTTTTGCGTCGGAAACACAAAAACGGCGTATCACTTTTTAAATTGTTTCCACTAAATGTTTTCGCTCTGCATTTAAATTTTAAAAAAGAAAAAACTGCATATAAATATGTGTTTTTTTTTTTTATTTTTATTAACGTTACTCGGGAAAATAAAAAGGAATTTTAATTACAGTTCTAAATAAATAGCCAAATAAATGTGAAATTCGTAACAATATTCTCTAAAACTCTAACTAATTTTTCATTAACAAACTCAAAGATTTCAAAGCCAGCAATACCAACGTTGTACAGAAAAACATTTTTATCTCCAGCGCGTGAGAGCGTGTACCGAAATTTCTAAAGATATGCTCAATTTAAAATTATTTTACGATATTGCTGTTGAACTGAATTTTATGGTTTAAGTGCGAAGAACATGGTATTTAACAAATAAAAGTAACACACAAAATGTTAAATAAACGTCCCTTTGGACGTAATTTAAAATCTGAAACATTTCAGATTTTTTTTTTAATTTATTTATTTATTTTTTCATTTTTTTACTGGATTACCTATCATTAAATTCAACAGCTTTACATATGAAAAACACGTGCTTAGATCCAGTATCGTATTAATTTCTTTTAGATATGTGGTGTCTTTTGTTGGGTAATAAAAAATGGCACGAACTGTGATATGTAGGCTCCTTATAAATAAAAATGGTAATAATAAGAACAGTTAAACATTCTGTTGAGAGTAAAATGTATTATGTGCAACCATAGTTACAAATTAACAAATATTTATAACTGAAATTGTCGTCATTATCCCATTCTATATAATAAAGTATTAATTTCATCAGAAAATTCGCAAAACAAAATGTTTCAGAGCATTTTGACGTAAAAAATTAATATGGTGATTTACTCAGAGAATGTTTATATGGTGAAAGTACCCATACCTTTCGGTACACATACCGAAAGATGATGTAAGTACACATACATTTCATCAGTTTTATTTACAATATAATTCAACTGCAAGTACTTACAATTTTCTCCTTTAAATATTTTGAATATGATGTATTCTTTTTGATAAATTAGAATAGTAAAGAAACAAATACATTTTTAATTTCTATTATGCATAGGCTTGCCAGATTTCTGAAATGTTCAACCGGGACACCTGAATAAACCCTCCCAGCGTCGCGGGTATTCAAGGGTACACACTTTGCGGGTTTTTAGATTGCTTTAGAGCAGGCATCTCCACACTTTTTAACCCGCGGGCCATATTGGCTCTTTCAACGAAGCTTCGACGGCCAAGATTCAGTTAATTCATCATACCACGGAGATGCAATTATGATGAAGAACATACATGTTTTTAAACGAGGCAGTAAGATTTTTGTGACTGGATCTATATTCTATAATCTTACAAACAGCCTTGTTTTTTAGACTCGCACGCAGTTTCACTTAACAGATGTTTTTAAACATTTGCAAAAATATATTTTTGTCCCAGAATATTAGAGATTTCTTCAGTTTAGTATGTACTTTAATTTGCAATACATTTACCTTCCCGTTGTCACAATTTATCTGCGCATTTTGATTACAGTTTGATCAGGAGCAAACTTTCGCTCATAAGTATTTCATATTTGGGGCAAATTTTGTGCAAAAATAACACCTCCAAAATTAAAATAAATTACAACATACACAGAACAAAAATTAAGATTTGTAACGAACGCTAGCAAACAGCCCGCTGTATTGCAGCGCCACCTTATCGGACACTTCAAAAAACATCCAAGCCCGAACTAGTTAGTTCGAGTTTCGGCAGAGGACTGTGAACATGTGCATCTTTATTTTGAGTAATATTTCTTTGTATTAGTTCTTGTTAGTTTTGTGTGTAACTTTCTTTATGTAGTGTTTGTGTGAAATTAAATTCTTTTGTTAAATGTTAAAGTTTGCCTGGGTTAAATTTTACCAGTTTTGTTTACAGCTAGCCGTGGTCACAACGCTACATAAAAGAAAATGGCTGCCCAACGGTGGGCTTCGAAAATTTAAATTATTCTAAAACAAAAGCCGTACTCTTGCCGAGATTCGAGCTCAATTTTTTCTTCTAGCTTTTCTGGTGATATGAAGAATTTCGAATATCCATTTCGAAATATGAAGGATTAATCCAGTGTCCTTGGTTTTTGTGTAAAGCAGTTACATAGTAGGTAGGAGATTTATTTTGTGTAAAATTTCATTCATTGTAATGGTTTAACATAGAGTGAAAGTCTGCTTTATTTTATAAATGTTTAAGTATTAACGAAAAAATACTTAACTGAGATTGTATTTTGATCATTCGGAAGTTAGAAGGTGTTAAATTATATTATCACA
>KK113009.1:106031-141713 GCA_000611955.2 Stegodyphus mimosarum | reverse complement strand
CAATGAAATAAGCAATATTCCTTAATATAAATATTAATTATCCTAATAAATTAAATAAACAATTTACCTTTGCAAAAAGAAGCAATTTTTCAATTTCTTAAAAAAAGGGGCATAAGAAATACGATGAAAAACGTCGCCAAATCCACATTTCTAAAAGAATGAAACTATTCAAAATATATGCTTTCATGAAAAATCTATCAACAACAATAAGAATGAAAAATTGTCGCCAAAACCATATTTTAAAATATGTGAGAAGTGTATTCGGAAGCTTCATTTTAAAAACGTTTTAAAAATACAAAATATTATTATTTTTCCAAAATTCTTTTTGTAAAAGGAGTCGAAAGGATTAACATTCAACGTGTCCGAAAATGATAGAAAAATAAACAGTACATTTTTTAAAATAAGCTTTTTAAAAAAAATTCCGTTGCAAAGGTGTTAAGCTCACTTTGCTAATTTCGTATTTAATCGATTTATTGAAATACGAAATTTATTTTAAGTTTGTAAAATAGCTAAGTGCCTGCGTTTCACGACTATGTGAAAATGAAATGTAAAGTAATATCTCGCTTTCCTATAACCCATTATGTCTCAAAATGACGCGATTTGGTCACAAAACATAAAATTAAAAATAATCTAATTCGAATTTCGAAAAAATCGCTTCGAGGTGCAATGCTCTTGTTTAGATGCACCTATGTACTAAATTTCGTAGCGCTGAGTCCTATTAGCTTACGCGCACCACGAACGGAAGACACGCACAGAGACTCTTTCTTTTATTATTGTAGAGATTTCATATTTCGTAAAACATTAACGAAATTTTGATTAACAAAAAGATTTAAAAGCGAGCAATGGCAACACTCTACGGGGGGGGGGGAATTTTTATCTCCAGTAGTTTGGAACTGTGTATCGGAAATTATAAAGGGATATGCTCATTTTAAAATGATTTTGCGATATTGCGGTTGTACTGAATTTTATGGTTTAAATGCGAAGAACGTGATATTTAATAAATGAAGGTAACACACAAAACATTAAAAAAGCCCCTTTGGACATAATTTAAAATCTGAAATATTTCAGATTTTTTTTTCCCTGTGACATCTGTACGTACGGACAAGGTTTTGATTTTTCTGTTGAATTTTATGTTGCGCAAGAATAAAACCCAAAACGGATTCTAAAATGGATTCAGGAGAGATTTTTTTCTTGACGTCTCTGTGTATGTATGTATGTATGTATCTCGCATAGCTCAAAAATGAATAGCTTCACAACATTGAAATTTTGCATATGGGACTACTATAACATGTAGTTGCGCACCTCCCTTTTTGGCTGCAATCGGCTGTGTCAAAAGTGTACATATATATATATATATATATATATATATATAACCAATCTCTTACCCGGCTCGGTGAGCTCAGTTTCTTTTATTCTTATATGTTGGTACATTGTGGATTTTTTTCATTAAAAGTGACTGAATTATGTTGTTCTTATATTCCTGTTATTGTTTTTATGACTTTAGTTAATCTGCATGCAATTGTTGTAGAATTAACAATAATTTAAATGTTGTTTAAGTGCTACTAAGCCAAACGAAATCGCCATTTGTTTACATTTTAAACTTTTTTTTGTTTGAAGATGTTTTGAGTTTTTATGCATTTATTTATGCCTTGCCGAATGCAGAAGTGAATCGATTGAATGAGAAATATATCTCTAATAAAATTCGAGGAAATAAGTTTTTAAAATAAGTGCGGCAAAATATGTGTGTCATTTAATAGGACATATCAGGAAGTCATGTGTGTCCACATAAGATTTTATATATAATGTATTTCACTCAATTGTTCACTGGTTTTTAACTGGAGCAACAGAAGTTCGGTAATGCCAAAATTTTTCATCTGAATAAAGAATAATGCACTGATTTGAAAAAAAAATCTGTTGATTTTACTTATTTTAACTCATTTATGCGTTTCTGGAAATAATAAAATGAGAGATACAGGACAATGCACACTGCAGAGAAACCATTACCTGTTAAAAACAAATTTTAAAATAAGCTGTCAAGTTATCTGGGCTATTACATAAAAAAATATTTAGTTTTTTCTCCCAGGTTAAATTTATGGACCAACATGACAAGATTAAATCTACGGTTCTCTTCTGTTATCGGGACCGCATTCAGAAATACATGAATGTATGCATATATGATTGGATGCATGTGCTCATGTATGCATGTATGTATATGTACGTACCTCTGTGTGTGTTTACAAACACATATATGCACATACACACGCACACACATGCATATATTTCTGACATTGGCTTATATATAAAATATTTAATAAGTGCGTTATTAGTTACTTGAAATTTTACAAAATTTATAAAATACGAAACATCTGGCGGGCCAGATAATTAATGCTCAAGGGCCAGATTCGGCCCTCGGGCCGTAGTTCGGAGACCCCTGCTTTAGAGGGTAGTTTATTCTCAATGCTATGAATAAATGGTTATTGATTAGGAACCTAAACGAGGGATAATAAAAAATGGCATACAAATTAAAACATTATATTTCTTACATGTTAATATTTATAAATTGCTTGTAAGAAGAAACACTTTAAGTGAGGGAAAAAATTGAACAATATTTACATCTTTTCATTGTCTAGGACTCATTTTAGAAAGTCTTTTTTGTTTTTAATCTTGTAAGAATCGTCACAAGCTGAATCAATATTAATTTTACATGTCATCAAGCCTTTAACTGTCTATTCTTTCATCAAACCCCTGTCGCCAGTCCAGTTGTTCATCAAAGAGAATACTCTCTCAACCAGTGCTGATGTCCCATATAAACAGAAGGCATACTCAATCTTGATCAGACTGAGGGTTGCAATGTGATTCTCGTTAAAGTGACCAAACAGCCTGAGCCATTTTTCTTCTTGAAATAATCACATCTCCGGTAGTCTCTTCTTCCTTCCACTGTTCCCAATTTGACTGCAAATACTCCTTAGCAAATACAACTCCGTCATCGGATACATCAAAAAGACAGCTATTAATAATTTCAGCAGAAGTTTCGGTGTTTTTTCAATCAACAGCATTTGTTTTGGTCAGATTGACCGATGAAAACTGTTCAACATTTCCAAAACTATTCACCCACAGATCCAAGTATGCAATGCATCTTTTATAAAAGCCATGACGTTCTTCTTTCACAATGATACGGACTTGCTCATCTAGATTTCTGAAGATGTTCTTTGCGTCCTAGGCTATACTTGAGTCGATGGAAAAAATTGTTTTTCTCTGCTCTTTTCACATAACCGAAGTTAGTGTTGCAAGTATCTCCACGAAAGCCAACTACTTTGTTATTCAAATCGTTTAGCAACAAGACAGAGTATAAGTGATTTGTAATAATTTCATATGTTTCAGCCGCAACAGATTTGAAATCTAACAGCAATACTTGCATACCTGAATTAGGATTAAAGTAGCGCAAACAATTGGGGCAAAGTTTTACTTTTCTGTTTGATGCATCCTTACTTACAATTACGTAGTTTGACTTGGTCAAGTCTTCTTAAACACTTCTTAAGCTAAAGGAGCTATTACATTTAAAATTACTGCCTCACAGTTATTCCAAGTGAGAATTTATGGTCAAGAAACATAGAAATAAGTTTTGATAAGCAAGAATTTGAATTGAAACTTAGGTTACGGTTTGCTGTGAGGTAAACAAAGGTCGCTTCTTTCGCTGCTAAGTTTTTGTCATTAGAGCTCGTAGTCTTAAAAAAACTGGTCAGTTCTGATGAGCTGGAGTATATTCTAAACTCTTTTTTGTGTTTACTCGACTGAAAATGATCTTTTATATCGGATCAACCACCGTGAGCAACCGAAAACTCAGAATTACAATGTGAACATTTAACTCTATCGTCTTGATCTTGATTATCAGTACCAGTACATAACTTCCTTCAACAAAAAGAACTTATTCCGTAAATCCTAGATGAATTTACACGATCGTTTTGCCATTTTAACAGAGTGCATAAACTTAAAACATAAATAAAACAGGGCTATCTCACTAACATAACAGGCACCGCCCGCAGGGACTGACAATTAACTGACTGATCTTATTTCTATCGCAAGTGCTAAAGCTACACCGGTTAGTACCCAGTATTGGACTAGCCCAGAGAGCCTCTGGCATTGCGCATAGGTAGGACAAGACGATACGATGACAATATTATTTATTAGCAGATCCTCACTCTTCTATTTTTTTTCATACAGTACATAAGTAAATGACAAAATAATTATCCTAAGTAATCCTTCACAGTTAATTATTTTTAGACTTTTTTGGGTCATAATTATTCCTAATCGCATCTATAAAATCAAATTTAATTTTTACCGGGACGTGAAGTGAACCTGGCGGGACACCGGGATTTTGTTTGAAAACCGGGACTGTACTGGTCAAACCGGGACATCTGGCAAGCCTAATTATGCATAAACTCAAGAACATTGTTAAAAAATTAATTACACGTCAGTGAAGTTTATGTTCATTTTATATGTGTGAATGTATATATGCAGGGCCGGCGCTAGGGGCGGACAAGTCGGGCCCCTACCCGAGGCGACAACCTTAGGAGGCGGCAAATTGGCTGTAAAATTAACTAGTTTATGAAGAAAATAAACCAAGATTCAATTAAATCTCATGAAAAATTAATATGCTGAATTTTAATAAAATATATTTTAATAATATATTTATGTTTAAGAACTTTTGAGTATTTTAAATGTCAAAATATTTCAAATTCAAGGAAACCGCTCACAAACATAATAAATTCCCACTTAAAAATAGCTTAAAACTTAAACAAAATCACTCTTTTTTTATTGTAATTTAAACAAATGGACACACAAAGTGCTGTAACGGAATTTTTTAGTGTGTCTCAATTTGTCGAAACATGTATGAAAACGCGGGCGGGAGCGAAAAATCAGTCCTGACAAGCTTTCACACACTTTTAACCGTGACCGTGAGTATAAAAGGGAAAAAGGCAGTTCTATCGTTTTGTTTATGGATTAATAGCCTTGCAGATTGGTTGTTAGTGAAGTAGAGTGCGTTATAATACAATTACCATTTACCAGGCCTTTTTTAAACTTGTGTTATAAAAGTAAGGTGAGTAGAATAATTAAAAAATATTCAGTTTTTCTCAAGAAATATTTAAATAGCTTCTACAGGATGTTTCTTTATAAACGAGGCTTTTTCATGTATTTTTAACCGACTTAAAAAAGAAGGAGGCTATCAATTCGATCATTTTTGTTAATGCTTGTCCGGCGATTATTTCGGCATATCTCAACCGATTTTAATGATTTTTTTTTGTTTGATAGGGTAGGTTACCGGATTGGTACCATTGTTAAAAAGGTGGTCTAAAATGCCATACCCTAATTTTGGGGGTAACATTTAGGGGTTGATAAAAAAATAAAAGTTTCCGAAAATAATTAAAATTTGATGTGAATAAAGCCACTGGGAATCCAAATAAAATTCAAAACTAAAACTTTTAAAAAACTACCCCCTTTGCGTTTAGAGTTAATAGTAAGGGTGGAAAAAATTATGGTTTTCCGATTTGAATGATTTTTTTTTTGTGTGTGTGTATGATAGGGTATGTTACCGCATTGTTAAAAAGGTAATTTAAAATACCAACTCCTAAGTTTGGGAATGACATTTAGGGGGTTGAAAAAAATACAAGTTTCCGAAAATAATTAAAATTTGGTGTGAATAAAGCTACTGGGAATCCAAATAAAATGCAAAATCAAAACTTTTAAAAAAACTACCCCTTTCGTTTTTGACGTTTATATTAAGGGGTGGAAAAAATTAAAGTTTCCCGATTAAATAAAAAAAACATAAGGCACCCGATTTTTAAAATATATGGATTTACTTTACATTACTTCAATGAAGTCGGTTAAAAATAATTTTATACTTTTTAGTGCCTTTTTTAAAAGTCGGTTCTATTATTTTTTTAAATGGGTTTTGAAAAACGCCCAATATCCATTGGTATAAACGAAGGTCTTTCTAAAATTGTTTGCGAAATATTTTTACTGCTTAAAAAATAGAATATAATTTGCTTTTTAAATTTAAATTTGGATAAGTTTGATAAATTTGTTGGCTTTGTTTGGAGTACAGTGTTAAAAAAATGGTTTCTGACACTTAGGTTTTAATCAAACCTCGAAGATCTTATGAAGGTCTGATTAAATCCAAAACGCCAGTCATGGATTATAAAGTGTTTTTTTTTTACATTTTACCTTAAACAAAGCCAACAAAATATTGCCTTATATTATTCAAAAAATACTCGATAACGCCTCTGTTTCGTTTAAATAAAACATATTGATTTTTTTATCAAAACATTTTCTTAATTTTAGTTGTTTTTGTTTTTAAAATGTCTGATGGACGTAAAAGATTATCGGATGCTCAGTATAAAAAAAAGAGTCGAAAAGCAAGTTCAAATTCAAAAACAGGCTGGAAGTCTGTTAAGTTACCTACAAGACATGAAAAGGAACGATGACGACACAGGAATATTAGAAGCTGTTTCAAATCTTAATTATGAAGCCATTCCAATCAAGATACCGATATTGCTCAAGTGGAGCTTACCCCATGAACGTACAAAGAATTTACTCCAGGGACATCCACTGAACCTACTCCAAAAACGTCTACTGAACCAACTCTAAGGACGTCTACTGAACCAACTTCAGAGACGTCTACTGAACCTACTCCAGGGATATCCAAAGAAGAGACATTTGGTACAATAATGAATTCAGATCCGTGTCCCTCTCCAACTTATCAGAGGTAGAAATATATTTTTTGCTAAAAGAAGGACTACCTCAACCATTAAAGGAATACAGTTTTCCGTATAATGATAACGGTCGCAGATTAGTTTATTCAACTACAAAAAACTGTTTATTGCTTTTGCTGCAAAATTTTTGGTTCTATTTTAAGTTCCCTTTCTTATTGGAGGTTTTAAAGATTGGAAGCACCTCGCTGAGACTTTAAATCAACATGAAACCTCTAAC
Source organism: Stegodyphus mimosarum (assembly GCA_000611955.2). Taxonomy (NCBI): domain Eukaryota; kingdom Metazoa; phylum Arthropoda; class Arachnida; order Araneae; family Eresidae; genus Stegodyphus; species Stegodyphus mimosarum. The sequence continues at coordinate 134,726 of KK113009.1, read as the reverse complement.
AAACATATCCAAAGTCAAAAATCTTAGAATGAATTAAGTTAAAGAATGCAGTACTCTAAAATGATTGACAGTCACTCGCAAAGGCTCATTACTGCAGAAATAAATCATTAGTACGAGGTGCTTCTACGAATTGTTGCAACAATAAAAATGCTTCCTCAAAATTATTTAGCCCTCCGATGTACAAGTGACAAGCTTTACGATTTCGGTAACGGTAATTTTTTACAAATTATTCAATTACTTGCTCAGTTTGATTCAGTAATGGAAGAGCATCTCCGCAGAATAAAAGTTAATAAAAAAAAGGAAGTTAAAGTGCACTATCTCGGAAAAGAAATTCAAAATGAATTAATTATTCTTTTAGGTGAAAATATAACATCTCATATTATTAGCGAGATTAAAAAAGTTAAATATTATTCAATAATTCTAGATTATACTCCTGATATCAACAAGATCGAGCAAATGACAGTCTTAGTAAGGCATGTATCCATTGACAAATCCAATCCCAAGGAGGTTTCCATTAAAGTTAATGAAAGCTTTTTAGGCTTTCTTCCGATTGAAAGATCGACTGGCTATGAACTTTCAACTCTAGTAGTTAAAAGACTTGAAACATTGGGATTGAATTTGCAGGATATGAGGGGACAGGCTTTCGATAATGGGGCCAACATGAGAGACAATAAATCGGGAGTACAATCTAGAATAAATGCGTTAAATCAAAGAGCATTTTACCTCCCATATAGAAGCCACTTATTAATTTTGGTAGTTAGTAACATGGCAAAAGCATCCTACGAAGCCGCCAATTTGTTTAATATAGTCCAGAAAACATATCTATTTTTTTCCTCATCAACTTTTAGATGGACCATATTAATAAAATATGTTCACGGACTTACATTGAAACCTCTAAGTAATACTTGTTGGGAAAGCCGAATAGATGCATTAAAGCTACTAAGATATCAATTAGGAGGGATATGCGATACTTTACTTGCTGTTTGTAATAATTCGGAGATTGACAACTCTATAAGAGTTGAGGCTTCTGTACTATTAAGTTGTGTGAAACAATTTAAGTTCTTACTCTGCACTGTAATTTGGTACAAAATCTTAAATTGTATCAATCCTATAAGTAAGATTTTGCATACAAAAGACTATGATTAACCATCTGCTATGGAGCTCTTGAAATACTGTAAACATTTTTTCAAGGATCTTAGATAGGACACAGCCTTTACTGAAATGCTTTGCGATGCTCGAGAACTGGCCGACGAAATTGACATACCGGCTAATTTTGAGCTAACCCAACCACGTCATAGAGTTCGAAGAAGGAATGTTAATTTCGACTATGAGGCACGAGATGATCTGATAGAAGATCCTACTTTGAAATATAAGGCAGAGTTTTATTGCTTCCCATTAGATAAAGCTATCAATGCGCTTGAATCCGGGTTTGATTTGATCAGTACCCACAGCAACTATTTCCAATTTTTATACAATATTTGTGATTTAAAAGATACTCCTCAAAGCGACGTACTAAAGTATTGTAAAGGTCTAGAAACAATTGTTAACTAATGGGAATTCATCAGATACAAACGTGCTGGACCTGGCAGACGAGATAGTAGCGGTTTTGGCTTTGCTAAATAAAAAACGAAAGTCCAATAGAGGTTTTAAAATTCATATGGAACCTGGATTTTGCTCCAAATCTCGGCATAGTTTTAAGCATATTGCTTACTCTCCCAATAAGTGTGGCAAGTGGAGAAAGGAGTTTCTCCAAATTAAAATTAATTAAAAATTTTTTGCACTCCACATCTACCGAGGATCGGCTAAACGGCTTGACAACAATAGCCATTGAACATAAACTTGCTGAAGAAATTAATGTTAAAGAAAGTATAAAAAAAATCTCAGAATTAAAAGTGAGGAAAAAAACACTTTTAAGTTTAACTCTTGGTTTAAATGCATTTTTAATATGTAATTAAATTTTAATATTTAGTGGTTCTATAATTTGTTTTAGCATTTTCTTTAAATATCTGTATTTTATAATTATACACTAGAAATGACTCTTTTCTTTTTTTCTTTTAATATGCCAAAAACAAATTCATAAATTAGTATTTTTTGCTAATAAAAAATTCAACATTATTGATAGCAATTATTTTGCTCACGTTTTATTTTACCATTAAGCTTGGGAAGGGTTTAGGTTTCTCTTTCAATTTTTGTTATAAACTGGCGGCATTTTACCTCTTTGCCCGGGGAAGCGAAACTGCTAGCGTCGGCCCTGATATATGTTTTATATGTTAATATGAAATGTATATACGAGGCGTATTCGGAAACTAAGTACCGTTTTGAAAAAAAAATAGTAAAACAATGTTTTCGAATCCAATTTTATTTTTACATTAAAATACATGTCTTAAACTATTTTTCAACATAGTTTCCGCCAATGATCAAACACTTGTCATAGCGGGTGACCAGTTTTTGTATACCATCGTCAAAGAAACTTCCCGCCAGGTTCGATAACCACGACTCCACAGCATTTTTCGTGTCATTGTCAGATTCAAAGCGCTGGCCATCAAGCTCGCGCTTCATGTGCAGGAACAAGTGATAGCCGGACGGCGCCAAGTCCGGGCTGTACGGCGGGTGATCGAACTGCTCCCAATGAAACTGTCGAATTAACGATTGAGTGACACCGCAATATGGGGCCGAGCATTGTCATGGAGCAACACAATTCCTTTACTGAGCATTCCTCTTCGTTTGTTTTGAATGGCACGCCTTAGTTTTGTTAAAGTCTGGCAATATAGTGCCGCATTAGTGTTTTCATCTCTGGGAAGAAATTCAGTAAGCAAAACGCCTTTCCTATCCCAGAAGACAGTGCACATGATTTGTGATGACATTGTCACTTTGAACTTTTGTTTTTTCGGAGAATGAGTGTGTCTCCACTCCATCGATTGTTGTTTCGATTCTGGTGTGAAATGACACACCCAAGTTTCATCACCTGTCACAATTTGGTTTAAAAAGTTTTCTCCCTCAATCACTGTACCGCGCGAGAAATGTCAGGGCCCTACCAAGTCGCTTTGTTTTGTGAACATCAGTGAGCATTTTTGGAACCCATCGGGAACACAGTTTGCGATAATTCAAGCGGTCAGACACAATTTCGAACAAAACAGTACGTGAAATTTGTGGAAATGCCTCTGAAAGAGTTGTCTCATGAATTGCTTCAACTTTCCTTACCAAATCATCGGTGACAACAGAAGGCCGACCACTCCGAGCCTCGGTGTAGACATTTGTTCGACCTGCATTAAACATTCTTACCCACTTTCTCACCATTTCATCACTTATCGCGTATTCACCGTAAACTTCTGTCACTTGACGATAAATTTCGGCCGGTTTAACATTCCTCGCGTTCAAAAATTTAATCACGGCACGAATCTCACAGTCAGCGGGAGAACTAATTGTCTTAAACATTTTGAATGTGCACAGCAAACTGAAAACACAGCATAGAGCAACCAAAGTGGTGACAATTGAAATTCAGTGAACAAGAAAGACTAGTGCACATGCGCGGGACGCCTACCACAGCGCTGCGACGGCGCTAGAATGAAACGGTACTTAGTTTCCGAATACGCTACGTATATGGAACATTAATATTTAACATTAATGTACAAAGTGCCGGCTAAAAAGCAAAAGTCATCAATACAATCATTAAAAATTAAAATAAAATATTCTTGAAATATATAGTAAAGAAATCAGGCTTAATTAAAAGTACAAAAATGTGCAAATAAGCAATTCTTCGTTAAATCCAAAAAATAAAGAAAGGAAATACACATATACAAAGAAGATAAAGAAACAAACAAACAAGTTAGCTGCAAGGTTCGAACAGAGTGCTTAAACTATTTAGGTACGATGACAACAGCAGAAAAGTGGCAAAAATTATTAATTTGCATTTACCCTCCATGAGGAATTAAAAAACAGAGTATAGGGTCTTTTGAACTGCTGCGAAACTGCATGATCTTGATAATGCAGGATGTTTCTGGTCAGGTAGATAAAGGCATAGTATTGAAACATTTAGCTGATAATTTAATTAATTCTTTACCACTGGTAGTAATATTAAGATAACTATGGATTATATTATTACGAAGAAATCAGGGAGCGTTAAAGATTTTTCTAGGCAGTTTGTTTTGGAAAACTTATTGTTTCTTCTATTTTTATTCATAACTAGTATACACCGTGTCAATATTTAAAAGCCGCAATTGTTTACACTCAAATAACAGAGCATTTAGCACATTCTGTACTTATTTATTTTTAAATTGATCCAATCTAATAATTGCACCTTTCTCATCTGAGCGTGCATAGTAAGCGACATTCTTTTAATATTGGTCAACTCAATGTGCGGTCTTGCCATTACGCCACTGGAACAGCGACACTCCAGACATTCGTGATTAACTTTTGAAGTATTCGCACAATTTCTTTGATCACATGTCAACTTCCATCTATCTAGAAATCACTGCAATTACTAATTCTGATCCGACAATGGACTGTATTGTCAAAAGATCAAGTATAATGCGTTATAATGGCAAACTGTAGCTATCCTCCTGTTGATATTTGACTCTTCTTTAAGGAAGGATCTTGTTTTTAAGTTTCATTCAGTGAATATCTGTACTTATTCAGCGTTTAGCTATCCATTCCGCGCAAAAGGCGGCCAGTTTTCCGTTTCACTTTAACATTACCAATGGCCTCCGGCATGCTAGTTTCACCATGCATGATTCGCGTATTCTAACCTTCACGTGAGTCACAATCTTTTCGCCAGTGGCCGATGGTATTCGCACCACCGGTGCGACAAGCCTCTTCAGACTACTCGCACCAACATTAACCACGCATGCGCATTGAGTTCTCAGATCCGTTATTTGAACTGAATCGAAAAGAACGAATCCTAAATATGCGAACTGCATAAATCTGTTGTAGTGAGTCTTTCTATTTATTTATTTATTTACTTTTAAAAAGCGGGTTACTACTTTGGTGTTGTTTATCATTTTTTAGTCTTTTGAAAGTTGGCGACTTTTAGAAAGGGAAATGCTTTATTTACGTATATATAAAAAAGGGCATATTTTCGCAATGTTTATCGTTTTCCTCAACGGTTGGAATAGTTCAAATGACTGGTTTGGGGAGAGGGCTAAGATCTTGTTTGCATTTTTTGTACTTCTTATAATACATTTAGATCAAAGATGTGTTTTGCACAATCAAGATTGTAACTTATTTCTCTTTGAATTTTTTCGTCTGAGAAAAGATAATAAAAATTAGACAGAGTATTCCTGCGTAGAAAATTTAGACATGAAATAAGCGATAAAATCAACTATTAAATTAAAAATTAATCATATAATGCTGGTTATTAACAATTCTGTATACCTATTTCCTATGGAAATACTCGTTATTTTCAATATGCAAAAAATATTTCAAATAACTTTGAAATATTAGTACAAACACATTAATAAATTAAATTTAAATTAATAATGGGCTGTAATATAAAAGACAAAAATAATTTATTATAAGAGATTTAGATTAAAAAATTTGCACACACAAATGAATTATCAGATTTTATAGGGTTTTATTTCATAAATAGCTTTGATTTTGAAATATGGCATTTGAACCTATAAACATGTGTGGACACTGAAACATTGATGCATATATAAGAACATTATAATTTTCAATAAGTTTTCCTATTGAATAATAAATTTTGACAGTTCTATGCTATAAGACTAGGGTCTAAGTTTAAGAATTTAAGTAATTTCTGCAGCCTTTTTTGCAATACGTTAAAGATTTTTTAACTAATTTAAGTTAAAGATTTTTTAACTAATTTAAGTTAAAGATTTTTTAACTACACGTTCTCACTTGCTATTAGAACCATCATTAAATCCCTATTTGATCTTATCTCTTTCTGAACATTATCATGTATATAGATTGACTTCGTCTTTGTAACTAATAATTATTACTTGCAAATTATTCTCTGACATATTCACTACACACATTTTGGTGAATATTTATAGTGACACCATGTGTGTTGCACTTCATTAGCTAATTATTTTATTTGTTATAGATTATACTACTTCATTTTGAGGTAGAATACCACCTATTGATTGAATTACATTATATTTTCGAAAATCTAGCAGCATTATATATATTTATTGCATCGCATTATATATTGTGATCTAGCATATTTACTGTCACATATTTCATTATTGCTAAATTGTATATATTATTACTACACAGTATTTATATTATTGTTGTATCATAATTATAGTATTGGATAGCTGACCTGTGCGATTGATATAAATAATGTGTAATCATTGTGATTTAAATTAGTTATGGATGGTTAAAACAGTACGTAATAATTAAACGTCATATATTTGTAAAATCATTCTATGAAACACATTTGTAGAACATAAACTGTTAATCAGCTTTATGGCAATAGTTTGTGTTATAAATTAGTGCTTAGAAAATTTGACTGTCACTTATTGCTTTAAAAGAAATTTGGATTTTCTTTGAATGTCAACGTTCCCATTAACACACATTATTTTTATTAATTAAATTAAAAATATGAAATAGGTCTCAGACAATACATTCTACAAATTAAATAACTTTTAATTAAGTAATAAAAAGATTTCAAATCAACGTAATTTGCAAAAAATGACAGGTATCTACAGTTTGGACAGAACCAATATTTGAATGGTGGATAAATTACAATATTTTGACAAGTCCAGTTATACCAATTAAGGCACAAATCAGACTGAATACAATTATATTCTAAATCTTCTAAACAGTCACAGCATTTCCACCCCATGTAAATGATTGCATTTTTTAATTGCTCAATTATCAGGAAAGCATATGGTTGAAAAAACTTTCGAGTATTCAATGTTTGCTATTTTATCTCTCATACGTTGCATAGGTGCAATTTGTGAAATTATAGATACTTCACCCTCTTCAATTAATTTGTCAAAAGCTGCTCGTTTGGCAACTCTTGAATCCTCAAAATAATTTAGTTCAATCTCAAGTTTTTCCTTATCCGTCTTGTTTTCAAATGTATCATCTCGCACACGCACAATTTAAGGTTTCTTTTTTATCTGCCCTCCGTTCAAACCAATAACAGTTTCAGTAACAATAACTAAAATTTAATTGGTAAGGAAGATAAGCAGAGACTTGCAAGAACATTGAATCAAAAAAGCTGTGCGCATGCACCTGCCGTACGGTAAATCGGCGTAAAATGCTTGCGCTCACGTAGGTGGTCGCTGCGATTAGCCACTGCGTTCACCAGCGAAATCCTAGAAATTTATTTTCCTCAAAACGGCAAACTTTCAAGTATATTTCTGGCAACGTCGTTTGAGTCGGAAATTGTATGTGATTTATGCAGCAGTGCGAAACAAAAATTGTGGTTTTGTAATTTGATGATTTGTTGTACGTCTGAATTTTAATTCAAAAATTTTCTTGTTTCGATAAATTTAACTGATAATTAGGACATCTGTAGAACGGTGTACAGAGTTGTTTAAGAAATGAAGTAAGTAAAACACGCCTTGGTTTGAAGTAGGGCATCGTAAATTCATTTTATTTTTTGAAAATGCTTATCTAAATCGAATTAATTTAACTTTTATCAATAGATGTTTAAACTACGTTTAAGTCTGAAATAGGGCAAACAAAATTTATAATCATTCTTAAAATCTGCATACTTTTAATGTTAGAGTAGTGCATTGTGTAAGTATGTTTTATAACTAATTGAGTTACGTGTGTCTTTCCGTGAATTTGATTTAGTATGATCTGTTGCTTTCTATAGTATATAGAAGTGCTTTTGATGTTTTTCCGTTTCTGTTTATTAAGTAATCTTTAATTCCTACAAAGTTTTAAAATTAATATGTATTGTCTTAAAAAGAAGTAGGAGGAATAGGTGAATTTGTTTATTTTAATGCTTAATAATGTATAATTTATTCATAAAATTTGTAAATGTAGGTGTGTGTCAATTCGATAGTTACAGAGAAATTCCTGTATTGTATATAGTATTGCAATAAGCAAAGTATTGTCTAATATTATAGTTTTTAAGTAGTGAATGTGTGTGGATGTAGCACAGTTTTGGTTGTGCGTGGATATGGATGTAGCATAGTTTTGATCTGAGTACTTGTGGATGTAGTAGTGATGTATAGACAGTTATGATTCCGGCAGTATGATGTGATACCTCGTCTGAGTTGATGTGATGTTTTCTTGTCTTTTTTCAAATAAATTTGTTATTTTGAAGCAGATGTTTGGAACTTTTTGTCTTTGCCTTTAAGAAAGAAAAAAAAAATTATAACTTTTTTTTTCCTATTGGGGGGGAGGGTTGCAAGTCTTGTGTATTTAACAACAATGAAACATGCCACTAAAGCAATTTTCACGTTATCTTCTTCTACATACAAGTACTAAAGAATATTCTATATACATATTAAATTATTTTAATTGATTTCTTATGTGCTTTATTTGTTCATGTGTAGTATAAGAAAGAAAATACATAGTATAATAATTGTTTGGGATACTAGATGTTGAGGATACTCTCATACAGTTCTGAATTTGTAATTTCAGTCATGCTCCTCTATCCACTATTTCAGTTATCCAGAGTTTAATAATGCAGAATAAAAAAAGATCTTGGCTCTAGTGTAGAATTGGGTGCCCCATATTTTTTGGCGAAAAATTTTGTTCAGTTTTGGCGATGAAACCCCATTTCTGTTTACCATCAGAGTTTTAACATGGTTTTAGCTTCTTGATTTATTTAATTGAAAATAAATCGATGTGCACATGGACAAAGTCAAAATGTGCAATGACTAGTTTGTGCAATTCTCTAATTTTTTTTTTAAGTGAAAATAGGTCGATGTGTACATGGACACAGAGTTCGTGAAATTCTTTGACTTCTTGTTTTGGTTTTGTGTAGCGGCCATCTTGAAATTGTGTCTTATTGGCGCCGATCTTGGCGTCAAAACAGAATCGCCAAAAAATAAGGGGCACCCAATTGTAAACTTTTACCAAGATCTTAAGTTTTCACATCTTCGTCAAGTGACAATTATGTATAACATAGGAAAATATAGTGTCTTTGTAATCATTTATACACCTACATGCTCCTTTCAGGCAGTTAGATTTGACTTCAGGCCTTAGTGGATAAGACTGCTAATTACTGAAATTTCAACTTAAATTTGGATCCCACAGAACAGGTTGGCAGCATGTATATTTTTTTGACATGTCAAGTTTTAAAAAAAAATTAATTTTTGATGAATAACAAAATTCCATCTTTGGTAAAAGTTTACAATTGGGTGCCTCTTATTTTTTGGCGATTCTATTTTGATGCCAAGATCGGTGCCAGGAAGGCACAATTTCAAGATGGCCGCTACACAAAACCAAAATAAGAAGTCAAAAAATTTCACAAACTCCGTGTCCATGTACACGTCGACCTATTTTCACTTAAAAAAACATCAGAGAATTGCACTAACTTAGTCATTGCACACTGCTTGTCCATGTGCACATCGATTTATTTTCACTTAAAAAAATGAAGAAGCTAAAATCATGTTAAAACTCTCATGACAACCAGAAGTGGGGTTTCATCACCAAAACTGAACAAAACTTTTCGCCAATCGAAAGAGCACCCAATTCTACACTAGACTCCATCTTTTAATATGGTATCTTATTCCCTGTACTTGTGAATGTTTTATACTCATTAGGAAAAAATATATATATAATTAAAAAAAGTTTAACTCCCATACAACCAAAAATGACCAGCATATTTAATTTAAAAATCTGCAATTTTTTGGTCAAATTTTTTTAGGGATGTGTTAGTAAACTTAGAATAATTCGAGGAAATAAGTTTAAATGGAACAGCTTGAGTATAGGACCCTATTGGCAATTTTTTGGCATCACGACTGAAGAATGTCGCCAAGCCATTGGAAAGCAGTTAAAATTGAAAATACAAGTTAGAAAGCATGTTTTAACCAGAAAAAAAGTTAGAATATGTTGAAACAGCAAAACTGAAAGTACAAAAGTGAAGGCCTATTTTAAGCAGCGATATTGAAAATACAAGTTTAGCCTTGGAAAAGCTGTTAAAATTGAAAATACAAGTTAGAATGCACATTTTAAACAGAAAACTTGAAAATACACAAGTACATGGAGGCATATTTTAAGCAGTAATTTTGAAAATACAAATTTAAAGTTGTAAAACTGAAAACGGAAGTTCAGAATACATGTGTAAATTAAAAATAAAGAAAAGAACTGCTGGAAATTGAGAAACGTTTACAAAATCATGGTAAATTTACAAAGAAATCCTATACTCTGTCCAGTTTATGTCTGTTACAATTTCTGTAAATTTGTTGAATACATCAGTATTTTGCTCCTTGCAAGATTTAGTGAAAATGTAAAAAGCCAAATAAAATTTAATATCTGTTTGCTAATTATGAGTTGGCAAGGAGCTTTTTACATGCCTCCATGTACTTCCTATTGTGTTTGTATGGCATCTCATTTTTGAATCAACAAAATGCAAACTGGGATTTACTTTTAAATGCTCAAAAACCTCCCTACTTAAAAAGTCATAGCTTTTCCAACTATCAGAATAAATTGTGGTCCCTGGCTTAATTCATTCCTTAATAGCACCCAATAATGTTCCCTCACTCCTGTCGTGAACAGCTCCAAAAATAGTTTGCGAGATTCTCTCTCAACCCTTCCAGAAACCCACTGCCCCTCAACTGCATGCCCCCTATTATATTTCTGTTTTCCAAATTTGCTTTCATCTATTTCTACTGTATTCCCAATACCACCTATTTTTTACGATGGCAGTTTTATGTAATCTAAAGCAGTTCTGTTAATAAATTGTCTCCAGTCTACTAATGTATTAGAAGCCAAAAAATACTCCTTGTGAATAGCTCCAGTTTTAATTCCTCTGAGCATTTCATATGTTAAGAAAAATATTTCATCCATCCTCAACTTATTGTTACAAAACCATGATCCATATCGAACTGACTTCTGAGATCGACATTCCTTTTCTGTCGTCACTTTCTTACACACCCACATAAAATCATCTGTGTTTGACTTTTTAATTTTAAACTTCATTTAATAATTACATATATTACATACAAATTGCTCCTTTATCAAGCCTGCTTTCTTTAAAAAATTGAAGAATGATTGCTGATTTAACATAAAGAAAAAGGAACAACATTACAACCAGGCTTTCCTAACGTTATCCTTCCATTTGCACCAAAAAAAAGGATGGCTTTGTGTAGAAGTGATTTTTGTGCCAAAAATCACCACTATATAAAGCCATAGTAACAAGTCAAAGAATTGTACGAAGTCAGTACCCATGTACACAACGACTTATTTTCACTTAAAAAAATATCAGAGAATTGCACAAACTCAGCATTGTGCACTTCCTTTTTGCCTTTGTCCATGTACACATTAATCTATTTTCATTTAAAAAGTCAAAGGAGCACCCAATTCTACACTAGAGCCAAAAAAATATATATATGATCTCAATAAACTACATTTTAAATCAAACATTGAAATAACATAAAAAAGGAAATTCATCTAATATTATCCAAGCACTGCAGAAAGGAAATATCCACTTATCTTATTTAGAAATTTCTGTGTCTTCACTCTGTGACACACAAAATTCCTTAACAACATCCAAAAACTTTAATCAAACCATGTGTCCTTTCTAATGGAATACTTTATATGGTGAGCATTTGAACCTTTCTTGTGCCAAAGCCACCTGAACGATCTTTATGTTCGATGATGCGCATTTCCTTCATACAAACAGGGCGCTTATAATTCCATTGAGTTACATTCAGCAAAGTTTTTCTTCTGTCCTGAACCACTTTAAGAAAGAAACTGCCCCTCTCTCGTTCTTTACCACAAACACCCACTTTACCGCCGGCAGCCATTTTACGAATCAAGCACACAATATGCGACGTACTTCCTAACTGACATCCGACAAATATTTTCCCATCAGTCAAATTCACCGCAATCACGTCATAATAGGGGTTCCATAACATTCAACTACCCAGGTTACCATACATGAAACAACTTGGCGATAATCCAAGGGGCACCCTAAAATACAGACTAACTCTCTTTTTTTATTAAATTTATGTGATTCCTTCACAATTCGAAATTTAAATTCAATCCAAATAAAATTTGTAGCTATTTGCTGATTCGTTTTTAAAATTTGTATTTTTTGGTAATTTTTATAAAACTTTTGAAAAAAGTGTTTGAATTATAACCTATCAGATTTTTGCCATCTTCTTGAAATAGACATATTTCTTGGCATACCTACAAAAAATTTAGAGTTTTTAATTCAAAATTTCCAAAGATGTACTTGAATTTATATATTGGTATGTTTTGAAATTTCACATGTTTGTAATAAGCAATAATAATGCCAAATGTGGTTTATGTTCTTTGTTGAAATTATATGAAAGTATGAACGATGTACCTTTTTTTTTTCTATTTGTGCACAATGAAGAAAGGGGAAGGAAAAAGTGTTGCTGTAAATTAGGAATTTTGCCATGTGAATTATTCTTGGTGCAAGCTGAAAAAAGTGTGCTAACATAAATTTTTAAATTTCTCGATGAGAGTCTCGCCAAATTTTATAAAATTTAATATATAGGCATAATCTGAGTCGTAGAATCAAAATATGGAAAAAAAGAATCAATGTATCATTTCAGAAAAAGTCTGATTTTATGTCAAAATACCCTTGTTAGAACAATGCTATATAAAAATCTAATATATATCCAAAGTTGAGCTTTCGAGATATGAAAAATGCAATCTGAATTTGGTCAGTCGGCCTAGTAGAATTAAAGGTATAAAACTGTCCCATTTTTTTGGTGCAAGAAGTACATAAAAATGAAAAAGTATATTGTGTAAACTATAAGGATATAATTGAAATTGATAAGTTCTTTGAAATACATAATATAATACTATTTATGCATCTGTACGTGTGCTTTTTAATGTGCTATGTTTGTCATTTAAGCCGTCTTCTCAAAAACAGTATACATTGTATACTTTTCCCCTTCTAGTTTTGAAGCTGTAAAATTAGTAGGGGAAGTAAGTAAATAGATACTGTATATGTAAATATGTAAGATTAAAATATATAAATCAAAATTACAAATTAAATTAGCAATAGTCTTTAAGTCTCCTCTCTATTCTAAAAATTGAAAAATCATAAGGAGTACATCATTTCTAGATCACTCCCGTCTTACATGGTTTTATGTAACTAATTCCAAACCTCAAGAACTGAAACCTATCTAATCTAAACCAAAACCTTCTCTTGGTGAGCCTCCATATCGGATAATTGCATACTTTAGCTCTCTTGCAGTCAAGACTCTACTTTGCTCCCTTTGCTTTGTCGTGCTGCTAACTACGCCATTATCTAAAATGTGATACTCCATAAAATTATGGGGTATGTATTGTGCCCATGATCATGTGTGACAAAAGTATATTTGCAATAATAAGTTCATGTCGAGCAGTAAAAATTATATTCAATTTGGCCATGTCTGTCTACAAGTCTTTTTTGGGTGTCATTATTTTCGATAATTAGTTCGTGTCCTGCAATAAAAATTATATTCAGTTCTGCCATGTCTGTCTGCAAGTCTCTCCTTAGAGTGTCATCTTTCTAACTACACAGTGAAGTCTGTCCAAATTATAATGCAGAGAACCATTGGCACACTTGCAGTTTCCACCAAAGTCATCATATTACACACACACACACACACACACACACACATACATGTATATATATATATATATATATACACTGCTCGACATTGAAAATGCAACATCAAGAAGGAGTGGTCAGAAAGTGATGAAATTTAGAAAAAAGACAGAGTAAGCTGCAATAAGTGATCTTTATTTCAAAATGATAGTCAGAATACAGAGCGAGAACGACGTCGGCTCAGTAGGATGTAGCACCCCGCAGACAGCGATGCACAAAGAAACACGTCAAGGCATAGAGTCAATAAGTCCTGAGGGATGGCTCTCCATTCCCTTTCAACCATTTGCCACAGTTCATCTTCTGAATGAGGCAGGGGCAGAGTCCACAAACGGCATCCAATCACATCCCACACATGTTCGATTGGTGACAGGTCAGGAGAGTACGGTGGTTAGGGAAGCATTTGTATACCTTGCCAGAGCATGTTGCCACTGTGTGGTCGGGCGTTATCCTGCTTAAAAATTGCATTAGTCAGCTCCTGTAGGTAGGAGATTGCCACCGGCTGCAGTACATTATTCAAGTATCGTTGGGGCCTCATAGTGCCCTGAATACGAACTAGAGGTGACCTGGAATCGTAGGCAATAGTGCCCCAAACCGTTGTGCCACATTGTCGCGCGGTGGGGCGTTCCGCAGTTACTGCCGGATTTTGATCTATCTCTACGTCAACGCCACACACGTATGCGGTGATTGTCACTGGATAAACAGAAGCGTAACTCGTCTGAGAACACGACGTTTCGCCATTCTGTCATCCACATCGCTCCAGTCCGGCACCATTCTAAACGTTGGTGTCTATGCTGTGGGGTCAATGACAGTCTTCTTAACGGATGCCATAAGTGCAGGCCACGTTCAACCATTCGATGGGAAATGGTTCTCTTCGACAAGGGAACATCCAGGACATCTTGATTATGCTGCAGAATCGAAGTACAAGTGACTTGCGGGACCGCCACAGCTTGTCGGCGGATGCATCGATTCACGCGTGCTGACGTCACTCTGCCTGCACCTGCACCCCTCCTTCTTTCCACATTTCCTTGTTCCAACCATGTTCGCCATAGCCGATGCACCGTGCTAGCATCCATGTGGGTATCAGCTGCGATTTGACATAAGGATCAACCCGCCCTTCTCAGTCCGATCACCATACCCCTCGTAAAATTGTCTATCTGCTGGAAATGCCTTCGTTGACAGCGGCCTGGCATTCTCTCTTATTACACATACCCTCCGGGACAAAAACCATCTTCCTTCGATAATTCATCTGGCAGAAATAACGACACGAATATTGCCCATTCTGCACGTTCCTTCCCTTATATCTTACTTCACATGTGTCAGATAGTTGCACATTTCACATCATTCGCATAACTCAGTGACGTACGTCTACTCTAAAATTTGCATAAATTTCTGACTACTCCTTCTTGGTGTTGCATTTTCAATGTCGAGCAGTGTATGTATATATATAATTCAGTAGATAAAGTTTTCATAAAAGATGAGAAAAGCAAAGTTTTGAAACTAATAGGCAAAATGCACAATTGCTGCAGGTTCGCAAAAAATTCAAATTTTTTTAAGAAAAAGTTCAAAGTATGTATATATATAAAACAGATTTTACAATTTTTAAGTTAAAATTATTAATTCTTTAAGTTGCACAGTATGCTGCAAAACTGTTAAATAATCATGAAATAATAATTAAATTAATAATGGTGGTAAATTGATGAACAGGAAGAATTAAGCAGGATAATAAAATTGAAACAAAAACAAAACAACATAATAAAATAACAAATAGTTAATTCTTTGTTCTTTTAAAGAGCAGCCAAAAATATTTTCATTACCTCTGTATTTCTGAAATATGTGTGGATAATTATCAAAATAAATTAAAAAGTTAGTGTTAAAAATAAAGACAGAATGCTAATAAAAATTAAGTAATTTAATTTTTTGTTTGTGTTCATTAATAATATTACAGCATTATAATTTAAAGACCATGCAATATTGTTTTAAAATACTTAAAATTTGTTTCTTTGTTTTTAATTCTCCCTTTATAATTAATTTCATTAATTTATTTTGATAATTATCCAGATATAATTGAGAAACATGTCATTGTTAAATATTTTCAACTGGTCCTATTTGTTATTTTATTATGTTGATAAATTTTTGTTTCAGTTTTGATTGCCAGTTTACCACCATTATTGATTTAATTATTATTATATCTTAATTATGTATATATACAATACTAATTTCATTGATACATCCATAGAACTTTAAAACCAACCAGTTTTTAGTCATGGACAAGAAAATCTGCATAGATGACTGTAAAGTGGGTTGTAGTGGATGACGAAGATGGAATTTTAGAAGCATGACCAGCTAGCTAGTTTAACGTTATTTATTTTTGGATTTAACGCATAGCTTCTTAATAGGTAGAATACTAGGGATGCTAAACGCACCCAACAATTTTAGATATGCAGTTACGTCTTAATTAATGTAGAATAGCTGGCAGAGGCTAAGCGACATGTTGCTAGCAGGAAGGTGAAGTAGCTAAAGGGATACGTAATTATTTGCAGTATTATTTATAAGCTCTAGATGCTTAGTTTTAATCCTGAGCAAGTGATTGGGTAAAAGCCTACAGCACTGCAGATACTGCAAGGAAAATGCAGATGCCTTGAAGGTCTTGTGCTTTAATTGAAAATAAAAAATTTAAAAGTTTATTGTCAACTTGTTCCAATTAAGTTTAATTTTTTAATAAATTTTAATGTGATGAAGCGGCATAACTTCAGTGGGCTTAGGGCATCTCATGGTGTTTCTATTGCTCACAGATCACAAGGTTCCACTGGTCAGTGTCAGGATCCTATTAGAGTATTCAAAGGAAAGAAAATGGCTGGTCTCATATTTTCATATCTTAGACATCCCTCTTTTCAAGGAGAAAAAGGCTAGGCAATCGCAAAGCCTTTTGGAGGGGGAAAAATTATTAGAGTGGAAGCAAAGGGTGAGAAATTTTATACAATTTTAATGAGAAAGCAAATGAAGGGCTTCGGGGACATAGTCATTTAGGTTTCCCTATATTCCGTCATTTGGCACATGAATTTCCTCATAGCTGAATATATAAAAGTACGTAAAATGTAGGTACTTACATACTATGAAGACTACTTAGATATCTCGCTAAAACGCAACTGGAAAAAATAATATGACGACTACATACAAAAACCTAGGTTATAAAGGCTGATTTTAAAGAGTATTATGTAAATCACTCTAGTCCTGCACTTGCTATTATGCCTTTTTTGCTACATTTACACGAATTATTACGTTAAGGTTAAACATGTGGAACCTTTTGTGATTGTTACTTTCCCAATAGATATCAGCATTTTCCAGCTTCCTTCAAATGAAGAAGAGGCGATAGAATTTTTCAGAGAGGCTGGAATTTTACCCAAAAAACACGTTTGTAAAAACGGCCATGATATGACGTTTTATAATTCAGGATTTTATTGGATATGCAATGTCAAAAATTGTCAACAAAAGTTTGGTGTCCGAACTGGTACTTGGTTTGAAAACAGTCGTATTGAATTTTTAAAAGCTTTAAGATTTATTTACTTTTGGTCATATGAACAGTCATCCGTTAAATGATGCAAACATCAGTTGGATTTATTCGATAAGATTGTTATTGATTGTAATAATTATATGCGTGAAGTATGTGTAAAGGCTTTGGAGGATAATTGAAATATTCAAACTGGAGCGCCCGGAACAATTGACGGAAGCCTTTTTACGCGCTGAAAAAATAATCAAGGTTGTATCTTGCCACAACAGTGGGTCTTCAGTGGAATATGCTGGGAGACAAAAGAAACATTTCTAGTCAGAGTTTCAGACCGTAAGGCAACAACATTAATGCATGAAATCCAAAATAATATTGCTGAAGGCTCAACAATAATGTGAGATTCGTGGCATGGATATCAAACAGAGGAGCTCATTGCTGCTGGTTTTGAACATTTTAAGGTGAATCATTGATACAGTTTTGTTGACCCATCTATGCAGGCTCATACTCAACACGTGGAAAGTATGAGGGGTTCCGCAAAATGGAGGAACAAGCGACAGCGTGAGACAAACCACCATCATTTTGATACCTATTTAGCTGAATTTATTTGCTAGAAAAAACGGGAAATGCCTTTCGATGCTATTTTGAAAGCTAATTCCTGCCACTTTCCTCACCATTAACTTTAATGTTTTCTTTTAACCAATGTTAAGTAAGTTAATTTAATTTTTTTAAATTCGTATTTAGTATATAGTGTATATATATATATATATATACATATATTTATAATATGTATATTTGGGATTTTTGGTTTTTAAGTTTTTGTTCCTTATAATTAGGACTTTTATTTTTAAAAGAATTTATGAAGATAAACCAAAAATCAGGAACGAACATTTTTGTCGCCAAGGTAGTCGTCATCGTACGTAGAATTTATAAAGATAAACCAGAAATCGGCAACAAAAATTTTTGTCGCCAAGGTAGTCGTCATCGTATGTAAGTACCAAAATGTAATTCATGATAACAAAGTATTTTATATAAATATAAATTGAATTTAGAGTTTACTTTTAAGTCCCAAAGTTTTTGGAATATTTTCTCCAAAATGTTCTGCATTTGCAGTTATAATTTTTGTACAAAATAATCTTCAAAAGTTCGAAGTTCCTGATAGGTATCTTGAGGTCATATTATAAATTTTATAGGCTTTTGTAAAAATTAAGTGTTTTATTTAATATAAAATCAAAATGTTTCTAATATTTAATTATGAAATTTTATTTTATGCAATGTAAAACAAAATCAGATTATGTTATTGTAGAGCAATGTAATAATTAATACATAAAAATAATTATATAAAAAGGCAAACAAAATACAATATGATAATAAACACTGATGAAAAATGGTGAGTTTTCTACAAACTAATCAGCGTAACAACTTGCTGATAAGTTATGGGATGCTTAGATGCAATTACACATAAAAACCTCTGTTACATATAAACGGTAACTGGCTTTCAGTGTTGTATAATAAAATCAAAGTTTCGGTTTAGTTTTACGACCATAAAAATTATTTTGCATTTTGTAGTTCTAGTACAAATAGGTATGCCAAAATTAAAATTCAAGTTCGAGATCTAATATATCTTTAAGATTTAAAACTTAAAAAGATAACAAAATGTAGATTATAATACATTGCATGATTGATAAATGTACGATTTTTACATATCGTAATTATATCTGTAACTGTATGTAGTAAATTTTTAAAACAGACGTTACTCGATTAACTTACAGAAGCAAATTAATAGTATTATCTTTCACTTGTTCTTGATAGACTTAATTTTAACAAATGAAAAAAAAATACATATTTGCAAATTATCTGAAGATATGAATCTAATATTTGGAAGATTAAATAATCGTCTTCAAGAAAAGTAAGCAAAAAGCAACTTGTAACCATGGCAAAAGATAAGTTTTGTACAATATGTCTCCTGGTCTATACTCAGCAATTTTCAAACAGCATATTCATTAAAATAATCTAAATGTGTAATGCTTTATTTTGTGCTGCAGTCGTTTATTGAATTCAGTAATTAATTGCATTGTAGTTATTGTAGTTTAGTGACTAACTGTATGCTGCAGTTATTAACAAGATTCAGTTTTGCTAAACAACACATTAAATTATTTGTTTTTCCAAAGGTTGAGGAGATTTTCGTATTTAAATTTCAAGTCAAGAATTCAAGTTAGTGAAATTTATTCATATTTTGTAGTCACTTTGAAATGAAATATTAAAAGTGATTTTCAGTTGTGTAAGCATTTGAAAAGTTTGATATTTAGAAAAGCTTTATCTCGTGAATATTGAAAGTTTATGGTTTTAATAAAAGTTAAAAAGGACAAGGAATTTTTTTCTTACTTTACTTCACAAATTACTCTTGTTTCATATCTGTCGATTCGAGGATTGAATATACGAGGAATCTTTCTTCAGTTATAAAGTAATTGAAAAAGGAAACTATAAAACTTAAATGTAACCTTATTTTTTTAGCTACATATATATTCTATTTTGCTGTACATACCTAAAAGTTGGATATGTAAAAAGTTGAGATAAAAATGACATTTTCACATTTTAATCACAATGTACAAATATTTTTTAGATATATAATAGAAATATATAATAGAAAAAATATGATATATGTATGTATAGATATATCTTACAAAATATATGTACGTTTTGCGAAAAATGTACGCATAAATGCAGTAAAAACGTAATTGAAGATTTATGTAAATTTTTACCAAAATTACTCACATATGCAAAGTGAAACATAGGGAAGATTTAGGTAAATTTTTATCATATGTATAATTGTTTATGTGCAGTAAAAAATGGGGGTTGATTTACATAAATTTTTGCTGAATACATATGCATATGTGAAACAAAAATCGAAGGGATGTTTATATAAATATATGTAAATTTTTACAAAAAATAGTTCTTATACATAGTACATACAAAAATAGTTATATATAGATTATATGTAAAAGCTAAGCCTAATCTGTCAGATGAAAAATTTTACATAAAACTTACATATACTGTACTGTTACATATACTGTATGTTTCAACCATCATGCGCCTTTAGGGCAGATGTATCATTGAGCCGGACATGCCACATTCTAACAGTGGCATCCTGGCAATACCTGTATGACAGACTGACTGACTGTACTGTTAAAATATTTGTAAACATTTACTGTTTTTCTCTGGACACTTTTTATGATATTTTTACATTCAGCTTGTGCGTTTTTGATACAAAGTGCCATTCATAAATTGTTTTGCTGTGTTAAGCCAATATAGTGCTTTATTAAAGAAGGAGCCAGTCATGTAACCAGTCTTATTTTATTGTGATTGTACATCGTATTTTCTGTTCAAGTTACGTAGCCACAAGTAGTTTTTAAACTTGTAAGCACCGAGTGAGTGTCTTTGTTCAGTTTAGTTAAATTTAAAAGGTTATTATAGCCTTCTTTTGTACTTATCTGTTCTTTCGAGACCTAGCGAGAATTTCCTACCTAGTCTTTCTGTGTGGTCGTACCAGTTGATGATTCCGAAGCGCACTAGCCGACTCTACAATATATTCAGTTGTGTACCCAAATTTAATGCAAATCATCTAGAGTTCAGTTATCTGTATCTAACTTTTTTCAGGAACGAGGATAAAATTTTAAAGTTTGACATGAATTTTAATGCTAGCACAAAATATATTTGGTACTTTTTGATTATCCAGGCACGCACTTCGTCTAAAGTTGTCAACCACTGGTAACTAGTTTTCACCAAACTAAGACTCAAAAAGATAACAGATGTGTTCAAAAATGACAACAAACTAAGAATTACATTAAACAAAAACCAGTTAGCAAAATTAAAAATGCAAAAAACACTCATAATAAAAGACTCACCTCCCCCCCTCACACTTTTACTCAGTGGTCTGTTTTAACTTGAAAAACATCAGAGAATTTCAGAAACTTATCCTTGCACTCAGTATGGCACTGTGCACACTGTCAGTTCTCTTGATGTTCAACTTGATGATACAAGTTCAATAATTGGGTGCTGCATGAGCTGACTGAAGCAGATAAGGACAGACGTGCTCAAGCCTGCACTAATCTGCTCGAATATCAATGCAGGGACAAAATTCTAGATCAGATTATCATTTATGATGAAAAGTGGATTTACTTCAACAACACAGGCCGAAAAGACGGTTGGTCTGTGCCCAGTGAGTCTTATTAGCAGCTTCGCAAAATGCAATTGGCTAACAAAAAGATCATGCTTTGTATCTGGTGGGATTGTCGTGGTATTATCCATTGTATCTATCTGTCTGGGAAAAAGGGTATCTGGAGGGGGGAACACTCAAAAGTAAGGTATACAGTGATATGCTAGTCTGTGTTGATGCTGCTATCAAGAAAAAGTGTCGAACTGAGTTCCGACTGAAAAAGGTAATGTTTCATCAAGGTAACACAAGACCACATGTGTCTGCATTCACCAGCTGGACTCTGTACGGATTCAAATGGGATCTTTCGCCAAACCCACCATATAGCCCTGACATCACTTTGGATTTCTACCTTTTTTCACACCTACAGCTACATCTTGCTTGTGCTATTTTCCATTCTGCAGAGGATATCCAAAATGAAGTTGATCTGTTTTTGGACTCACGACCACCAAGTTTCTGGGCTGAAAGCTTTGAAAAACTACTAAAACGTTAGCAGAAAATCATAGATTTGGTGTACTACCCACACTAAAGGTACTGCTTTCGTGAAGTTAAAGTAGGTCAGTATTTTAACTCTTAACCTGTTGGTGTCAGTATCTTAACGTGTTATGTACATGGAGAGCACTGACAGTTAGCTCTGCAATTCCCTGATTTTTTTGCCCCCCTCCGCAAGTTAAAAACCCTTCTACAAGTTGCTGTGCACGTGGACCAAGAAAATAGAAAGTTGTGTTTTAGTATAGATGTTTGTTGTGTTTTTAATTTAGTTAATTTGTATCTGTTTTTTTAAAATTTTGGGTGTTTTTTTATGGATATTCGTTTTAGCTAATTTATACTATTATTATGGTGTTTTTTTAGTTTCATTAATTCATTGCTATTTTATGTAATTTTCAGTGCAGTACTATTTTTTAAAAATGGCCACTGTTTTTCGTGTTTTAGTTTGATGAAAATGTAGTTGGCAATGACTGATGACTTTGTGAAAGCACTGGGTAGATTGTGAGAGCACGGATTTTCGGTACTTGACAGTACTATTATTTTATATCCGTGGTGCCAAACTGGCGAATCATTATTTATTATATTTTACTTTCATCACCACATGTTTATCAACACAGGACAATTTGTGTAATGACTCATGCAGCAATGCCTAAACATTATTTTTATATTAGTGATTGAATAACGAAGAGTATGGAAACCTTTTCTGTTGTGACATTGTGCTTGGTGATGATTACAGATTTAAGTTAAATGCGCTAAATGTAGACGAGAAAAAATTTAACAAAAATTTCTATTCGTATGCAAAAACAGATTTTGTGAATGATACTCATAGGCCAGAAGGTTACATATAGTGCTATTTGAATTTCGCATAAGCCCAGAACTGGTGCCACTGCTCTATGGCTGTACCAGGAGGGGGCAAAATTTACTGAAGAGAAAATTTTTCAAATGTAGAGTAACAAAATTAAGGGATAATAAAAGTTTTAGAATTTAGGAAAAGCACTAGGTCTCAAAATTTAGAGGCAGCAAAAATTTAGAACTTAGGAATCCACTTGCTAGCAGATTTTAGGACCTGCAGAAACTTCATCAGGTGGCAATATATTTAGCACCTTCCCTCAGTAAGCTCAAGTATATGTGGGAATTTATTTATTCAAGACTCGGATAAGCCTTAAGCATTTGCAAGAATTATACATAAGTATAATAAATAACTAAATTAATACAATTCAGGTTTAGTTGTCTTAGTGCTCAATAGAAGAAAGACAAAATTTAACGGAACATTTTGTCTTCTGTCGTCACTCTTATGCTACATAGCCAATAATGTATAGTGGACGCTGTTAAGCTAAGCTAAAATTATACTTTATTGATTCCAAAGATTTTCAGGTAATATAGAAGATTATGCTGTTCCTTAACTTTCTGATTTTGTTCAGCTTATTATTTTCCCTTGCAGGCTCTTATAACTGTAGCAATTTTATGAAAACTCAATTTTGAACTTTCGATTATGTCGAAAAGAGTTTTAATTCTGGAGCTGCAGAGGATCTGCAAACCAAAAGCATGTTTTGATCTGCAAAAAATGTATAGTTATATGCGTCTCAAAGTTGTACGAGGAGTGTGGCATTGGAAAGTCAACTGTATATGACATAACAGAAAAAGGAACTTTATGATTTTGGGGGGATTCTGACACTCCACTCACAATGAATAACAGAAAAATTATTCGCTGTGCTAAAAGTGATAGTCATGACAAAATGATGATTGAATGGTGAGAGTAGATGCAATAAGGGCATCCTATTGTTGGGTCCAATGCTAAGGGCTCAACCAGAGGTGAAATTTTCCAATTAATGGATTTTGTAAGGAAATGTGGAGAAGCGGTAATAAATGAAGATGATATATACAGGAGTTTTTCATTGTGAAATGCTCCAATCATCAATCAACAGACTGCAAAATCTGTAGTATGGTTCTAGATCCTGAAAATACCACTACTGATTGTGAAGAAAGTGACAGAGAGGTTATTGAAAATGAAAAAATTTCGATTGACTAGTTAGTCGGAAATCTCGACACAGCAACCACAAAACTTGAATAGTAGAACTTTGGAGCTGAACAAGAAATTATATCTGTCTGTAGAATTGAAGAGAAAGTATTAGCGCAAAAAACGAAGCAACTGAAATGATTTACATTCAAAGAAATGTTTAATAAAGTAAACAAATAAATTATTAAGCTTTTTTTTTATATATATATATTCGCTAGAACTGATGCCTTATCTAACTATCTGGGATATGCATTTTCTGTCTCTTATAAAATATAAGCAAAATGTAAATAAATGGATAGATTTAGCTACATATATTTTTACTAAGCCTCCACTCAAAAAATACTTTGCATTTACGCTAACTAAGTTACTGTGAAATCGGTGAGCGATAAGGAAATTTTACTACGTACTAAATGGGCAGTAGCATAAAAAGATTGATTACCCCTGACTTGTGCAATCAATTTTCACTACTTTGTAGCTAATTATTCTTTGCTTAAGCAGCATATTGTTTCATGAACTATGGCAGTTGTCAACATAAACCTTGGGTTTCAGTTTTCAGCTGGCCGGTTGTTAATCAGTTTGGCCACATCTCATTCTCAGTAAAAAATTATACAGTACTTCTAATTTTCTGCTTTGGTTTTTCTATAAATATTGTTGTTTTTATCTGAACTGTTTGTTTTTCTTTGCATCATAAATTTGATGATGATGAAAAATTAGAGATGTAAAAATTTACCATTTTTTTTTACAACTGTTAAATCTCTCAAAGTTGATCCATGGCTTCTAACATAGCGAAAAGTTGATTTAGCCTAGTAAAGTCTTGAGATATTGTCCTTTAAGGGGAAGACAAAATTCTTTCTTCATTTCCCCTCCCCTCTAATTCTCTTCTTTCTTCTTCTCCTTGTGTTAATATTCAGTGAATTCCTGATTAGTTAGTTCAATAGACTGCTCCTAGCAACAGTTAAACATCTGCAACTTCACATTACAAAGAAAGATCTTGAGCAAGTGTAACAGTTGTCATGAATTGTTTGAGGTAATTCTTATGATTGAAATATTTGAATTGCTGAAAATGTAGAAAATGCTTAATACATTTTATCCAAATTCCATTCAGACCTTAACTAACACTTTCCCAAGCAGTAACAAGTCTTTTAATGCACTTCAAAACATACTGGTTTTTCCAGAAATCGAACAACAAAGGCTGAGCAACATTATCAGTTGTTGCAGTAGCCTGGCAAATGTAACATGTAATAATTTGCCTTAAATGCCGTAGTGCAACAAGATTCCAGAGGCTGATTCAATGGCATGGTATTTGGGAACAAGAAAACAGTATTGAAATTGATATTTAAATTTGCTATATGTGAAAGATGGCCAAGTATCATCCAAAAGTAATAACATTTTTAAAGAAACTCTTTTGTTCATATTGTCATCGCTCTAAAAACTGAAAAGTAACTGTGAGTTAGATTTTTATTTATAGAGTACTACTAATTTTCTGCCTTGGTTTTTGTATAAATACTGTTGTCTGTTAATATCTATCTTTGTGAATTTATATTTTTCATTTCTGAATAATATAAGTGATTTAATTATTGATCTTTAAAATGAATGTTTTGTTTATTAATTTAGCATTTGATTGTTTGTTACTTGCTTTTAATCTCTGATAATTCATTTTTTATTTATTTAGATGCATGCTCATATTTGGTGCAAGATTCTTGTTGACTGAAGATTTATGTTACTTCTTGTGGTCTAATAACAGCTCCTGGTGTCATCAGCATTAAATATGGATTGCCCTAAAAGTGTGACTCTCTCTCCAGGAGCTTCTTCTATTAAGAGAAACCGTTCTGTGAAAGCAATTAAGCTTGATCTTGCAATAAATAAGTTAAAATCAAAAGCTGGTCCTGATATATGTATAATTGGAAAAAATACAAATTTGGATAAACGTAGCGGAAGTAAATTTTCTTCCTTGAAAAAGCATAAAACCTCGTGTGATGAAATGAAGGATATTAAGAAAAATGAATCTTCTGATGCAAAGGTATCAGTTGTAAACAGGCCAGAGGTTGAGGAAAATCTAAGTTCACCCCTTCAGAAAGTAAATCCTACCAAATGTGTTTTATCTCCAAGATCAGTACCTACAATCATTAGCATATCTCAGAGTAATGATTTGAGCGACAGTGATGTAGTCGAAGAAAAATTTAGTGATTCACTGAATGAAAATTTTGTCAGTAAGTGTTATATTATGTGGGAAAATAATTCAAATCTTTGTTGGCTAGATGCATCGATGTCTTTAATTGTGCATAACCATACACTGCGTAAAGTGTTTAAGAATGGCCTAAGTGTTAAGATTAATGAATCCCCTCAGATTATGAAGATATTTAAATCGTATTATGAAGCAGTTTATGTCATTAATGATAGGAATCTGACAAGGAGATATGATCCAAGGCTGAAAATCGCTAAGGAAAAATTAAAAAATATTCGAGAAAGTACACTTTTATATTTACAACCATTCATGAAATGTAAAGAAGGGGAACCTGATTCTGCCTTCTGCTCTCTTTATAATTTGATAGCTAAAGATGAAAATGTAAGAAATCATTTTGAAACAGAATATGCTATTTTGAGGGATTGTAAAAAGTGTAATGTGCGCAGAACTTTGAAGCATAAGAAACCTATTATCACACTCTCTAAAGTAAAATCTTTTGAACCTAGTGCTCCAGTTTCTCTTTTTCAGTGCTCTTCTTGCAAAGAACGTGATCAGGAAATGGTTTTGATATATAAAAGTTTACCTCCTTGCTTAATATTTCACTTTGAAAATGGAGCAGGCACTGGAGCTATTCAGCATCTTGAATTTGACCTGCAAGGACGTATGTATAAGCTTACTGGTTTAATGACCATGGAAAAAATTTCTGATTCAACAATAAATCATTATATTACTTGGATACGTGACCCAGCCACCAATAAATGGCTTGAATGCAATGACTTAAAGCCAGAAATATTAACCTTTGTTGGTGAACAACCAGATATTAAGCTTCAGAATGTTCATATTATTATGTTTGAAGCTGCTGATGAATTGGGAATAATAACCAACAATTCAGCAGTTTTGAAAAGTGTGTTATGTGATGAGGATGCATTGGAGAAAAAAAATGATGATGTTCCTTTTATTGATATTACAGGAGAAGAATCGAACTCAAAATCTAATTCAATTACAAATGATATTTCCACTACCGTAGACAGGAAAATCAATTCAATAGAAAGTAATGCTGCTGCATTACTACGTCATGGAACAACTATCAGTTTAATTAAAAGAAATCAGATCACCATGGATACTGAACATAATGCTGGGAATACTGAACACAGTAACAATCTTGATCAATCAGCTAAGGTTGTTACCTTTTCAGAATTGGGAAATAATGTTTATAAACTAGTAAGGAGCTATCATAAAGTATCGGATGATGAAAAATTATCTGATGACAGACCAGATAAAAATATTTCTGAAAATAATCCGAAATGTATTACTGAAAAGGCAAGTCCTTTGGAGCCAGAAAATGTAGAAATTGCTGAAACTTTAATAGGGAATGCTTCTGTTAAAAGGAAATTATTTCTTGATCATGAAATCTGTGTTAAAAAGTTCAGGGGAGTGACTACAAAAAACACTTCAAATGAAATTTCTGATTTTCAGAGGCCACGAGATAAAATTATTTCACCCATTAAACACAATCCATATCAATCTGAGATAAATTCTGATGCTTCTGGTACTGAGAATGAGGAATTATCTTCACAGATGTTGCCATTAGAACCAAAAAATAAAAATTTTAAAGTACCTGACCAGAACGAACTTAAAATCATTCCTAAGGTTATGAAAGAACCTACAGTGGATCAACTGTGTGAACAAAGAAAATTAGAAAATATAATTTGGGAATTTAAAAACAACTTTACAAAAATTGAGAAGTTAGAAGAACGTATTAATGCTTTGGAAACTAGGATAGTGAAAGATGTAGAGGCTGAAAATGAATGTCCTCAAAAGTTACTAAAAAGTGAAAATTCATTTGGAGTAAAGGAACAAAGCTTCATGAAAATTCAGGAACACTCAGAAAACAAACTATCTAATCATTCAATAGAATCTTCAGAGACACTAAAAACATTTAATAAATGTCTAGAAACTTCTGGTGTGGATACTTCAGTTCTTGCTGATGGGAAAATAAGTGCTATTTTTGCTTCAAATAATAAATTTTGTAAAGAAGAGAAACAGTTTGTTTCTAGATTCAGTTCTCTTAACAGGAGAAGGAATTCATTGTATGATAATTCTGGTCAAAATATGAAAATTCAAGAAATTGTTGATGAAGTAACAGAATATTTTATGAGTCGTATATTTGATTGGTTTAAATTTTGATTTGGAGGTCTGGGTGATTAGAATAATTTGTTTCATTGTATTTCATGTTATAATACATTTTGCATATGCAAAGGACATTTTCATTTGCACAAAGATTATTCTGTTAATTCCTTGTTGGATGCAGTAATTTACATGTTGATGCAACAGATTACCCTTGCAAAGTGCTCTAAGGAAGTATTTGGTTTATAAATGTATTAAATTCATTTATTTCAGATATATGAGCTCATTTTTATTTATGACGTGTTAGTTTTTATTTGTTTTCCAAATTCGTTTTTATTTATGAGATTGATACCTTTATTTAATATTTTTACTGTGATTGCACTCTTAGTGTGTGTATTGATTAGTTTAGTTTAATTAATCATTTTTATTTATTAAAATTAGTCTT
>KK113009.1:94555-105996 GCA_000611955.2 Stegodyphus mimosarum | reverse complement strand
ACATCTCCTTGTTAAACATATTTTTAGAACCTAAGTTTTTATTATGTTGCAGGGTTTTTGCAAATGTGTAAAACATTTAAAATCAATTTATATTTTACTTTTATGCTTATCACTTCATAATTTTAAGCTTCTATTTACTGAATTTTAATCAGTTGTATTAATTTGCATTTAAGAAATGAGTATTTTTATGTATGTACAACATACAAGTATAAGTAAAAGGCATTTAAGTTACGAAAATATCAAAATTTTGTCATCTTACGTTCAGTTTTTTATATTTTTTTTTATTAATATAATCTATTCCTCAATATAGTATTGTTGATCTGTTAAACATATATTCCGAATTTTCTTCTTCTGAACCAGTGATATTCCAACTGTTTATGGCAGTGTGACCTCATAAAAAAGCAAGCACTTCGAAAAAGAAAAAAAATTCGCTACCCCAATCAGAGCATTGACTCTTAGTTATATTACTATCAGTTCAGATTTTTTAGGACTTTTATCGACCTTGTGACCCCATATGAAGTTATGACTTATAATTTGAATACCACTGCTGTAAGCCTCGAACATCTTCAGTTGGTGATTTGGATTTATTTGAAGCCAAATTTTCACTCAGTTTCTATTTTCTACTGAAACTCTCTTCATTCTTTTTTTAGTTAGGACTAGTAACATTTGTTTTCCTCTGTATATTCAGATGCATTGGGCTGCAGTTTAATCATCG
This sequence comes from Stegodyphus mimosarum, assembly GCA_000611955.2. Taxonomy (NCBI): domain Eukaryota; kingdom Metazoa; phylum Arthropoda; class Arachnida; order Araneae; family Eresidae; genus Stegodyphus; species Stegodyphus mimosarum. Next base: position 105,281 of record KK113009.1, on the reverse strand, counting down.
TAGAGTAAATTACATGTTTATAATTAATTTACTGGTTCATTCTCTTAGAAAATCATCCTGTGTTATCAGTTTGATGTTTATTCTTCATCATGGAATTTTACTGTTCCTTGTCACAGGTTTGAACCTATGGTGAAAATAATGTTGGAAACTTTGATTTTAATTAATTATGAGAGACTCGTAATTGATTTAAAATTCAGAATGAGAAGAATTTAAATAGATTAAAAACATTTCAAGAATGAAAACTGGCTTTTTATTGAAACAGGAACTTAGCCTTTTGGTATTGTAATTAATGCCAAATCTTATTGTTTATTATATTATTGATTAAGCAGATTTATTTATGTGCATTATTTTGATTTTGTTTAAAAGTGCCTTACATTGAAGCATACATATGGAATTGTAGTTTTGTCATCTCATTCTAATTACGGAAGTTATAACTTCATTATTCACTGGAAAATGTCTTAAAGTATTTGATAAAATATTTATTTATTATGATTATTATTATTATTGTTTTTCAAAATTCATGATCCAAGTTGTATCACTGAAGAAATTGAAAATATCTGCTGATTTATAGCACTGTGATAGTATACACGTATATGTTATTGAAGCTCCTTAATTAAAAATTTCTTAACACATTGTATTTCATATTATGTTCTGTAAAAGTATGAATTTGCCTTAAAATATGATTGCCTTTTAAAACCTGTTTAATGCAGTCATATATAAATTGAAATGTATATAGGTATTTTTGTATGGTATGAAAAAAGTGATTTGTGGTTGTCTCATGTTACATTTGTGTATCATTTGATTTGTGACATTTATTATGGAGTTGTTCCTTTGGTATATATATCCATACCTTGAAATTACTTGACTTTCTTGTTGAATTCGACTTTCTGATCAGAATTAACTAGCACTGAAGTTGTTAAATTGAAAAAGTTGTTTATTTCATTTATGAAGTTTTTGCAAGTTCAAAAATAGTATCTTACATTGAGTGTAAACTTTCTGTTGTCATTTGAATGTATGCATAGCAACTATTATATAAAGTATATATATGTATAAATCATTGAAGTGTTAAATACAGTAATAAAAAATGTGATTCTGTATTGAAATAAAGTCTTGTTAAAGTAGCCCTCTTTAAAAAAAATTTGAATGGATACAACTTTCAGCATGAAAAAATAAATAAAATGTATAGTATAAAATTCAGTAGATAAAAAAATGCAGTTCTTAAAAGTCCTTAATTTCGACCAGATTCGGCAGGAGGTTCTTAATTTTAATCCTCTGAAATTTCTCTCTGTTTTTACAACTGCCATTTTGAATGTGAATTAGCATTTTAGACAAATAGTTTTGGGCGATTCATTTGAATGGCTGAATAGGTTCATGGATTATAATTTGTTCCTATTTTTAATATAAACAGTGGGATACTCAAGTTTCTGAGCAAGAAATGAAACACAAGCATTTCAAAATTATTTCATTTTTTCTAATAAAGAGCTCTTGAACAACTTTTCGCTTTTGCGAATGTGAATTCGAATTCTTTCATTTCCAAATTTGGTGACTTATCAACATTTTGGCGATTTTAAGCTCAGTTTCTATAAAAAAATTTTATTTCAGAAAACTGGGAAATTTTCGATGATTTTTTTTTAAGCATTATAACATTGATCAGTTTCATTAAAATAATGCTAATCTATCGAAACTGTATTCAAGAAATAATACTAAAATGAAACTTTTTTATATTTCGCTATCATATTATAAAGTGGCATTATGTTCCATTTTGGCAACTTATTATACAATATTTTGAATCTGAAAAATAAGCAAGGTAATAAATGCTTAAATTGCACTTTAGCACAATTTACAAAACAATTCTTAGCAAAAGCAAAAATAGTTATGTAATTAATTAAAAATGCTTTCGTTTTGATTTTTTCATGGTAAGAGCTTTCCCCATCTACTTGTCCCAAAATGAGTTTTCTCTATGAAATTAATTTTACCCTTTTTTTCCTCTAATTTTTTTTCAACATATTTCTGTCTTTTTGTTGTTACAGAATTGGTAGGGGTAATTTTTCTTTAGGATCTTAGACATTTCAACTTGGAAAGTTTAGAAAGATTTGAAGGCAAGATTTATATACTCACAAATCTAGAAGATTCCAGAAAAGTGTCTTCATGGTATTAACCAGGGTTCGTACGGTCCTTAAAAGTCCTTAGGTTTTTTGGAATCGATTTTTGGTCCTCAAAAGTCCTTAACTTCGGCCAAAATCGGCAGGAGGTCCTTAATTTTAATAATCTGATATTCCTGTCTGTTTTTACGACAGCCATTTTGATTGTGAATTAGCATTTTGGAGGAATATTTTTGGTGATTATTTGAATAATAACAAAATTTTGGATGGGTGAATAGGTTCAAGTATTATAACTTGTTCTTATATCTAATATAAATAGTAGGATACTCGAGGTTTTAAGCAAGAAGTGAAACATAGGCATTTCGAAATTCATTTTTTCTAATGAAGAGCTCTTAAACAACTTTTCTCTTTTGGTAATGTGAACTTTTTTATTTAACGTTCTAAATTAGGCGACTTATCAATATTTTGGCGATTTTAAGATCAGTTCTTATAGAAAATTTTTAATCCTGAGATCTGGGAATTTTTCGATGTTTTTTTTAATACATTAATAAATTTCATTAAAATAATAGTAAAATATTGAAATTATATTTAAAAAATAACATTAAAATGAAATATGTTATAAAGTTCCATTATACAATATTCTGAATCTGTGAAATAACTAAGGTATAATGCTATAAAACACAGTTTACGAAACAGTTCTTACTAAAAGCGAAATTAGCTAAGTAATTAATTAAAAATGTCTTCTTTTTATTTTTTTCATAGTAAGTTTTTCCCATGTAATTGTCTCAAAATATGCATCAGTTTTCTCTATAAAATTAATTTTACACTTTTTTTTCCTAAACATTTCTGGCTTTTGGCTATTACATGATTGGTAGGGATAATTTTTCTTTAGGATTTGAGACACTACAGCTTGGAAAGTTTAGAAGGCAAGATTTATAGACCCACGATTCTAGAAGATTCCAGTAATATGTGACAAAATGAAAAATGTCTCCATGGTAGTAACACATAATGAATATATTTTACAGAAAGTCTGTGATGAATTTCTTACTTTTAGGGGAAAGTCTGGAAGAACAATGAAAACATAATATTTGAATGTTTTATTTTTGATGCTAGAATCTTTTTCTTAACATGTTTATCTTCCCTTTATTTTCTCTACTTTTCACTGGGTACAAGCATATAAAATATCAAAAATGCTTCTAATCTTATCACATGAACAGGCGTTATAGAAATGCATTGTTTTATTAGTAAAGAAATTGAAAACTGTCGATTTAAAAGATTCACATAATATGCCTTAATGCATCATACAGAGCTGCCACTGGGCATTTTCCCACCTGAATCCTAAATTCTGCTGTCTAGTGCCTTTCTAAATTCTGCTTCCAGTGCCTTGTCTAAATTCTAAAAATTATGAGATTTCTAGATTTTGTTGTTCACTTTGTCACTAAATTCTAAAAATTCTGCCACATCAGCTCTAAAACCAGCCCTTGCCATATATATTTCATATTTCTTCTGAATTTTGATATTGTTAAAGAAATAAAATTAGCAGCTCTTTCTATACATTCTAAATGCAGTTAGTTCTTTTAGAATAACAGAAATCCTTAATTAAATTCTAAAATGAAAAGGAAATGCATCGAAGAAAGAAACTGAATACATAAAGAAAATTATTCTTCAAAGATATGTACAGTTATTATTATATAAATTACCCAGTTGTTTATGATTTCAGCCTTTAGTATAGTTTCTCATTTCTATTTCCTCATATGATAGAGTTACTGAGCCAGCTTAAATTAAAATTAAATTGTATAGTTTTTGACCACTAGTCCACATTTTTAGTTTGAATTTGACTGTTCTTGTTTAATTACATCACCACGAGCTGTAATTGATTTTTTTAGCATCAGAACATGGCTTTATGTTCAAAGTTCTTTTTAAATAAGAGGCTTATTAAAATCTTTGTCTGACATTGTAGTTACTTTCAGACATAGTGGTAATTTGCTTCGCGTTTGTCGAGAGGTTTTAGACTATTTAACTTTTACCAGATCAAGCAAACCCTCATCGCTATATTGTAGAGAGGTTGACAAGTTAGGAGATAAAGCACGCAGAAACTAGTGAGAACACTGATTTGCGTATTGAGACAACTTTCTGATTGTTAGAAAACATGCTTAAAGAGAACGAAATTGATTTAAATTAGCCAAAATGTCTGGGAAGGCTTCAAATTAAAAAGACGCATAAATATTTTGTTGAGTTTTGTTGCTACAAAACATGAATGTTTTATAGCTCTTAATGTGTAATTATCCTGATATCGTTTAAGAATCAATGTCATAAATTACATGTATTTGGAATTTTAATACGGCTTTTTTAACAAATATTTTAAAAAAATAAATAAAATTTCATATTGGCCATGCAAATCCATAATGACTAAGGTTATCTAACTATCTAATTTAATTATTTATTACTAACTGCGTACCCTTAAAAATTAGCTCTGTATATTAAAATGAGTTATTTGCCTTTCATTAATCCTTACCGTGGTCACAGGATAAAACACAAAAATGCAAAAATTCATGTAAAACTTATCCTTTGCATCTAGTGAGACATAAAACATGCTTTAGTGGCTTATTTTATCTACACTAACTGCGACAGAGCCTAACCGACTTTCAAATCTTGCCGACCGTGCCTACATCCGGCCTTTTAGGTTTGTTCTAATCAACAGGTCTCTCTCTAGGTAAGCAGCAGCGGTGACAGGGCGATCTTTTATTATGAATCATGCTGATTATGATCTTACTTCTCATTTTAATCTATGCCGCTTGACATAAAATCTACTTGCTATTTACTAAACCTCTAGACTGAGCAAGTATGTGACAAAAATGAAACATTAAAAAAACAGAAAATCAACACAAAGCTAACTGTTAGCAAAACATAAATAAAATGTCACTTCTCTTCTTTCAAATATGTCCACTAGTACAAATGTAAAATATTTAATGCTCTTGATACATTTTATGAAGCTGATTTTATTTTCAAGCTTATAAGAATTTTGTTTGTTAATTCATATTTAATAATAATTCATCCTACTTACGGATCTACTTTCTTTTTAGGATGGTATTACAAAAACGAAGTTCAGGCATATACAATATTTTTAGTTGAATTTATTCAACTCCCATTTGCTCATAGGTCCTTAATTTTTTTCATTAATGGTACTTAAAAGTACTTAATTTCCGTGTGCAGAAATGTGTACGAACCCTGTTAACACATAGTGGATGGATCTATTTTACAGAAAGTTTGTGATGAACTTTTACTTTTTGGAAGAATAATGAAAACATATTTGAATGTTTTACCTCTGATACTAGAAGTCTTTTTCTTAACATGTTTATCTACTCTTTGTTTTCTCTACGTTTCACTAGACACATGCATGGAAAATATCAAAAATACTTCTAACCTTATCACATGGACAGGCATTTATAGAAAGGAATTTTTCTATTATTAAAGAAATTGAAAACTAACTGACAATTTAAAAAATTTATCTTATATATCTCAATGCATCATCAGTGGCATAGCTAGGGTGGGGCAATGGGGGACATGTGTCCCCGAACACAGAATCCATAGGATGCCAGACTGATGTTACAGAATTTTAGAATGAAATGTTTTTCATTCTTGGCGTACAGAAGGGGGCACAACATCCTCATTTGTCTCTGGGCGCTGAAAACCCTAGTACGGCTCTGTGCATCATACACAGGACTGACACTATGCATTTTCCCACCTGATGCAATCTCTGTGGATCCGAAATTTTGTTGCTTGGTGTGTCACTAAATTCTAAAAATTTTGCTACACTGGCCCTTACCATATATCATTTGATATTATTCTTAATGTTCATATTGCTGAAGAAATAAAATTAGCATATTTTCCTATGCATTCTAAATGCATTTAGTTTTTTTATAACAGACATCTTTAATTAAATCCAAAAATTCTAAAATGAAAAGGAAACTTATTGGAGAAAGAAAATTCTTCTTCAAAGATATGTACTGTTATTATTTTGTAAATTAAGAAGCTGTTTATAATTTCAACCTTTGCTATAATTTTCCATTTCTTCAACAGAATGAAAATCGCTGAAATACTTTTAAACCAAGGTTTTGGGGTTGTAAGACAGAATTTGTTTCGAGCCTCCACTTGCATGTTGCATTAGTTCCTACTAGCTCTAGTAATTTGTAATTATTTATCTTTGCGTTATCCCTGCTGGTATTTGAATTTGTTACGATGTGTTACTGATCCAGCTTAGATTAAAATTAAATTCTGTAGTCTTTGACTACTAGTCCACATTTTTAATTTGAATTTGACTGTTCGTGTTTAACTAGATCATCAGCTGTAGTTGATTTTGCTAGCATAAGTACATGCCTTTATCTTCTAAGGTCATTTTAAATAAGAGGTTTATTTAAACTTTTATTTGACTTTGTAGTTACTTTCAGACATAGCAATAATTTGCTTCATGTCTGTCAGGGTTTGGGGACTATTTAACTTGCATCAGATTGAGGTACATGCAGAAACTAGTGGGAATATTGGTTTGCATATTGAAACAAATTTCTAAGTGTTAGAAAAGATGCTTAAAGTGAAGGAAATTGATATAAATTAGCCAGAATGTCTGAAAAAGCTTCAAATTAAAAAGGTGCACAAATATTTTGCCGCATATTGTTGCTACAAAACGTAAATGTTTTGGAGCTTTTAATGTATAGTTATCATAATATTATTTAAGAATCAATGTCATAAATTACATGTATACTGTGACTGTGACAAAATAGATAGTGCTTTTTTAACAAATATTTTTGAAAAATAAATTTAATAGAGGCCATGTAAACCAATAATGACTAAGAGTATTTAACTAGCTAATTAAATTATTTGTCACTATTTGGTCACCCTTAAAAGTTATCTCTGTATATTAAAGTGAGTTGTTGCCTTTCATTAATCTATAATGTGATCACAAGATATTGTGAAAAAATGTAAAACTTAATTCTTTGCATCTAGTGAGACTCAAAATAATACAAAACAACTTATCTCCTCTTGTGCTTTAGTGGTTTACTGGAATATCAAGATATATTAATTGGATTACAAACCCAGGAGCTCCATGCAAAGTTATGATACTGCTTCAAACAGCAGAGCACAACTAACTTTCAAAACTTGCCAACTGTGCTTACATCAGGCTTTCAGGTTTGTTTTGATCAGCAGGCTCCTCAGGCAAGCTGCAGCGGTGACAACGGTCTTCTGTAATGAATGATGCTGATTATGATTTGACCTCTCATTTTAACATCTGCCGTTTGACATGAAATTTACGTGTTATTTACTAAACCTCTAAACGGTACAAGTACATAACAAAATGAGACATAAAAGAAAAATTCAGCATAAAGCTAACGGTTAGTAAAACGTAAATAAAATGTCATTAATCTTTCAAATATGTCCAACTGTTATATGGGTAAAATACACTGGTGTGCAAAAATTAAGGACCAAGTCGAAAAATTAGCATATCAGCTGAAGGAAGAAGCAGAGCGAACAGAAAGACCAATCAGGAGATTAAGTAAGGTGATGTACGGTAGCACATGCGCAGATATGCAGGTAGACGTAATGGGGGAGTGTCTGAGTAGTATAAAGCATGTTGTCGGTGTAAGATCAGTATTTCTGGCAAAGAGATTGCACGCCGTATAGCAGTTAAAATCACACCGAGTTGCTGCCTCAGCGAGAAATGGCGAATAATCAATCTGTTAGACGACATCTGGATGCTTTTACCCGAGGTCGAATCATTGGGAATTTGGAGGAAGGCCGCAGTGTGGCTGCAGAGTTCGGAATTGCTCACAGCATCGTTTCACGACTTTGGAGACAATTTCAAACTACAGGAACAGCTATCCGGGGGTTTAGTAGTGGTCGTCCACGAGGAACCACACCCGCAGATGACCGGTATATTGCCTTACAGGCCAGAAGAAACAGGCGGCAGACAGCGGGAGAAATCGCTAGACACACGACACAGGCGACTGGACGACCGATATCGCGTTTTACCGTGGCCAGAAGACTGCACGGTGGTGGTCTGTTTGCACGACGCCCTGTACGGTGTGTACCTCTAACGCCTGCCCATCGGAGAAGGCGTTCTCTGTGGTGCCGGGAACACCGGAATTGGAGAGACAATGAATGGGGACGAGTACTCTTTACAGATGAGAGCAGATTTAGTCTGAGTTGCGATTCTAGACACATACACATCTGGACAGAGCGGGGAACACGCAATAACCCCTTCAACATCATCAAAAGGGACTGTTTTGGAGGTCGCGGAGTTCTCGTTCGAGCAGACATAATGCTTGGTAGCCGGACCGACCTTCATATCTCCCAAGGAGGTTCGTCACCTGGGACTGCTATTGTAACGAGGTTCTTCTTCCTTACATGCGTCTTTTCACAAGGGCTATGGGTCCTCAGTTCCTCTTCATGGACGACAACGCTCCACCTCATCGCACAGTTACTGTCGAAGAGCTGTTGGAGAGTGAAGATATTGAACACGTGGATTGGTCGGCAAGGTCTCTGGATCTAAATCCCGTCAAGCATGTACGGAACTTACTAGGGAGACACGTGGCAGCACGTAACTTATCGCCAGTAACGATTCCGAAACTGCGATTGGTGCTACAAGAGGAACGAGCAACAGTGTCTCAACAGCTCATTAACAACCACATATGCACAAATGATGTGAAACCTACCTAGCAGTCAAGGGAGATCATATCCCCTATTAAAGACCGGATGTGTCTTGCTGGACACCCGTCACAGGGATGTTTCGGCCTTTAGTCGCATTGCGCTCCATGATACTTTTTCAATAAAGCTTCTTTTTATCCCTCTGATTTCTCTTTTAGTAAGTGTTGCTTACATTACTCATGTCCTTACGTATTGGGGATCTTACGGTACTAAATGTGTTGATTTGGAAAGCTTTTGTACAAAGGTTTATTGAAAAAAAAACCGTCTCGTCCTTAATTTTTGCACACCAGCACCTACCTGATAAATTTTATAAAGTTGATTTTATTCTCAATTTTTTAAAATTATTTTTATTAAATTATGTTTAGGAATAATACATTCTACTTGTGGATCTATTTTATTCTTGGGATGGTATCAACAAAAGTGAAGTTCAGGCATAGCTAATATCTTTAATTGAATTTATTCAGTCCCCATTTGTTGATGAGTTCTTATTTTTTTTTCATTAATGTCCTTAAAAGTACTTAATTTCTATGTGAAGAAATTGCATGAAACCTGCAGAGAGAAGTTCTTCGGAAGAAAGCATTCAACTATGATACAGTGTTTAAAATTCATGTTCCGTGATTGCAGATTAGATCATAAAACAGCATGCAGATGAAGAAATCATTACATGGGCTTTGTGAAAGGAAACAAATACACAAAAGCAAAAACAACTTTGCTGCTTCAATTTCTAATGGAAATTCTGACTTATGAAATATGTTATCCTTTCTAATGGTATTATTTCAGCCTTATTTTGGATTAACAGTACTTACGTTTTTCATTTATATTTATAATTCCATACATTTTTAAGCCATTAGCAGAGTTACCAACTCTCCCGATTTCCCACCGTTCTCCCGCCAACTCGATCTACAATATATTTCTCCCGACTTTCTCTTATTCTTAAAATTTCTCACTATTTTTATACAGCTTGGCTTAATACTTTTATTTGCATCCCCAAAAAAGTGATTTTTTCTGAAAGCACCTGGTTTTTCTCTAGACTGCATAGAAAACCAAAGTAGTTTCATCAGTGGCAAATTATAGCGCGCTTCTGCTTTGTGAGTGAGAGTATGTGTCCGAAAACGTCATGTTCCATTTCTCTAATGAGCATCGAGTGTCATCTGGAACATATTAGCCAATGAGCACAAAGTAAGAGCGAGGTTGTTATTTCCTTCACCTTGTCGCTAACCTGTATAACGAACGTACTTTCGAGAAATAGTTTTAAGAAATTACAATATTTCGTATTAGTTATGTCTGCAAAAAAGGTAAAATACTCAGGGACTTTTCAAAAATCGTACACAGATGACTTTTCTTCTAATATTTCCTAATGAAAGGAGGAAGGAAGGAATGTAATGCATTTGTGGTGTGTACCGTTGATCATTGCGAATTTTCGGTTTCGTACGGTGTAAGGGCCGATGTTCGCAAACATGTTCGTACACATAACCAAGGACAAACCTGTTTTGAAAAAAACGAAAAGTTAATTTTTTCTATGGAAACAAAGGACCCAAAAGATATTAATGCAGAATGTACTGTTTGCATTTAAGAATTAGTAACTGAAATTTCAGATATTAATTAGTAATGATTTGAAGTTAATTCATTATTAAAAAATATGCTTTTATCATTTAAAAATATTTTTGTCATTGAAAATAAATCTCCCGTTTCCAAAAAAGTTCTCTCGTTTTTTTAGTGTCGTAGGTTGGCAAGTATGCATTAGTATGTTTTGTTTTTCCCTGTGTGCAAAGCTGTTAACATATAGAAAATAAATGCTGAAGTGGCATCATTGCAATTTCTGTTTGATGTTATTGTGACCGGCTATTTTATGTTGAAGTCATGCATATATCCGTGCTTTTATTTTTTTTTTAAATTTGTCTATTTATAATAATTTCTTTCCCTAA
>KK113009.1:72101-85720 GCA_000611955.2 Stegodyphus mimosarum | reverse complement strand
AAGATAAGTTAATGAATTTTTTTCTTATTCTTAAACCAGATTAATTATAGAACCTGCACACGTCAATGGATGCTGACAATTTCATTCAGCACAGCAGTTGATTAATTACATAGTATAAATTTTTGGCTTCCGCCACTAGGATGTGTTTCCCTTAAGAAAAACGAATAAATGAAGAAGTAGTTATTTATGATTTTCGAAACGGAAGTATTTGAATTTTGTTTATTTCCTGAAGATTCATTATGTTGAAAGAAAGCGTGCTAATATTTAAGTTGAATAGAGATAAATGTTTAATACTTTCAGCTTAAAGCTGTATTAGAAGTTCTTGTGTTCTTGAATAAAGTGTTCATTTTAATTTTGTGAAAAAATGTTATTGAATTTAACATTCTGTGTGTTCTTAAGATATCGGAGCAAATTTTTTATTGATTAATGTTCAATTATAGTTGGTTGTAGTGTATTAAAACTGAGTTATAATAGAATACGTATAAATCAAAAAAGAAACATGCATCGTTTACAAAAACGTGTTGTAAGATTTCTGTTCTATTCCACATAAACTAAACTAAATCCTATGGAGAACCTGGCAGATTCTCGCAAAGGCATGAATGAAATACCAGCACAGAAGAAAGGTGAAAAATAACCTTTTATTAATTTCAACTAATAACAGAAAGGCACGATCTTCAACAACACCGCCAACTTGCGGTGAAACTTAAATGTAGAATATAACTCAATTCAAAGTCAAATTAGAAAAGTGCTGGATTAGAACGCTAAAAGTGTGGCTAACTGAGGTTGACTCACAAACCTAACACGCGTAACGAATATCCTAAATAGCAAGGGACGTACTAGCGAAATAAGCAAGCAAACGTGAGCTAGCTAGCGAAAACGCGTTCTGAATAAACTCAGAGATCCACCCGTTTAAATACTCACTTCACTTTAAATTTACATCCTTGCGAGGAGAAGTTGAGGAGTTCAGGAAAGGTATCCAACTTAAAATAATTTGTTATGCAGAATAAGGGAAATCGTCAATGCAATACTTGTATTCTGAAATCGAAAGTGGAAAAAGATTCTTCCGATAAAGGCGAAATTTCTGATTTGTGTGCTAAAATCGGAAGCATCATGAGTGAATTAAAGGTTTTAGATAACAGTATAATAGATATGTTAGTAGGTAATGATAAATATGATGAGTCTATCATAGCAAATGAGATGGATCAAAATGAGAAATGTTCTTATGAATTCATCACAATTTAAAGAAAAGTTAGTGAATTACTAAATGTAAACAAAGTTTCGAATGACGCAGTTTTTACTAATTCAGTAATAACTAACTCTAAAGCCAAAGGGTATAAATTCCTTAAATTGAATATAAAACCTTTTGATTCTCAGTTAATTGTTTGCCATTTTGGGTACAGTTTAAGAAGATAAAGAATTAAATCATTGTGACAAGTTCCAGTATTTGCTGCAAGCTATAGAAACTGGAACTCAAGCTAGGCATTTATTAGAAAGTTGCCCAATAACTGCAGAAAATTATTCGAAAGCTTTACGAGCTTTTCGAGAGAGTTATGTGAACAAACATATTCTAATCGAAGCACATGTCAGGGAATTTTCGTAACTAATTACAGCAAATGTTCAAGCTAGGACAGAATATCATTGTTTGACTTGTTTACTAAGGTAGAAGCACATTTAAGATTTCTAGATAGGCTTGATTTAGAAAGTAATTCAGCCTGGTTCTACCCCATGATAGAATCTGCTTACCTGATGATATTATAAGAGAATGACAGAAATACAATGTTGGGGAAATAGAAGATTTTTGGTAGAGAAGTAAATTTCCCGAAGGCGAGAGTCGAGTTTAATGTTAATGAACTTTTTGAAGAGGGAGGTTACGAGTGAAGAACGATTACACTTAGCCAGATCAGGCTTTGAAAGTATTAAAACAAAAGATAAAATACAGCAAAGAAAAACAAGTACCCTACTGTAACTGCTGTTGAAACAAAATAACGTTTGTATAATCAGAGTTCAAAAACAAAACATTTATTTCACATATTTTTAAAGAAAAAAACGTTCTGAAACAATATGTTTCATCTACAAAATCAAAAACGGTGTTCTAACTTCAAAGTATTACAGAATCACTGTTGCCACACGCTAAAAAGAAATATATCGAAGAATTACAGAAGAGCTATTGCCACACAACAGAAGAAATACAGTTACAAAAATCATGAGACAATACACAATAATAAAACAAAAACACGCTTTCGAAAAATAAACAATAATAAGGAAAAATAGTAATAATAAAATTCTTATTTCAAAATAAAGAAGTAAAAATATTGTCTTGATGACATAACATATTCCCCCTTTTTGTGTCAGTGGCAAACGACTCGAAAACATAAGTTATCCTATTTAAAAGGTCTAGTATATTAGGTTTCCTAACAAGCCGTCCTGATGACGTAACTTTCTGTTTTATAAGTTCTATGTCGGTCTGATCGTTTTTCTCATCTTCTTTAATGCTAGGCTCTTTTACTAAATTATTTTCATGAATTTGTTTTCTAGTGGATAAAGACGCTGAACGAGCCTTATGAAAATTTCAGCCTGAATTTTTAATTTAATTGTTCAAACTTTGTCTTCCTCACCAGGAATTTTCTCTATAATTTTACCCAAAGGCGTTTCACAAGCGTTTTTTGAAATCATCCCCTATTAAGACTATCTTCCCAATTTTAGGCAACCGAATTACTTTATTTTGTGGCTGTTTCATTATTAATTGCCCCAAATATTATTCTTTTCGGAAACGGTTCCTTAAATCGTTAAGAAGTTTTGCGAGGTATTTAATTTTTCTCAGAAAATGTTGAGAGTCAGTTTCATCTAAATCTCTTATATCCGAAGTACGATTTTCAACTAAAAACATTGACGGAGTTAAAGGGCTGACATCTTCAGAGCTCTCCGAAATATATGTTAAGGGTCGAGAATTTATTACCGACTCACAATCGCAAATTAAGGTTTCCAGTTCTACATAAGATAAAAGCGATTTTCCCAGAGAGTATCTTCAAAGTTCGTTAACCACGCGAACTGGCCATTCCCACCAGGAGGCTATTGGTGGATTGAATTTCTATACTATTCTCTTTATTTTTGCCTCATTCTCTATTATGTCCTAGTTTAGACATTTCGTTATAAGCCCCTTGGATGTTAGTCCCATTCTCAGAATAAATTGTTCGTGGTCTGCCACGTCTGACTATGAATCGTCTTAAAAAGATTCTGTTGACAAAGATGTGACCAGTTCTAGATAGATAGCCCTGTATACAGCGCGTGTGAACAGTGCCATTTAAACCTTCTTACCGTCTCTCAAAAACAACGAACTAGCTAAATCTATCCCAAAATTTCATAAGCCCTATAATCTCCCACCGGATCTTCAGTAAGAGAAGTCGCTTCACAAGACATCAGCTTCGTTTCATATCGCTGACATATTACCCACCTTTTTAACATATTACGTACAGTTTTACATTGCTTCAGTGTCCAGAATCTTTCTCTTAATATAGATTGAAGCATTTGAGTTCCAGCATAACAATGCTTCTTTATGAACTGATTCAATTAAGAATGTAGTAAAGATACATTTACTCAGTAACAAAACTGGCATTGAAAATTCAGGATTATCTTCGCGTTCCAATATTTTCGTTTTAGCTCTTATAATATTTTCATTATAAATGAATGCATCAAATGGGTTAAATGCTCCAATGTCAGGGAAATTTGAGCTCTGAACGAAACCCTTTTCGGAATAATGATATAGTAACAGTTAGTTCAGATTCGTTAGAAATTTGAATTCTTTCTATAGTTAGAAATAAAACGTACCGTCCAACCGATTACACGAATCATTTTCTCATAATCAGAAATTCTTTCTGCATACCAATGAATGGTATGCTCTGAAAAGTTAACATTACTGAGTTTTACCTTCCTTTTTTCCAAGTCAGCTTCGTTCGGCTGAAGGTTGGTAGGCCAGAATTCAGGGCTTATTCTTAGCCAGAGAGGTCCCTTATATCACTCCGTGTTAAACATTTGCTTAGCAGAACAACCGCGAGATAATACACCCTGTAATATGCAGGGTTCATATTACCGGGCACATGCCTCCATTATTCCGGTTTTGTCAATGTAGTAATTTCTTTAACACGATTGGTTACAAAGCTCGACCAATTACCAGATTTCTGATCCAGCATAATGCGACTGTAGAATCACACCATAAAGCTACATTTATGTAAAAACATTCAGAACTTGACAAACAGAATATAATAATTGGTATCCAATGCAACAGGACATTAATTCTAAGCTAGGAATTGCCAAATTCTTAAGAGGAGCCACTCTAGATTTTGCTCTTAAGAGAGTGGTTTTTACGCTACACGAATCAAAACTTCTTGCGAAAATACATCCTGCATAAGAATATTTGTTATGACTAGACACTAATAACTCCCAACTACCCGTTGTGGAGCTGTGTCCTCAGGTTCGAAAACAAAAGTTACTTCCATTTCATACATATATATATTCTCAAAATGTTCAGTTACTTAAAAATGAATAAGCAATGAAATAAAAAATATGAAGGGGATTACTTACCCCTCTTTCCTTCTTTATTGAACAGATTTACTACTCATCACAGTTGGCGAAAATCGCCTTTCATTATTCATAATTTTACACAAGAGTAAAAAAGTCCGTCTTACCACTTCTGATTCATCAAGCGCTCTCCTCCCCCCCATGGCACCAGTTCGTCCGTCTCTAGCATAAACATAAACATTTTATTTGTGGACGACTAATGCCATCTATTGGGGAAAAGTTGAGCCGAACATGTAAATGTAATATCCTCCCACCATTGATTTAGTGGTAACAAATCAATTACAAAGTGAGATATCAAAAACTCAACTTACCATTGCATTATACAATTACTTACAACATGGAACCTGGAAAATTAGCAATCCCCTACTATCTATATGAAAAGATACAAAATTTAAAGGAAATTAATAAGTGTACATAAAACCTTTTCCAGTAGCAACAACAGTATATGAAAAAATGTAGAAAATGTTTAAAAAGTCTAGAGTTCAGTGTTTTAGTCTTTGGATAAATTTAGTCTTTGCACAGTCTTTATTCGTCGGCCAAATCTAGAAAGTCTTTCAGGAATGGCCTGCACAATCGGATCTTCTTCTGAAATCTCTAATGGGTACAGTTTCCTTATAGGACGCACCAAAATTCCGATTTTCGTTTTTACTTGGGCTACCCGAGGGCAACCATCTCTGCTGGGGAAAATCTTTTCCACTCTGGCCAAAGGCCAATGCTGCCATTTAGCATTATCTTGGCCAAGCAGTACTACGTCACCGATTTTTAGAGATAGACTCTTCTCACCGGCCCTCTGAACTAGCTGGCCCAGGTATTCTTTCCGGAAACGAGTTCGTAATTCATCATGCAACTTTTGACAATGTTTGAATCGTAATTGAAGTTTTTCTCGATCAATTGTGTCAAGATCAGGTATTCCTATATCTGAAATGTCCTGTAAAAACATGGACGGGGTAAGTGGCACGAGATCACATGAACTATCCGAAATATATGTAAGAGGCCTACTGTTGATTTGTGCCTCCACATCGCATAAAATGGTCGATAATTCTTCGTATTTCACAGAAGAGTTTCCTAATACTCGTAACAGAAGTGATTTGACAGATCGAATAATCGCTCCCACCAACCGCCCGACCAAGCAGCGGCTGGGGGAATGAACTTCCAAATCACAGGTTTCACATCTGTAGTAAAAAGTTGTATTGTATGCCAATTTAAACTTTTCAACGCACTGTCCGCTCCTGCGAAATTGGTGCCGTTGTCTGTGTAGATGGTAGACGGTCGTCCTCGTCTTGCAATAAATCGTCTTAACGCTTGTAAAAAAGTACTTGTGCTTAGAGATACGACTAGTTCTAGATGCACTGCCCTGTAGACGCAAGTAAACTTTGTAAAAAAGTACTTGTGCTTAGAGATACGACTAGTTCTAGATGCACTGCCCTGTAGACAGCGCAAGTAAACAAGACGATCCATACTTTAGATCTGTTCTTTAAGAACAGAGGTCCACAGAGATCGATACCAACGACCTCAAAAGTGGCTGCATCACGAACACGGTCGAAAGGTAGATGGATTGGGGGAGTCGTGTATGCTTTCGAATTAAATCTCTTACAAATAATACATTTGGTTATAAGACTTCTAATGGCTCTTCTAGCTGAGATTACAAAATATTTCTCTCTTAATTTTGCTGCCAGAATGTTCATTCCAGCATGGCAATTTTTTCTATGAAGTTCTGTTATTAAACATGTGACTAAATGGCTTTTGGACGGGAGCAGAATAGGGTAGCGAAAATTAAATTCTTCCCCTCTTTCAATAATTTTTGTTTTAACTCTTATTAACCCTTCGTCGTCCTTAAGGATCACTAGACCTTTACAGCTATTTTCAATTTGTCCAAAGCTATTAAGTTGAACAACTTTCCAAAGATGTTTTTCTGCCTTTTCAATTTCCATGACTGAAAGGATATTTTGCCTCGAAACTGTCCGTTTGCGAGCATTGTTCACAAATCTTATCATCCAGCCCAAAATTCGAGCAATCTTTGAAAACTGAGAAAACTTACAGTACCAGTTATTTGTTTCTGAAGTTACAATGAGACTGGTCAAACTGACACATTTCTTTCGTTCTTCTCTTACTGCTTCTTCATCTGTCTGACCCGTTAATGCAAGCCAGTATACCTCCTCTTTATGCAACCATTCTGGTCCCTCCCACCATCTCGATTCTAACAGTTGACGCGGACTACATCCTCGTGATGGGAGGTCCGCAGCATTTAACTCGCCTGGAATATAATGCCATTGATGTGGATCTGTTAATTTAGATTTCCCTAACCCTGTTTCCGACGAAGGTTCCCCATTCGTCGTTTCTTCGTATCACGCTAGTGCAGTAGTAGAGTCTGTCCAGTAATATACCAGGATATCAGAAAGAGCAAGTGCTTCTAAAATCATTATAGAAAGTCGTGCTCCCGCAACACAACCTAAAAGTTCAAGCCTTGGTATAGTTATTTTCTTTAACGGTGACAATCGGCTTTTAGCTCCGAGCAATTGCACTGAAACTTTCGTTCCATCTTCGCATCTCAAATAAATCACCGTCGCGTTTGCGTGCTTACTCGCATCGCAAAATGTATGCAGTGTCCAACTATTTCGAGCTCCAAATCCTACCCTTCTTGGTAATTTTATATTCTGCAGCAATTCAATACCGTCGTACCACTTCAAAAAACTTTGACTGATATAGTCTGGAAGAGGAGCATCCCATTCTGATTTCAGCATCCAAGCCTCCTGGATCAATATTTTAGTTGGTAGTAATGCAGGGACAAGGAATCCAATAGGATCAAATATACCCAGCGTCACTGATAAGATTTCTCTTTTTGAGGGTTTAGAACTTTTCATTTCTATTTTGGAACTAATTCTTAAGCTGTCATCTTCTTTGTTCCACATTGGACCTAATACAGGAACTGAACAATTAATTTCCGTATCAGAAAACGTCAACGAAAATTCAGAGCTGATTTCGCTGTATGGTCCAAATTCCCACATTCTTAAATCCATTTTGGCTTTGATCATAATTTCGGTAGCGTTATCAATGAAGCCCTTCAACTCAGCTTCATTCTCTACAGATGAAATACAGTTATCTACATAAAAAGATTGAGAGAGTTTTTCTGCAAAATTTTTCCATTCTTCCGAAACGGTAGACAAATGGTAACGAATAGCGGCTCCCAACAAAAACGGACTACAGGTAGCCCCAAATACTACTCTATTGTGTTGAAACTCTTGAATATGATTTTCATTTCTCCACCACAAAAACCTTAGATAATCTAGGTCTTCTGGTTTAACCTCTATTTGTAGAAAAGCCCGTTTTATGT
This sequence comes from Stegodyphus mimosarum, assembly GCA_000611955.2. Classification (NCBI taxonomy): domain Eukaryota; kingdom Metazoa; phylum Arthropoda; class Arachnida; order Araneae; family Eresidae; genus Stegodyphus; species Stegodyphus mimosarum. The sequence continues at coordinate 77,814 of KK113009.1, read as the reverse complement.
CCGAAACAACTCCTATAGCTTTTTCCCTAAACCTCAGCAGGATAGCTGGTATTTGTTCGATGAGATTCAGACCCTTTAAAAGACAGTCGTTGAGAGACGGATTTCGACCTATTTTACAAGATGCGTCGAAAACCGGCCTAAATTTTGTAGTTAGACTATTTACTTTGATTACAGGGTGATGGGGAAGGAAGTGCCCTTTTATGTCTGTTCTCTCTCTTGGTACTTCTTCTATCACACCTTCTTCTAACCATTCTGAAAAAACCTTATCGTAATCATCCAATTTATACAAAGTCTTTAGTTTCTTGGTAGTACTCAGCAGTCTCCTTTCCGCAATATGTCGATTAGAAGGAATATCTGGTCTCTTATTATGAGCCCATGGAAGACTCACTCTGTAACGACCATCAACGTTTTGTTTTACTTCTTCCAGGAAGATTTCATAAGCTAATTCTTCCTCTTTTTTCTTGGATAATGTCTCCACTGGATTCATAATTCCAATGGTCTCCAACTTCCAAAGCTCTTGTACTTTCATTTCCCCAATAACTAAGTTGCTTTTAAAGGTTTGTGTGTACACGGGTAAAGCGGTTTGGGCGGAATTCTCAACCGGACCACAAACTGTCCAACCTAATTTAGTTTCTACTGCCGTAAGGCCTCCCTGCAACTGCTTGATTCTTCCTGTTAAAAGTCGACCATATACATCACTTCCTATTAATAACTCGATTTTTGTGGGACCTGCCCCTAGATCGGATAACCAAATTTTATTTTGTTTAAGTTCAGTCAGTTTAAGTTCAGTCAGCGAGACGCATAGTCTGGCTCGATGCGTGGAATGCTTCGTCAGATGTTTCCACTCCCGAGTCTTCTGACCTACTTGAACTCCTGTACCATGCCTTCAAAAGATCTTCAGACAAGCACGGTTCGATAAGTGGAAAAAGCCACTGAGCGTTATTATCGGGATTAACGCCCATGGTTTCCAATGCTCTTAAATGCGTTTCCAACTTATCGACCAATTTGCTAAGCGGTAACTTTTCCTTTTGATTTCCTACATTCTGTATTACTAATTTCAATAATTCCCTTACGTAAACTTCCGTCAACAGTTCCACATTGCCAAATCTTTTTCTTAATGCAGAAATTGCCTTTTCATAATTTTCGCTAGTAATCGGATAACTATCAATAAACTCTTTAGCTCGACTACCCGGCAACATAGAGTGTGATAAATAATGAAATTTTTCACAATCATTTAAGTCTTCGTTTTCATGGATTTCTTCAAATTGTGCCCAAAAAGGCAAATAATTCAAGAGTTCACCATCGAATTTCCTTAAGACAATTTTCGGAAGTTTCATTTTCTTTTTCTTATCATCTGCGCTGGATGATTCTGATTTAACTTGACCTAACGAATCATTAATACCTAACTTCTGATTTACTAATCTTCTGATAGTAGTAAATATATCAGAATATTCTTCCGCTTTTTCGGATTCGGTATTTAATTCACTCTCTGTCACTGTCTCATCTTCTAATAGAATGTTTAAAATTTCTTCGTTACACTAGTTTAATTCGCTATTTAATTTTTCTAGTTTCGCGAATTTATCATTTAAAATCCCGTGGTCTGCTTTATCCTTTTCAATTTCTTCATTTAGAATCGTAACAGTTTTTGTAAACGAAGTTCTCAACAGACCACGTTTTTTACATATCTTATCCATTTCCTATACTAAATTCTTCTCATATAATAACAAAATAAATATTGCAAATGTCCAAATAAAAACTACAATATCCTGGCTGGCTCGCCACTTGTTATGACTAGACACTAATAACTCCCAACTACCCGTTGTGGAGCTGTGTCCTCAGGTTCGAAATCAAAAGTTACTTCCATTTCATATATATATATATTCTCAAAATGTTCAGTTACTTGAAAATGAATAAGCAATGAAATAAAAAATATGAAGGGGATTACTTACCCCTCTTTCCTTCTTTATTGAACAGATTTACTACTCATCACAGTTGGCGAAAATCGCCTTTCATTATTCATAACTTTACACAAGAGTAAAAAAGTCCGTCTTAACACTTCCGATTCATCAAGCGCTCTCCTCCCCCCCATGGCACCAGTTCGTCCGCCTCTTTAGCCTAAACATAAACATTTTATTTGTGGACGACTAATGCCATCTATTGGAGAAAAGTTGAGCCGAACACGTAAATGTAATAATATTTGCATGCATCGACAAAAACATGCAATTCAACAGTTGCAAATATTTCAATGAATGGGGGTATTGTCACAATTTTCAACAAAAGTATATCAGATAACCACACACAAAATTTACTTACAAAATCATGAGGCAATACCTTCTCCCAAGGAAATTTCAGTTTCCATGTTTTTTGTAAAAGGTTTGAGATCGAAGTTTTTGGTGTAAGTGTTTCAATTTGATCAAAAATTGATTGTACAATAGACAGAATCAGTCTCTTGGTTACCTTAGTACCACAAGTTATCATATTTACATTTATATTACATCTTAATGTATCACTGTCTAAATTCGACAATGTTCCTAGAAGAGGGGTGTCCCCAGAATGCTTTGAAATATATTTGGAAGCAATATTGCTCTCCCATCCCCGTAAATTAAATCTGCCTCTCGACTTAAGACTTTTGAATTAAATCCTTTTTTTCCTTAATATTGTAAACACCCGTAATACAATTATCTACATAGAATGCATTTTTCAGTTTGTCAGCCACACCTACAAAATCGAATGAACAACTATCGAAGAAATGCTTAATAGAAGCACCTAGTAGATATGGACTGCAGTAGACCCAAAAACTACTCTGGAAGTGCCTATACACTATTTCTCCCTCATCACTTGGATAGAAAAATCGCACGTAATCTCTATCCGTCGAAGAAATTCCTAACTGCAAGAATGCTTTCTTTATGTCTACACTCCCACCAACAGGTAAAAATCTCATTCTATCATTCATCTTAAATCTATCAGGGACTAATTCTACTAAATTAGGTCCTTTCAATAAACACTGACTCAGAGATGGTTTTCCCTTTTCACAAGAAGAAGCATCAAAAACGTGTCTCAGCTTAGTGGTTTCACTATCCGTTTTAATAACCGGTCTGTATGATAAAAAGTGGCCTTTATTGTTTAATTCCTTTTCCCGAACACTTTCTATAATATTTAAATTTTCCAACTCTCTAAATACTTCTTGATATTCTTTCAAAGAATTGTTTTCTTTTGCCCTCTTAATCATTTTTTGATGACGTGTCAAAGCAATGCTTTTGCTTTCTGAGAAATCGGTAGATTCGCATTTCCAGGGTAACTCTAAATCATATCTATCATCGGGGCGAAGAGATGATTTATTCTGAAAATCAATCTCATAGTCGCAATGAGCATTTTTCTTTTTAGTATTTTCCGTTGGATCGGAAATACCCAAAACTTCAAGCTCCCATAAAGATTTCAAAGAAACATTATTTAAATGTAGGGTGGAAAGATTTATTAGAGCATTATCCCTAACAGTATCATTTTCTTAACTTATAACCGCGCAACCCAGTTTTGTTTTGATTGCAGTTAAACCAGAGGGTAATTCTAGGTATTTGTCAGTTAACAATTTACTAATGACATTTGCACCTATCAATTAATCAATTTCACTTTCCTTGAAAAATGCGTTACAGACCTCAATTTTCATGCTGTTCAATTCCTCTACAATCTGAGCATCCTTAATTGTTGGGACAAATCCCCATATCCTTTCCTCTGAGAAAGCTTCAAAACAACACCCAAAATGTGTTATCTAAACTGCTTATGTCAATGACAAAAATAAAACGGGTTACAAACTCAGTTTCTCTCTCCTCAAACAAACTATAAATTACATTCTCCTGTCGAATAGGATCAGCTTTCGTTCGCTTCAAAATTTTCTCCCCAACGTAGAATCGGTAGGATCCCGAATCCAAGAGAAACCTAAATTTTCTTCCTCGATCGTTAACTTTAATTAGAATATCATAAAGTTTGCAAATAAACTTTCTCGCTTTTATTATTATGAGAAAGGGAAACATCCAACTTAAGAGTCATTTTGTTTTACAGAACTAACATTCTGAGGACGCATAAATTTTATATGATCACAACTGGAAATGGGACGTTTAATATTGGCTTTACATTGTTTTTTTTAAAATGACCCATTCTTAGACAGGAAAAAGAAGCACCTTTGTTTTGCGCAATTTGCCTCTTTAAGCTCACAGTTTCAGCTTTAAAACACTTAGCACTCATATGAGGCTTACAACAGAATATACAAACATTTTGCTTACCTTTATTGGTTTCATTTGTACTTACCAGGGCGGCAGCTGCTTCTAAATCTGAATTACCTGAGATAACATTTTTATTAACTCGTTTAATAATATGAGTAAATCCTGATTGAGCTAATTCTATCATTTCTTCAGATTCTACTTCGTGCCTCAAAAAAACACATTAGTTTTGCAAGAGTTCTTTCAGAATTGTTTCCTGTCGTTCTTCGGAAGTTCTACTCTCCAGGTACATAGAATACTCTCAGGTAGGCACAACTCTACTAAGGGTCCCAAGAAATCAGCAAACTTTTCCTTGGTGCGTCCTAAGCTTTCCAGCGCTCGTAATTTACTTTTTATACTGTTGTAAAGTACTCCTAAGTCCAACGCCGATCTGCCTGTTGCAGCGTTCTTCGTAACAAGCCCAAGCAAATCTCTTACGTAAATCTGTACCAGAAGATCTTCTCTTCTAAGTCTTTTCTTGAGCTACCCGATAGCTTTGGCATAATTCGCGGCGGTAACTAGGAAACTGTTCAAAAGTTGAGCTGTCTTGGAATAGTCTTGAATAAAAATAATCATCATTTAAAAAGTCGGTTCTCAATACCTTTGATTTCAGTCTTCTCCTTGGAGTGTTGAAAATCATCGGAAGTGTCCGTTTTTAGTCCAAAGGGATTTAGTCCCGAAGGACTATTACTTTCGTTTTGCGATTTTGCGTCGATTCACTCTGAATGCCCGATTCACTTTTCAAATTGTTGCCACTAAATGTTATGGCTCTGCATTAAAGTTTAAAAAATGAAAAATCTGCATAAATGTATGCATGTTTCTCGCATTGTGATAAAACCTAGAGCCATCGAATTTTGAATGACGTAATCCTACTGCGAATATGGGCATCTGGAAGCCCTAATTTTGAATTTGAAATTTGCTTTATTATCGATTTTATGTTTTGTAACATTTCAACGAATTTCTGATTAACAAACTAAATGATTTCAAAGCGAGCAATGGCAACACTGTACGGAAAAAAAAAAACATTTTTATCTCCAGCGCACGAGACTTACGGAAATTCTAAAGATATGTTCATTTTAAAATGATTTTGCGATATTGATTTTGAACTGAATTTTATGGTTTGAGTACGTAGTACATGATATTTAATAAAAAAAGGTAGCACACGAAACGTTAAAAAAACGCGCCTTTGGACGTAAATTAAAATCTGAAATCTTTCAGATTTTTTTTTTTTTTTTTTCGCATAAGAACCCCAGTACGCCGCTTTGTACAATATATGTTTCAGCAAACATTTAAAAAAATTCTAACGGCAAAATATTAGCCGAAGAAAAATATCGAGGCTCCTCTTTCTACTACTCCTGAGAAAGTAGTTAAAAAAATTAGATTTCACTGTGAAATTGAAGGACAGTGTACAATACAAAAAAAAAAAATTCTCAATCATATGTAAAAAATAAATTGGCAAC
>KK113009.1:30249-66265 GCA_000611955.2 Stegodyphus mimosarum | reverse complement strand
AGCATTGTGTGCAAATAATTTATGAAAACCATTACTAGATGGATTGTAATACATTCATATGTAAGTATCCTTTTTGCATTTTTAATGTCTAATCGTCCATTGAACAAGAGATAGAAAATTCGCTCAGCGTTACAAATATTAGGATGCTTGAACACATAATAACAGGTAATAAAATTACATTTCGAGGGAGGTTCTTGACTGTCAGTATGAGAAACAAACATAGCTATACCGTCCTCTAATTTCCAAAATTATCCAAAACTCCACCTCCAGTCATTATTAATGTTATACGAAATTAGGCAGTGCATCACGTGATTTTAATTGCCAGTTCCATCAGTACTGCTGAAAGTGTAATTGGTTATTTACATTCATGATTCCATGTAATCACGGACAAAAAATTTTGTCTTTAGTTTAGTTAGTTAGTTTTTTTTCCCCTTAGTTTGCCAGAGCCTGCATATGGAACTCATCATTTTCATGATGAGCGAGCACGGCGGCACAGGAAGATAGATCCTGGGTGTGTTTGTCTTCTTCAACCTTCATTATTCAGTCGTATCATCTTTTTAAGTGCTTGTCTCTAGTTATCTAGCAACCATTATAGTTCTGAAGGATAAATTTAATAGCCCTATAAAAAGGGATCGGTATGGAGAAAGAGGAAATGCAAGATTGGCATGTGTCCTCCATCTTTGACCACATTTATAATTTGTTTTGAAATATTCTTTTGTTGCCACTTAAATTCTTACCAAATACGCTGAATAATTTAAAAACAAATTATTTCTTAAATAAATAAATAAAGATGCTTTATTGTTATCAATATGTTGTGGACGCTATGTTCAGTCAATGCATAGGATGATTTAATAACTTAAATGATAATTACAAAATGGATTTGTAGAGACATTAGGTTATTACGAAGCAGGAGACATGAAAAATGAGCAACGCCTTCGCCGGGAATCGAACCGCGGATCTCTGAAATACCGGCTCAGTGTGCTGACCATTACACCACGAAGGCACGCTGAGAATGTGGGAGATATACCTTATATACTCCCCTTTTTAAAGGGCGACTAGGGTTTTAGGGGACCTAGTCGCCAAATCCTGGGTGTGGAGAGTCATCATCCACAACCCTTTTAGTTCGGGCGCCAGTGTCGAGACATTAGGTTATTACGAAGCAGGAGACATGAAAAATGAGCAACGCCTTCGCCGGGAATCGAACCGCGGATCTCTGAAATACCGGCTCAGTGTGCTGACCATTACACCACGAAGGCACGCTGAGAATGTGGGAGATATACCTTATAGATTAAGCATATTTTAATTCACAATAATAAAAGAAGACGTTAGAGTTACGTCATTAAGGCGAACTCTTTTTTGTTCACATTTTTTCTTGTTGCCAATCTGGAGAAACTAAACTACAAAGATAATATTATACGTAGAGGGAGCTGCTAGCTGATTTCTTTCCCAGTAACCACATAGTTACGATATACTCTGGAACTTGCAATAACAATAACAAAAATTTCAGTATACATACAATGTATATAAATGTGAAAAAGAAATACATGTACATAAATATAACAAATATATGAAATTAATGAGAAATAATAATAATAATAATGATGAATAGTATGTAATTAATCTTTGTAACGCGGCAGAAACTTCACATGTCTACCAGAGCGTGTAGTTTTCTTATGAACATGTGTGTCCAGGAAATCTGATTGTTGTGTTTTAAGTTGTTGATGTGCAGTAGGATTTGCACCGCCAAAAATTGGGATTTATATCAAAAACTGAGAAGCACCGGAGCCGGGCTCTGGCGCAGTTTAAGTTCTGGTTTCAGCCGCAAATGACATTCATTGATCAATTGATCTAATGCAATTTTTCAGGAAGAAAACGCTAAAACATATATCATAAACTGCAATAATGATACGACAAAAATTTAGTAATCTGCAGTTCTTACACATTGGCTGCTGTTCCTTTCAGTCATAACTCTTTAAAGTCACGGCTATCAGAAAAATTTCTACACTAAATGAAGATTTGAAAATATAATAAATAAATATTTTGGGGAAAACCAAAAGAATTCTTCAAAAAGGGGATTGATAAACTGCCTAAAAGTTAAGTAGAAGGCATAAGAATTGACAGACATGTCATTAATAATTTAGAGTTGTTCAATAATTTCTTTCTACATTTAAAGTCGTCTGTAACAGCTCTGCATTACTTTCAAATAAACCTGACGCATTAAAATTCCATAACTAACTAACTAACTGATAGAATTCCTAATTGCTGTTTGATATACGTTTCTTATACTTTCTTTCACCTACTATTGGTTTTGAATTTTTGTGCAAGTTAATGTAACAGAAAATTTAAAACTGAAGTTTCCTGCTTTCATCAAATGGCATTTTACAAACCTATAAACGTTCTTTGAAAATAGCAGAATTCCTTCAAATTCTTAAGTCACTTCTTTAAACAGAAGATATGCTTCTTAAGAATGGTATCGAAACGCATCATTTTTAAGAATTGGATTTTAATTTGTCCCTATGCAATGTCCCGTTTTAGCATAGAATATTTAGAACAAAAGTCTACCGCAAAAGCAATTTCTCAATAACCTGTAACCATATAGTACGTCTTCGCGTATGCGGTCATGTTTTGAATGCGAAAGTTGTTAGAATGGGATCTCTCTGGTATTAGACAAATGAAAATTTCGTACTTTTTTTAAATAATGAGTAAAATAACAAAAAGTATTAATATCTAGGAAAACGAATTTAAATTTTTAGTAACTTCAAATGCTGTTTCATATAATGTTATGGAAAGTATGCGATAGGTTTACAAAGTTTTTGGACTAAGTTTCTACAAAATTGGAAAATAAAGAATACAACAGTCCTATATCTTAGCATTCAATATATAACCATGTTTAAGTTATGTACAACGCTTTGAATGCTCCTACAGCTGCAGGATTCTTTCGTAGAACTCACCTTTTGAAATACTATTTTATCTGCTTCCGATTTTACGCATTTTTTTCTAAATTAATGTAAGGATCTTTGAGGATAGACTTCATTTTTAAAAAAAGAAAGTAGTTTGCATGTGCCAAATCTCTTAATTAAGGAGGATGAGTGAGAATTGTGACCTTTTTTTCTTGTTAGAAACTGCTTACGAAACTTTGTCTGACATAGCATTATCTTGCAGAAGAAAACCTATTATTCGATTGAAATTTTTTAGGCCCAATTTACTATATTCTCTTCAGAAGAATATCTTATATTTTTATAAGATGTAAAAATTCGTTAGGAATAAATCCCTTGTGAATTATCTCCTTCCAATCAAAAATGGTCACCAACGTGTTCTTTACTAGATATTTTTGAAATCGACGTTTCAGTGGCCGTGGTGAATCTTCTGTAACCCAAAGAGATGACTGACGTTTGTCTGAGACTTATAAACAGGAGTTAATGTTAATCTCCGGTCATAGTTTGAAAGAAGAATATCAGTCATTTGGATAAAATCATTTGCTGAATTTTCGAATCCATGACAGCAGACGATACTTTAGGAAAAGTAAGTTGAGATGTCATAGTAATAAATGCTGTCAATTATCGTTTGGCAGATTTACTGGAATTTGCTTGAAAAATGTATAATATAACTTTACAGGCGCACTGTATGCAAATTATGAGCAAAATATAGAATTTAAATTAAAAGTAAGATATTTCGGTTTGCGAAAAAATAAGCATGTAATTTTTAAAAAATGCATTTTTCTCTCGATATCATGGAAACAAAGGAACCTGGAAACAAAAATGAGCAAATTAAGAAAAAAGTCCATATCACGATCTGATTTAAGATTTCAGTAGGAAGAACTAAACGGAATTTTAATATTTTAATGAATATAATATATATGCATTTAGTCTCAAAACCACGGAAGAAACAGGAAGTTTTGCAATCATTGGAAATAGAAACATCATTATCAAATGTCATTTGAAGCTGGTACATTCACAGAACAATAAATCTTCACGTGTAGTTATTATCTAATTACGTTTCGCGTATCCCCTGCGGTTATGCGTACCACGGTTAAAAATTTCCCGTGTAGATGGCAATTATATCTTTCCTGTATTTAAGGAAGTATTTTATTACACACTTCTCAAAAGGGGCGTGTATTTTTAAAAAATACTCTTTAAATTATATAGGTAGCAAATTTTATTTCTATTTTTTCTCGTTTTTTGTTTCCCCTCCTGGATGACGCACAACCGCCTAACAAGGGAAGGGAAATAATAATAATAACTAGAAGTAACATTGTAACAATGATTTGAATAACTGCATTCTTAACTTGTTTGACTAATGCGATATACTTATAACAAGAAAGATGGTACTTTGAATTTCAAATTACCGGTGGTATTTAATTGAGAAGAACATCCGCGTATATCTACGTTGTCCGGTATTTATTAAAATCGGAAAAAGTGGTTAATCTAAAACAAAAATGTTTGTGTCTATTGTGACAAAAGAATTTTTTAAAGATATGCAGAGGGTTTTCCCCTAGTATTATTGACCAAGCGGTTAAAAAAATTTAATTTCGACATAATAAAAAGTATGCTGTCGTTTTGAGAGATAATTCTGTACTCTTTTCATGTCCTTTAGTTTCATATTTAAAGACCCCCATTCCAGATACGAACTTCTTGGATACATACAGTATTGCTTGCCAATGTGGCTAAATATACTTTGGTCAAATTAAGGAAGCCTTGAAATTTCGCTTTAAGGAGCATGACGCATATGTTTAAATTACCTACTACGCCACATTACTGAAAAAAATTCACATTTTCCATTCCTTTGCAGCCAAAACTATAAAAACCATCTTTTGGCGAATTAGATTTGATAGAGGAATCTCATACTCATAAAAGCCTTTTACTTCTAGTTAATAATCATAACTCGAAACCAACTTTATTTTCATGTTTTAAAGAAATTATTTCACAGTTGTTTTTATTTTTTGTCAATAGATGCCGCCAACACTTTTTTCTTTCCTTAACTGGAACTTTCTCTTTTTTGCTCCATTATTAACTCGAGAACACATGCTTCTTCTTTGTCATTTACATTCGAAACCTGAAAAAAATCTGATGTGGACGCTACATGAGTTCCTTGTATGGCCTATTAAATTATACACACTTTTTGCTGCATTTCATTTAAACTTATTTCCTCAAATTTCTTAGAGATATATTTCTCATTCAGTTAATTCAGTTCTCACTTCGCGACAAAATAAAAATACATAACAGCTCAAAACATCTTCATTAAAAATTGTAAAATACAGAAAAACATAAAACACCAAATACAGTTAAAAAAAAAAACAATTTTACAATTAAAAATTAGCGTTTCTACGCAAAAACAAGCAGTTCGGCCAGCGGGCGAGAAGGCAGATTTTTCGGTGCACAAAGCTGAAAGTTTACTTTTACTCCCACTCGGCAAAAAGACATTGAAGGTACAGAAACCGACTTAATTCACTATTTTACTGAGTATCAAATGCAAACAAATAGCGGTTCGTTAGGCTTAACACGTCACTTAAATTTTTAAATTGTTGATAATTCTACTACTATTGCATGCAGATTAACTAAAGGCATAAAATCCTTAACCTGAACATAAAAACCATATAACTGAATCACTTTTAAAGCAAAAAATGCACAATTTATGAACATATAAGAATAAAAAAATTAAGCTCATCTAGCCAGGTAACAGAGTAAGAATATATATATTTGGGAAATAAAAATTAAAATAGAATTTTCTAAAGACCTGTAAGAACTATAATCCCTACCTGTTTCCTATTTTCAAACTTTCTAAATATATATATGTATATATATAGTATATATTATAATTTATAGTGAATTATGTATATATATATACATATGAGATTAGTGCAGCCGATTGCAGCGAAAAAGAGAGATGCAGAACTACATGTTATAGCAGTCCCATATACAAAATTTCAACGTTCTACGGCTGCTCGTTCTTATGCGAGATACGTATATACGTACAAACGTCAAAAAAAAAAAAAATCTCTCCTGAGTCCATTTTAAATCCTTTTTTCCAAAAACAGTCCTTTATTCTGTCCGCACGTACATACGTCGCGCAAAAACATCCTTGAAGTGTTTCGGAGAGCAGTTGTAATGAATATTTTTGTTGAAAGTTAATACCTGAAATTTTTCGCGATAACAATACTTCCTTTACTTCGTACAAGGAGGTTTTATTTAAATTTTCCAAAGTAGTCCCGCAAATTTATGAAATTTAAGCTGGTTCTTGTAATTAAGATAGAATAACATGCCGGACACATTCAAAAAAATCTTTCTGTTCTAGTTAACGACTCTTAATTCCCATCTATCTTTGCCTTTAGACTTACAAGTACAAGGAAATTATGTTTTAGTTCTTGTTTCATTAATCGTTGGTGCCAGTAGGGGTAAGATAAGAATAAGATAAGATAATATAAGAATGTCTGGTAACTTCTGACCAGCCATTCTTATCTTATCTTATCTAATCACTATATCTTATCTCCTTTATTTGGGCTTTGACAGCCAGCTGAGGATGATGGTTCGGTAAAACCATCGAAACTAGTCCTGTGAAAATTTGCAAATATAAGGCTGATTTTCGTTGTTTGACTTCTAGATTAATACTGGTTCTTGTGGTTTTAGTACATCCAACATTTGCTATTCGACGAGTTATTTTCATTTAGCATTGAAGTTTGCAATATATCATTTAATATATGTTTTAAAATAGGAATGAAACTTACAAATATCTTCAGTTGTTCTTGGTGAATATTCCTAAAATCTTTTCCATTAGTAAACTGAAACTTTCTTTCACAGCAATATTGTACAACACAACTCTTTCTAAATTTAGAGATTCAAAAACACCTTTCATGATATACATTTTTTCTAGGTTGCTAACCAAATGTAACAAAATGTACTCGAAGAAGAACTAAATCTTAAAGCAATTAATATAGTGTACAGGATTAGAATGAGACAAATATAACAAACAAAAATAATAATAATAATAATAATAATAATAATAATAATAATATTTGTCTCATTCTAATCCCGTACACCATAATTAATTCCCGTACACCATAATCGTTAACACCATAATTCATATAAAATTGAAGTTTACATTAGGATATTATTTAGTTTTCAATGCTCTTATTTAAATTACTATGTAAATTCTTTTCCGGCCTGTCTTACAAACATTTATTTATTTTGGCTCTCCTGACGTAGCTTAATCTGCTACTTTCAAGCAGACATTCCCCCATTTCTGTCCGACTAACCTGGTAACCATGGTAACAAAAGCTGCAGAGAATTGTTCGAGTCTTTTAATTTTTTTTCCCTCATCGTTTTGTCAGATTACTATCAAATATAAAATATGATTCATCATTTATGATACGATCATCAACCTCACAACCACTTCAATAAATTCATAAAGATTCGCGGGCCTCACATCTGGCTAATAAGTAGCGTAGGCGGAGAATTTATGGAAAAAAAAGATAGGTTTAGAAGACTACAGTTAATTTTAAGAGGAGACTTGGGGCTTTTATAATATCCAATACTTTGAGTTCTTTAAAAAAATTAAGTTAGTTAAAGTTAAATGAAAGTCGAATCAAAGTACTTTTTTAAAATTGGGAAAGAGAATGATGGTGATATAATGTATAGCATATAACGATGTAAGGAAATCCTTTGACAATAAAAGTCGCCTATTTCTGGCGGGATGGAAATCACTTTAGTCTTAACGAGAAACTTGAAATTGTTTTTCCTTTCATAAAGCTTCGATATCTGGTAGAATGTGTTGTTGCGATTCATAAATTATCCTCTAAAAGTTGATCTATCAGACGTGTTCTTGTTTTTGATTTTGTGTCCTTCATTTCACCAAACATTTGTTCACTTATGCCAAAGATAGAAGAAATGAAAAATGCAAGACATTTTACCTATGTTTATGTATTCCTGAATATTTGTCTTTGTACACATAGTTCGAATAAAAATCAGTTAATGTAGAATTTTCAAGAAATTTGCATTTTAGTACAGAGCCGCACTGCCAATCTACAAATTCTAATTGAATTTCAGGTGAACTCCTTTCGATGTCTACCGAGAATGGCGAGAAGAACATTCTCTTGGAAACTGCATTCTCATGGACGTTGGAAAATCTGCTCTTGAATTCCATTCTCAGATTTGAAATGCACTGCATATAATCGCCCACGATATAGTGTTTTACTCACTAACTCTATCAGTTTTGGGAAGTGAGTGGAATTTTTATTTAACAATTGACTCTGTAAGGTTTATCCCAATTTTATAACAGTTATTTTCAGTTTATGCACCTTTCCTATCTCTTCTAGCTTCAGCTTACAATTTCCTACCAGAATGCATTTTCAATAACGCGTTTAATGCAAATAAATAAGAGCAGTATTTAAGTCGATGATTCACTGACTTCGTTAGAGAGCTAGAGTCCTAGTGCGCGTTTGCCTTTGGCTACGTCTCTTTCTAAGCTATTACTACGCTCGGTCATACTTTAGGCCCTTGATAGCTTCGCCGACTTAATTGAGGTTTAGGGGTCAACTACTTAGAATCTTGATAGCTTCGGCTATATCTTTTAGTTAAGTTTAAATTCTTATTAATTTGAGTTCAAGCCCAAGTGGAGGCTTTGCTGTGCTCTTCGAGATAGGAACAGACTGTGTTCATTCTTATTTTGAGAAATAAAGGGTAGTTAACCCTTCTTGAGTCTTACGTCTCTGTTCACACACTCAAGCGATTATTTGCTTATCAGTGTAAGCGGTTTCTCACATTGAACTGTGAAATAAAAGAGTGGAATACCACAACTTTCTCACGGGATTAATTTTGTCTCGAGAGCTTTCATGAAGTCATAAAAATTATGTAAAAGCAGACCTTTCTCCAGTAAACGGTAGTTCTTTAATCATTTGGCCATTCATTTGTTATTGAGATGGTGACTAATATCAACAAGAAATGCAAAATCTCTTAACCACTTCTCAGCATGGACCTTGCAAATGGATTTCCTTTTGGATTCCATGAATTATTGAACTTCATCCTGCAAGGAAAACAGGAATTGAAACATCTTCCCTCGGCTCAACCAATGCACTTCCGCTCAATATACAACGCTACGATATTCAGCTTCTAAATCACTCAAGAACTGTTGAAATTGCTTGTGATTATGTCCTTTGGACCGAATGAAATTAACTACTTTTACAACAGTCATCACATGTTCAAAGTGTGAGAAGGGCTTCTTATACGAATTTTCTTGATGGATGTATGATAGAATGTATGAACATAGTAGTAGTATTTCCACATAAATTTGCATCAGATTTGAGTAATGTTATTTCTCCTGTTTTTTGACCGATCATAGGAGAAGCACCATCTGTGCTTATGGATGATACATTGCTCAGATCTAACTCGCATTTTGTCAGACTCGAATGCAAATCTAATTCCTTTGTTGTACTTTTAAGTGCAAAGACACTGTCTAATTCCTCTACAGTCGTGAAGTTTCTATCAATGCCACGAATAAAAAATGGCTGCTTGTGCAGTATCTGTTGCATCTGCAAAATCATTCATCGCTACAAAATAACACACAGTCCTTGCTTTCGAATTTTAAGCTACTGAATAGAATATCTGCTGGAAGATCCTTCACGCGTCTTACTACTGTCACATCAGATAAGCTAATGTTCGAAATAGCTTGAGCCTTGTGATGGACGAAAAATATTAAATGCACACTGAAGACATTCTTTTAAAAACTCTCCCTCAACGAATAGTTTCGTAAGCTAAATCATTTTTGTCTGCTATCATGTAGCCAACATGAACACTACTGTTTTCGGACTCTTTGTTCGCTCCAGAGAAAGAGAGGCTCTTAAAAAGCTAGCTTTGATTTTAGTTTACTGACTTTATTGCTTCGAAAATATTTTTCCAAATGCAGAGTAGTAGTTCCCACTGTGCTTAGTATCATAATGCCTCTCGCACAGCTACACTCTAGTTGCAGATAAGGCAAACTGCCGCACTCTTTTTTTCAACCAAAAAATAAAGAGATGACCGCCTTTTCTTGAAAAAAAAATCGCACTTTTTCTTCAACTTTTCTCTTTGTTCCCCCCCTTTTTTTGTTTGTTTCCATGGCTTACCGTCGGATGCGTCTTCACGGAACACTTCTGAATTAGTTATGAGATTGCGCATATTTTACATAACTTTCATGCGTTTTTTTTTTTTGTTTTAATAACGCATTTTTCAATTCTGTATTTAAAACTTCCTTCCATATATGAACTCATGGGGTATATATAACATTCCTTGCCAGTGTGGTTTAACATACATTTGCCAAACAAAGACTGTATTGAAGAATTTAAGAATTGGGTTTCGAAAAAAAAAAGGAAAGGAAAGAAACTTATAAATCCTCCATTATCTATCACTGCTAGTCGAAAAGTTGCATTTTTGTTTATTCTGCAACTAAAATCGTTCAAAAGACGTCTTCCATTGGCGAATTAATTTCCTGGAGAAGCTTTTCATCCGAAAAAATCCTTTAGTTCTCGTTAGTGATCTTAATTCTAATCCCCGTTTAGCGTCAGTTTTAAAAAATTTGTTTCTAAAATGCTTTTCCTTCATTTTTCACTCAATAGTTGGCCCCAGTAACTTAGTTTTCTATTGTTTAGCTAGAATATTCTCGGTCTATTATTCTCACGCGGGCCCAAATTACTATTTTTTCATTTTCATTCCCGCAGCTGAGAAAGAAGAGACGATTAATCTTTGAAACTATAACCCTGTAAATTTGTTTATGTTACGCAGACTCCTATCGCTTATTATTAGCTGCTTTAACATTTCTATCTGTTAACTTTTGCATGGTATTTTTATTATATTTTCCATAATTAAGTAAAATAATGATCGGAATTCCTTCTTTAGAAAGTGAATTGTGGACTACTGACTGCTAACTCATGGACTCCAAGATCCTTGGACCACAAGTTAAGAATTTCTGGTCTAATAGCTTGTCGACAGATTTTGGTGGCCCATTGAGGCTGATCCTTGCTCTTTTACTTTTATTTTCACAGTTTTCTTACCGACTACTTCCTGAGTCAATGCTTCTGGAATATTTTGTTGTTTTGATACTATCCTGATATATCTTGGTCTGATATTGTCATTATTCTTGTCTTTCTGCAATCTATGGCTTTCTGCACACGTGCGGACTTAAAGATAAAATTAAACCCTTTTTTACACGACAAATTTGTGATGATAATTTCATATACTTTTCAGCTTTATGGACAATTAAGTAAAATATTTTAGTTCTAACCAGCAGCAACACATAAACTGGTTATAAAACAGCGAAACAAAATCTGAAGAACCCTTTGCGGATAATGGAAAATTTAAAGCTTCATTTCAGTCAATACACCACTCCTTCGAATTAGATTTGCATGATGCCGAATTAAGGGGACAATTGACATAAAAGTTTTCAAATTTTCAATTTTGGGTTAAAAAAATAAAGCAAGCTGAGACGATTCCAAAAAAATTATTTTATGTATGTTTCAAAATATTAAAAGATTGAAATCTTTAATAATCTTTAAAAATTGTAAACAAAGACCGGCACGCTCACCAGTTTAAAAAGGACAAATGTTTGGTATGGCAAGCCATTTCAGCTGGTAAAAATTTATGTCCATAAACATTCTTTATCATAACCTGTTTTATTAGCTGTTGAAAGTTCAGAAGGCTCTCTGACAAAGAACTACTGTCAAAGTGCATTCGTAGAAGAACTGAAAACCCGAGTGAAAATTTTAATAATTGCATCTGTACAAGCATACCAAAAACTGCTTTTGTAAGTGTCATCACATTAAAATTATGTTTGTTCGATGCGATAATATGTTTTAATGATGGTGTACAAAGCCGCAATAAAGTAATGGAACTATTAGGAATGTAACTAAGATTTTATATGATAAAATCTTTGTGAAAAATAGATTGCGATAGAATTTGGGAAGCCCATCTTGCTTTCCAAAATGCCCAGGGAAAAAAAATTAATACAACAAAAACAACTTGATATATGAATGTCAACTCAAGATAATTATGATGCAATAAAATATTAAAATGATTTTTTATAAATTATTAGTTTTTAAAATGTTTCTAAATGGTGTTAGTCAAGAAGATCTAAGTCTCAAAACGGGATATTGCGTTAAATCACTATAAAAGTCTGAATCATTTTTCAAATAGTTGTCAACAAATATTATTATAGTTAAAGAAATTAAATAATGAAGAATCTGCATGAACGTATGTATGTTTTTTGCACTGTGAAAACACAATGGTACCTAGAATATCAAATTTTGAATAACACAGCCTTCCACTTTATCAGCACATGGAAGCCCGAATTTGGAGGTTGGAATTTGTTTTATTGTCTGTTTCATGTTTTGTAAAACGTTAACGAATTTTTGATTAGCATTGGCAACACTGTAGGGAATAAAACATCTTTATTTTCACAGCGCGAGATTGTCTATCGGAAATTCTGAAGATGTGCTGTTTTTAAATATTTTCAGCCCAAAGTGGGGTTAGCCTAAACGCTCTAGAAACGTGTATGTGTCTGTATATAAAAAAATGTCCATTTGAGAGTAAACGATTTGGCCTGGAAGGATTAAATTTGCCACAGTTGTTTATCTTATCTACTTCTTTGAAATTATGCAAAATATAAAGTTTCTGATCTCTAACACTGGATATATTAAAAATTTAATACTATTTTTTATGATTTTCAAAACATTTACCTAATTTATTTTTAATATTTTTTCTTTTTAAGTAAAATGTAAAATACTGCTTGTTATTCTTAAATGATATGCTTTTAACCATCATGCGACATTTGAAGAAGTTTGGTGGAGTATTTTTCAAGAAAAGTTCACCGAACTAACACACTGTCACGAGAAATTCGTCAAAGGTAAGTGAAATTAAACAACTGGATTTTAAAAACATTAGACATTTAATTTATAATTTATGTGTTTTATATTATCTAAAATCTGTGTGATTTAATTGAAAAAAAAAAAGAAGCGATTGTATAAGTTTATTTTGAAAAAAGTTATACCCTATAATAACTTTTGTCTCAAAATAGTTGCATATCTTCAGTCGAGATGTCGCACGTCCCCTTAACAGGAAAATTTTGTTTCTTTCCAAAAATGATCTATTTTTGCCTGAAAAGGATGATTAGCTCAGAAAATTTAGAAACTGTTTAAAAAACATATGAAACACATAACTTCGAAAAGAAGCTTCAGCGTTGAAAACGGGGAGGCGACAGCAAAGGAAAATGATTTTATGGCAATGTTGCTTAAACTCTTTATTGGCGACCAAGAGAAAAGAGTGTAAACAAGCACGCATGGAAAATTTGCCTATTCTGTCTTCGCCAGCATTCTGCCTGAATTTTCCTGCTTGTTCTATTCTGGTCAATGCCTTTACCCAGAACAGAATATGAAATTTTCAAATAATTACATGCTGATTATTATTTCACACATATAAGAAAAATGCATTTTATTTCTTACGTCCGTACGAAACTGCTATCAATTTTTGGTCTACCTCTATCAAACAAATGTTAGTCAGGAAATTATTTACAGGACAAATCATCGACATTCACAGACTACTTTGCTGTCTGCTGTTGTGTTAAATACATCCAATGAGATTTTGTAATTATATGAAGTCCCATTAGTAGTTCAGTGCGGCATAACTTTATAAGGTTTAACGTCTTTTACTACTTCCGCTATGTCTAAGTATTTATCGCTGGTAAGTATCGTAGAAATTGATCGACTTTGTACTGTTTTAGTTATTAATAACAGTTAAGATAAAAACGTTATAAGAAAAAAGAACATAATTTCGTTATTTAGTAATATCACAGAAATTTAGAAAAAAAAAAAAATCTGAAAGCTTTCAGCTTTTACATTATTCACAAAAGGGCATTTTTTTAACGCATTGCGTGTTACCTTTACTTATTAAATGCCATGTTCTTTGCACGTAAACCATAAAATTCAATTCAAAAGCAATATCGCAAAATAATTTTAAAATGAGTATAGAATTTCCGATACGCAGTCTCGCACGCTGGAGATAAAAAAAAAATGGTTTTTCTTTTTTTCGTAGAGTGTTGCCATTCTTCGCTTTGAAATCGTTGAGTTTATTAATCAAAAATTCTTTAATGTCTAACAAAATATGAAATAGATAATAAAACAAATTCCAAATTCTAAATTAGGGCTTCCAGATGCCCATATTCGGTGGAGGATTACGTTATTCAAAATTGGATGGCTCTAGGTACCGTTGTTTTAACACAGTGCGAGAAACATACATACATTTATGCAGATTCTTCACTACTTAATTTCTTCAAATATAATACAGGTCTGTAATATTTGGTGGCAACAGTTTGAAAAGTGAATCGACGCAAAATGGCAAAACGAAATTAATAGCCCTACTGGGCTAACGCCCTTTGGGCTAAAAATAAAAATGTATCACTTAATTAGTTATTTCAGACGTTTAATTTTCTGACACGCATGGCGTTCGAAATAGCTTACGAATTTTAATTCTAACTTGCGGAACCCTAGAGGAATAGTATGGAATCCCAGGGTTCCGCTGAACGCAGTTTGAAGGCCGCTGATACTTTTAATCTTGATTGATTTGTAATTCAAAAGTATTTAAAAACCATTACTCTAGATTCTGAGTATGTCCTATAAAGTAGAAACCACTCCTATTTTTGACAATAATAATTCACTTAGTGCTTTAGCACCTTCTCTGCCAATGAGAAATGATTATTTTTCTTAAGCTACAATTTTATTCTGAGGCTTCTGGTGCCAGTATAATGAAGTTGAAGCTTAATTTTAGAAAGATGCTATATTTCGTAAAGCACAGGCAAGGTTTTTTTTCATTATTATATTATTGATTTTTTCATGTCTCTGTTCAAGTGCTGTTCCCAGTGATTGCCTTATTTATCTGTAGCCGACTGCTTGAAATTTCTACTCAGTTCTTTAAGTTGCAAAATGATTGACATCAAAGAATTAAGCTTTGTTTGTGATTCAGTTTAGTCGGCCTGTTATCTTGTAAAAGGGTGTATCGCTCTGAATCTTCTTGAATGTTTCTTCCCTTTCTTTTCTTTTTTAACTGAGTACAGAAAACATATTCTTCGTTTATTTCTTTATGTTTACAGTAATTGTGATAAGCATCGATAGAAAAAAGTAGCTCTTAACGTACTCACTGATCGTCGAATTCTGTCTTCGGTATTCACTGTTCTGGAATTATTTCGGTGTTTGTAAATTTCGACAGCAATACAGTGAAAATGATGTATAAATTTACATTAACCCTTTATTTACCATTAACTTTGTTATATGGCGGAATTCTGATGTAAAAATTTCAAATCTTTAATTTTAATAAACTATAAACTAAAATTTTTATTAGGGAGGAGACATCCAAATCTGCTAATCCCGTGAATGTTGAAAATGACTCAAGATTTGAAAATTCGGCTTTCAGATCTCGTTCAAACTTTTGCGCCATTTTTTACTATTTGAATCTTTGGAATCCTAATGTAAAAAACCTTATGTGGACACCACGTGACTTCCTTGTACGGCCTATCGAATTATACGCACTTTTATTGCATTTCATTTCAACTTATTTCCTTAAATTTCGTTGCAGATATATTTCTCATTCAATTAAATCAGTTCACACTTCGCGGCAAAGCAAAAATACACAAAATCTCACATCTTCATTAAAAATTGTAAAATACAGAAAAACATAAAACATCAAATACAGTTGAAACAGTTTAAAAAAAAATTTACAATTAAAATTAGCGTCTGAAAGTTTACTTTTGCTCCCACTCGGCAAAAAGATATTGAAGGTGCAAAAACTAACTTAATTCACTATTCTGCGGAGTTTTAAACGAAAACAAATGGCGGTTCGTTAGGCTTGACTCGCCATTTAAACTTTTAAATTATTGATAATTCTACTACTACTGCATGCAGATTAACTAAAGGCATAAAAATCTTGATCAGAACATAAAAACCATGTAATTCAATCACTTTTAAAGCAAAAGTGCACAATTTACAAACATATATCACTTTTAAAGCAAAAAAAAAAAAAAAAGCGCTACTTACGTACCAACATATAAGAATTAAAAAACTAAGCTCACCGAACCAGATAACAAAGTGGGAATATATATTTATTTATTTATATGTAATTGACGCAGTCAATTTAAACAGAGGGAAAAAGGGATGTGCGCAACTACATCTTATAGCAGTCCCATATACAAAATTTCAGTGCTCTACGGCTACTCTTTCTAGAATTACGCGAGATACATGCATACGTACGTACATACAGACGTCAAGAAAAAAAGTCTCTTCTGAATCCATTTAAATCCATTTTACAATCCGATTTGGCACAAAAGTCCTTTATTCTGTCTTTACGTACAGATGTTACGCAAAAATATCTTTGAAATGGTTTCGAGAGCGGTCGAAATGGATATTTTCGTTGGAATATGACACCTGAAATTTTTCACGACTACAATACTTCCTTTACTTCGCACAAGTAAAAATCTTTAAACGTTTTAATTCAAAACTTTCGAAAGATTAGTTTCACTGGCATATAATGGAACACACACCCGCAGGGTCGCTCGCAGAATCCTATGGGTGTGCGTTGCAGTGGTCTCAAACTGCGGGCCGCATGCGGCCTTCGGAGAAATTTTATGCGGCACACGAAGACATTTCATTTATAAATTTGTTGCAAAAATTTCAAATTTTAATTATTTGAAATTAAGTTTACTTGATTTTCATTACCATTAAAAACGAACGTGAGTAATGCATCAGAACGTCTATATATGGAACTAACTAATTTATTATGTGACATAAATCTTATTCAAAGATTTTATTAACTTTTATTCATTGCCAGAAGTTAAATAAGTGAAGTTACGAATTTTTGCTCTACTCTTTGCTCTGGTATACATTTATGTATAAATGGATTTTTTTTCGCAGTTGAAAATTAATAATAAAAAAACCCGATTCACCGATGAGCATCTACAATCCGAGACGAAGATAATTTCTAGCTATTTGTCTCCAAGGCTACAAATGTCACGCTGTTGTAAGACTGGTTTATTTGATTATAGCAAAGTACCGGAGAGCTATCGGCCTAAAAGGAAGGATGTCTTCGTGTGGGACTTTCTAAGGAAAACTGGCTCATATACACGATTTTACAGCTCGACAGCTGTTGGGCAAACAAGATTTCGTAAGAAATAAAAGCCATTTAAAATTATTTAAATGCAAACATGTGTATTTTAATTTATGCGTGGAAGAAACAATTAATAAATAAAAGAAATAGACTATTGTCGTTATTTATGCACAAGTATTATCACACTTAAAAAATTATCTTTGGAAAGTTTTCATACATTTTTTTAATTTTAAATTAAATTAAGCTATTTAATGAGTAATTAAACGTGTTAGAAGTATTTGAAATGAACATCAGTGTGAAAATTTAATATTTAGTTGTCGATGCTTTTGTATCATAAAGTGTAACCATCAAAAATATCTTGCAAGTATCAAACTTGGGATTTCAGATAGAAAATAAATGCAAGTTTTTTTTTTCTTTGTGATTTTATTATTATTGTTTATGCGTGTTTTGAAAAATACTTAGCAAACGAAATTCAAAATCCATTTTAAATACTTTTTATTTTGTTATTAAAAATTGCTTAATTTTGTTTAAAAAAGTCTGGCCCACGAGCTGTTTTCAGATCATCATACGCAATTCGAGTTTGAAACCATTCTTCTATAGTAGAGTACTAGCTGTACCCGCCCGGCGTTGCCCGTGCATTTAGAAAATGCAGATAAGTGAATAGCGCAGGAATAGTAGTGTAGGACATGTAGACTGTCTCTCTCTCTTCCCCCCCCCCACACACACAACATTCCCCGTCGATAAAAAGGAACAATATATCCTAACCATGAGCCATCTGTTAAAAAATTAGTTTAAATGAGAACAGACCTCATATTAGCACATGCTAGGAAACCGTAGTCATGTGGTTATAATCATTGGTTTGAAGTTTAAAGAAAAGTAAAACATAAAAAATTCAAAATCAAAGATAGGAAAGAGTTGAAAGGGAAAGATAGAGAGTACAGTACAGAAAAAATAAAAAGTAACGAAAACATGGATGAAATAAAACATCCTGCTTACAGGAAATTTGGAGTTGAGAACCAATTAAATTTTTAATTTAAGTGTAAGTTAAACTTAGATGACAATGAATTAGAAGAGGAGAGTGTTTGTGTATGTTTGTGGAGCTCGGGCTGGGGTCGCAAGGGCCCCTGACCGATTAATGTCTGTTGGTACTGCAGCACTGGGAAGCAGCACCATTCGGATTATTGCTCATGCTCTCAAGAGAGCACTAAACAATAACATCATCATTTAAAGCATGACAGTCAGAGTTAGTTTGGGAGAGTGGAGAGTGGCAATAATTTTTCTTTAGATTGTCCTTTTCGTTAGAGAGCCTCGGGATAAACTATATTTAATGTTCTTCCATTCGGAGCTAAGATGTGTAGATTATCGGCATTACCAACTCTTGAACAACCCACGTACAGTTGACCATGGGAGAAACACGGCTTACGGAGGTCGAGCCCTACAACTTTGAGAGATTGTCCTTGTGCCTTATTAATGCTCATCGCGAAACTCAAACGAACAGGGAATTGTAGACGCTTAAACTGAAACGGGAGATCGGAAGGGATTATAGGAATTCTTGAAATAAACACATCTTCGCCTGCAGCATGTCCGGTCATGATGGTGGAATTGTTATAAATCGATTTAATAAGTTGAAAATAAATGATAGCAACAAATCACAATAATAGCAACACAATAATGCAAATTAAGAAACAAAAACTGAAGAACAAAAACTTTATAAAAAATAATTTTTTTTAAATTTTTCTAATTCAAAAATCGAAAATCGGGCTTCGAGGTCTGGTGGCCAGCCCCTTTGTGCTTCCGTGTAAAAAATTCCAGGTCCCTGCGTGCGATAGATTTGGCTGGAGAGCTCGGTCAGACAAATGGACAGACAGGCAGGCAGACAGACAGACAGACAGACACATTACACTTGCTTTTATTATTATAGATTACGGCGGGACAATACCAGTAGACAGAGTTGGATTAACCATTAAGCAACATAGTGCGTGCTTACGATATCAGGGCACCCCAAAAGGTGCTTAGGACATGAAAATTGCAAAAACTTCACGCTGCCAGTTTTACCATGGAATGTATGGTGTCAATCAACCAAGATCAAGAGAGATCTGGCGAGCGAAACAGGGGTAAATGTATGCGTAATCTCCCATCTCGGACTTTCCAGATTCAGGCTTTCAGAAGGTGGCAACAAATATCATGCAGATTCGGCCTTCCCTCCTCCTTTTGCAGGTGTTCTGCATAAGAACATCAAAATTCGTACCATTCCCGCCTTTCTTTAACTTTTCAGTGAGAAGAAATTATATTGTATTATATTATGTTATTGTTAGTAGGAAGACATCAGAAAGGAAAGTGGAGTGTTCAAAGCAGCAAGTTGAGCTAAATGAAGCACCTGTTATCATTTCGTTTCACACTGTGCTCAGTTTTAGTTTTATCTGTCAAGGAAGAACAAGCTTTTGTTATGCAAATAGCTGATATCGAACATCTTGAAACATCAAGAGGTCAGACTGCTACAAACTGAATGCTAGCCACACCCTCAAAAGTTTTTAATTTGGTGTTTCAATGTTATTTTTTAACTATCGGGGTTTCAGTTTTCAGGATTTAGAATTCTGCTTCAAGAAAATACGTAATGCTATAGCGTCCTGAAATTTTATAAACATCTTGTTTTCTGTGTTAGATATAATCACCGATGTCATAAAGTTTCATTTAAACAATGTCTAAGGAGGTGAAGATTCATAACAGGACATCATTTTTTTTCATCGTAATCATCTGACCTACTATCACTCTTTCGGATTTTGATTTGGCCCTGAATAAAAAGGCTGAAGTGGGGGACTTTTATTGGATTTTCTCTTAAACTTGGATCACCAGCGTTACCTCCCGGTGGCTGTGAGATCCACACTTTTAATTTCCATAAAGAATTAAGCTTTCCGTATTTAATATTTATTGGCATTAACCCTTAAAATAATCTTCTCCATTCTATATTAAGGAAGATTATTGAAAAATGTAAAAAAAAATTAATCTTATTCAAATATTTTTTGTTATCACATGAAGAATTTTCCCATTATCTCATGCGTGCTGTCCTGATGTAAGTAGCCCTGGCTTAAATTCGGGTGAGGGCTTAGCAGAATTTTCATATTTCATGCTTCGGAAGGAAAAAAATATGATTCTGCAAATACATAATGAGGAAATATGTGCTACTCTAAATATTAATTCCAACAATAGTTTAAAGACAGTCAAACGACGTTTTAAAGACAATCAAACGTTTCATCATAACTTCTGCAGTAACAGAGAAGCAAACTCGGGTGAAGATTTCAAAAAAACATTTCTTTTACTTGTCAGCCTGGCGTTTACTCAACTTAGTAAGCGATAATAAAAATTCCAATCCCCGCAGCAGGAAATTCAGAATAAATATTAGTTACTTTTAAATGCAAGCTGAAACAGGTATATTAAGCTTTGGCTTAGCCCTGGATCCTTCACGAAGCAATTACGAATAGCAATGCCACATCCGATTTAAATAATTCAGGTACATGTTAGACGAAATATAACCATGCTGAGAGATAATTGTCAATGACTGTCTTTAGAACTCAAGAACCCTGTTCTTATGTACACTGCGAAAAAAAAGGGGGGGGACAGTTCTATATTTCCCGTTCTACTGGGCCGATTGACGAAATTCAAATTGCGTTTTCCCTGTCTCGAAAGCGAGATTCAGGATATATATCAGATTTATGTATAGCTTTGTCCTAATATAGGTATTTTGGGGACATAAAAGGGGACTTTTTCTAAAATAACATACCCATTTTTTTTCCATATTTCGATTTTACGACTCAAGTTATGTCTAAATATTAAATTTTCTAAAATTTGGTGCGAAATTTACAGAGAAATTCAAAAATTTAACTTGGCACATTTTTTTTCAGTTTGAGCCAAGAATAATTCACTTGGTGAACTTCTTAATACATGGCAACCTATTTTTCTTTCTCTTCCATTGTGCAGGAGCGGGAAATAAGTCACATCGTTCCTACCTTTTTACACTGCGAACGAGCAAAAAATAGTCACATCTTTCCTACCTTTTTACACTATGGACGAGCGAAAAAAAGTCACATCGATCCTACTTTCAAATAGGAACAAAGGGCGTAAATCACATTTTCATTATTATCGCTTTCAACAAATATGCCAAGTTTCAAAACGCGCCAATACATAAATTCACGTATATCTTCAGAAATTTTGAGTAAGAAGCTCTAATTTTTTGCAGGTATGCTTAAAAAGATATCTACATATGGTAAAAATTTGATTATGGTAAAAATTTTATAGGTTATAATTCAAACATTTTTTTAACTTATGAAAAAAGTAAAATTATTTAAAAATACAAATTTTAAAGATAAATCATAAAAAAAGGGCGAATTTTATTTGGAATGAACCTAAATTTCGAAATGTGTAGGAAAGAATCAAATAAGTTTCATAAAAAAAAGAGATATTAATAAATACATACCAAATTGAATTAACATTGAGGAGCTAAAATTTTGAGAGTTAATTTTTTAAAAACTACTCGTGCGATTTTTACAAAACTGGGAAGTTTGGCATAATTTGAGTTGTAGAAACGAAATGTGGTAAAAAATTGGCATGTCATTTCAGGAAAAGGCCCGATTTTGTATCAAGATACCTATATTTGAACAATGTTATATATAACTCTAATAAATACCTAAGTCGCGCTTTCGAGACATGAAAAACGCAATTTGACTTTTGTCAATCGATCCAGTAGAACGGGAGATATAGAAATGTCGATTCCCCCCCCCCGTAGTGTACATGTTAACTATTTTTATCCTGATGGGAGCCGATGAAAATAGAAGTGAGAATAAAGATAAAAAATAATAAGTTAGCTGGTTAATTAATATGAAAGCCTATAAGTGAACCTCTAAATTAAAATTTTTTATTATGTATTTCATTCATTAAATTCCATTTATATCTTTTTAATAACTAACCCATCCCACCAGATTTTTTTCCCGGTGGGTTGGCTACTACAAAGTACGAAAGCTGTGTTTTTACTTAAAAATATGAAGTCTTGCTTTCGCTTCTTTTTTAATAATATTTTAAGAGATTCCAGAACATAAACTTCGGATTCGGGTTTGAGAAAATTTAGGCCGCGTCTCATTTAAGACTTATGATTCATCTGGTGTTCATAAATTTCTTTCATTGGTTATCAAATGAATATTTTTGTAATAAGTGGAGTTACCTCCATTTTATATATTATTTAATTTATATTGTAAGAGTTCGATAATCGAGCAAGTTTATCACTTCCGTAATGCCGAATTGTCAAATATGTCCGATTATACGGCTTGTCAAGATGATGCAGCAAAAATAATTTGATAAACCTTATTTAACCTAGTTTAAGAACTCAAAATCTTTAAACGAAATAAGTTGTTCACAAATGCATTTATTGGCTGAAAATACTTTTAAACATAAAACTACAGAATGTGAGTAATTTATCATACTTCGTCAATTTTGGTTTTCGAATATATTATGTCGCTGTTAGTGAAAATATTTTGAAGGAAAACTTTTCAGAGTTCGAATAATAATTTTTTTATCAAACCATCATTGATGAAATTAAGAAAATTCATCATTTATATGATGCTTTTTAGTTACTATGCTCTGTAAATTCCACAAAAGTTATTGATATTATCAGTTTCACACCAGTAGCTGAGTAGATAATTTTGTTAAATATTCCTTCTTTTTAGCCCAAAGCGGCAATTTGCCCAGAAGAACTATTACTTTCGTTTTGGCATTATGCGTTGTTTCACTTTTCAAATTGTTACTATCAAATATTATCGCCCTGTATTATATTTAAAGAAATTAAATAATGAAGAATCTGCATAAATGTATATGTTTTTCTCGCATTGTGGTAAAACGACGGTTCCTAGAGCCATCAAATGTTGAATATTGAAAGTTTCCACTCGAATATGGGCATCTGGAAGCCCACATTTGAAATCTGGAATTTGTTTTGTTATCGATTTCATATTTTGTAAAGCTTTAACGAATTTTTGATTAACAAACTCAAGGATTTCAAAGCGAGCAATGGCAACGCTGTACAGAAAAAAAAATTTATCTCCAGCGCGCGAGACTGTGTATCCGAAATTCTAAAGATATGCTCATTTTAAAATTATTTTGCGATATTGTTCTTGAACTGAATTTTGTGGTTTAAGTGCGAAGAGAATGATATTAATAAATAAATGTAACACACAAAAGATTAAAAAAAGTCCCCTTGGACGTAATTTAAAATCTGAAACCTTTCAGATTCCTCCCCCCCCCGTTTTTTTTTTCACCACAGTTGGCTGATTTTTAGTTTCTTTAATAAATTCATCATTTCTTTTTTTCAGGAAATGTGACTAAAGAATGATTCGAAGCAATATTTCGAGTTACTCTTTAGTCACACTTTATGAAGTTCGGCAGTATTTAATGGCAAGACTGCCAGTTTTATTTTATTTTCGTCAACAGAATTTTGCCCTAAAACATTCTACCGTGATGATGCTGGCCAACGGAAAATGCACATTGTGTTCGATGACTTCCGAATAACGCACTTGTATCCTCACCACATAGCATTAATATCAGATATCCTCACCAGTAACCGAGTGGTGAAGACCGATGAATAGTGGGTGTTCGGCCTGGGTTCAATCTCAGGGCAAACGGGTTGGCTGCTTGGTTAATTTTCGTCGTTTTTCCACATGTGTAACGTAAATAAGAATCAATTGCCCTTAGACAATTCTCCATGAAGGCATCCTTTACCTTAGGCAGACAGCTGCTACGTGCTTTGCCACGTTCAAGTAGCTTAAACTAATATATCGCATATGTGCTTGCAGGTTTACTCGGATTGCGAATCAATAGATGCCATATTATGTTATTATTTTACCATACATTACGATACAGTATGTAAATAAGTTTTCATGTACATTGACAACGCAAGATTTTTTATGTGTTAGTGAAAATCCATTTTTAAGATACTTCAGTCTGAACATCGCATTTTTTGTTTAAAGTAGAGATACTTTGTGACGTTTTACGTAAAATTTTGTAAAGTTCCTCGTAATCATTGTACTGCCGCCATCAACTTTCAAATTATGAAGTCCTTCTCTTTGTTAAAGTTCTCCCATCATCTAAGAACAGCGTGTCCGAGACTGCTATTTGCCAAATTTAAAAGTTCACATGCTTCTCATTCATTTATTAACTTTGACAATGATCATTAATAATAATGACCAAACATGGCTGATTGGCATGGTAGGTAAAGATTGGACAATCTGATGACAGCGATCGGGAAGGTGGACGAGACCCCAAGCAGATGGTAAATTCGGCGGATAGACGTGTATCTTTGAGTAAATATAATGATGAAGCATATCATCTGGTGTATGTTGACACCCTGATTACACTCCCCGCACCATAATCACAGTGTGGCCGGCCGAATCGCATCAAAAACTAGTCATTTGCACGGCGGACCTGGGGGGAGGGAAGAGCTCGTTGCACAACCAACCTGTTCTCGAAACCGTGACTTGGTTCTTCTTCTTCAGCTTACTGCCAGGGGGATTTTTTCTGGAGATAAGTGGTACTCTTTCTTAGACAAATACGGACGTTATACGTTGGAGCATGATGTATATAAGCATCGAGGAGTCTGTCATTTAGCCATGTTTTCTGCATGGAAGGTAAAAAAGCTGGTTATCTCGATGGACGGAACTGGTATATCCGATGCCGTGTTATCTTTCCAGCAGAAACGGAACTGTTTTTGTTTGATTTGTTTTTTAATTTCAGTTTTAAAAAATTCCAGCAGGGGGGGAAGGAAATTTTCTTATTGAACTGAAAACAGTTACCTTTGTTTAGAGTTAAATTCTGCAAAGTGCATGCTTTTACATAGACTTTCCTGGAATGTGATGACTCATCTAAGTGATTGCTACATTTTTCGTGCTTTAGATCAACGCTTGAACTTTTTAATTGCTATTTTTTTATGGTCGTATTCAATATTGTAAATTCCATTCGGGCTATAGAGGCATAATAAATTCCATTCGACATATTATAGTGGACTTAGAGGACGGTAAATGTTTAAACAACGCGCTTAGGAAATTCAAATTAAAATCGTAGTTAGACTGTAAGAAGATTGTTATCGAGGTTATTTCCCATATGATTATAACTTTTATCAATTTCCAATGATCTGGAAACTATTCATTAGTAATACTGAAAGTAAATGTTAGTTTTTCATTGCTACTCATTACATACTTGGCATTTATTATTTTAAATAACTGCTTTCAATTTTTTTAAATAAAATCTCTCCATAATCAGTAATCTTGAAACATGTAATTCTATGATAGAAAAGTATCGGGTATGATTCTATAAAGCAAAAAATTTCAGTTTACATCTTTTAAAATTTCTTGACAGGCTCCGAACGATGTAGGAAATAATTCTGTAATATCCTTTGTGCATATTTATTTAATTTTACTAACAGTTAATTTTTAGTTAAAGCAAGTTTCCTTTCACTGTTGTTTTTACCCACGCTTTCTTGCCAGAATGTTAATAAGCCATTCAAATGAGGTAGAAAGAAGTTCTATTTAAGGAAAGGTGCTTTTATAGCGTGTTATGCATGCTTGAAGGCAAAGTTTCTATTTCGAAGTACAAGCGATTGGACTGCTGTGGCGTTGAGTGAATCTAGCCATTAGGCTTGTTTTCCGCCGACTTTTACGAGTCAGAGCCTTGCTGAGCGTTAAATTACCCTGTGAGCCGTTAGGTTAGATTACACTAGTGTATTACAATTTACTACAGTCTTTGAGAGCTCGTAAGTTTATGCTTCCAAAGAGAACGAGACTCTAACTGTCAAGCAATAATCATTAAGCAGCAAATTTCTAATATAATAGATGAACTGCCAGCAGATGGTTTTCCAGAGCGCAATTAATCTTCGATACGTTCTCTTACTCTTATTTAACTATCTTATACCACTCAAAAATTATTTTTGATTAAAAAGTTGTCTAGGAAGCCTTTTGCAGCTTTTCAGGCGTTATCACAACAGAAGTTCCATTGCTAAAACAAAATGTAATGCGCAATCTCTCTTTAAGTACATTCACCACCTTTTTGAACCCAAAGTGAATATTCTTCATTCATTCAAAATGAATTTGTCTGTAATTTGTAAACTGAAATAAATACGAATTGATGACAGGTGTCAACGAAAGTGGCAACAATTTCTGAAAACTTTGTAAGCATTTCTTGTTCATGTATACTTAAAATGAATACTTTCGAAATCTTCCTCTAAATTTCGAGATTTTTTGTACGGTGCTCTCAAGCACAATTACTACTACTCATACTACCTTTAATTTTGTCGGTAAAAAAGTTCATTTCATTAGGTTCAAGATGTTTCGAGTAATGTTTTTATTTTAAACCGGCAGATTACTATGACTTGGATATTTACTTTAATTTCTTTCTTTCCGTATTTCTCACTATAATGTAATTTAATTCGTTGTGCATTTATGCTTAAGTTTTTGGATCTTGTAAGAGAGAATGTTCCTCCCATGGGCCTTTTGTGGTTAGATTCTGCCAGCTTGTAGCTACTTTTAACAGTGTCGGCTTTGCGTTCGCTCACCGCCGATACTATAAACTTACTCGCTGTGAAATTATTGAGCCAGCTAGTAGCTTAGTGTTTAATTGTGCGGTCTTAGACTACGAATCAACGTTTAATTTGAATTGACTGTTCTAATTTTAATTTGCATTGCCACAAACTGGTTATTTGTAGCACAAAGTTCTGTCCTTATGTTCAATGTTCTGTTTAAATAAAACGGTTGTTTTTTAAATCTTCTTGAGCTTTTTCGTACTATCTCAGACGTAGCGATAACTCGCTGCATATTTGCTAGGGTTATAGGTATAGATTAAAAGGTTGTTTATAAACCTTCGTAAAACTTTATCGTACTATCTCAGACATAGCGATAACTCGCTGCATATTTGTTAGGTTTAGGTCCCCCATCTTATAAAAGGACAATTAACACTGTCATCCCTCTTATTACAATAGACTGGTCCCGGGAAAATCAATTACGAACTGTTTGGAAGTTCCCCCATCTTAGAAAAGGACTGTCCCCCTTTTATGACAATGGACTGGTCTCGGGAAATACAATGGCGCACTGTTTGGAAGGTCCACCATCTTACAAAAGGACAGTTAACCCTGTCTCCCTTTTGTTACTATGGACTGGTCCCGGGAATATCCACTGCGAACTGTGTGGAAGGTCCCCCATCTTACAAAAGGACAATTAACACTGTCACCCCTCTTATTACAATAGACTGGTCCCGGGAAAATCAACTGCGAACTGTGTGGAAGGAGGACTAAATTTCCAGTATTAGACTAAATTAACCGAATCTGTATAGCAATTAAGTAAAGTCAACAGGCCATAGCTAAGTTATGAAACTTGGTTTCCAAGCATATGTATATTAGACGATAATTCGGTAATTATGAACGTTTGAGAAGTTTGCAGTATCACACTTAAGATCGATGTTGAAGAAACACTCATTAAACTGAGTGATGTCTAATATAGAATCAGTTTTCCGATCATCGTGCATAAGTTTGTTTTTATTCGGTTAATGGGAATTTGCAGGTCTTCGGAGAATTTTATTCTATGCTATGTAAAACATTATTCTTGCTATGGACACATAAATCTTTCACTTCATCTTGAGAAAAAGCCTAGAGTAGTTTCCAAAGAGTATAGTAAACTGCTTGCCAACACAGCTCCCAGCTTTCCCTATGCTTTTGCTTAATATGAAAAGATCACGTGAGTCTTAGGTTCATGATAGCTCTCCAGATGACTTAATTAAACGACAGGATTCACTATATCGCCAGCTAAGTAAAAGGTGTTCAGTGCAATCTGCCAAATTTAAGTCTTTTGACACGTAAGAAGGAGCTTGGAATTACAGGCATTTATGCAGATTCTCAGTTTCCTTCACCAGTCCCCAATTTTAATTTTAAAAAATTCTGTAGTTTGGTGAGGACGTTGATGTCTACCATCGTATCATCGGCGTGGCAAGCTAACATTCAGTTATGATCCAGATTGTTTGTGGGAAAATCTGCTACATAAAAAGGCTAAATGATGGGTCTCAAACAAGAACTTTGAAGCACTCTTGCAGCAACTTTCTTAAAAGCAATGTGGACATTTCTTTGATTAACATTAGAAATTAGGTCTGTAAGGATTAAGGAGGTAATTAAGGAGGAGGATCATTTCTCAGTTAAAGTTCAACTTTATCAGTTTTAAAATCAAGATTATGCCCAATGATTTCGAAAGATTTCCTTACGTCTATCATAAGAATTGCCATAAATTTCTTGTGATGAAGATCTACCGCGATTGATCCACATTACTTTGATATTTAACTGACTTAGACAGCGTATTGTCGTTTTTGCTTCACCTTTCGAGCAGTGCTGCCAGATCTTGCGATGTTTTACAACCTTGCTAATTTTGACAAAACTTTGCTATCAAAATTTATGTATATGCGATTTTGCGAAATTTTTCTGCCTTCATCATTTCCTTGTGGTGCTTTTCACGATTTTAAATTTTCTTAATATATCGTAAAATGCATATATATTAAAATAATGTACAACCTTAAATTAATTTATAATAAATAAACAAACAAATTATTTAGGCTTAAACTGAAGTTAAATAGTGAATCAAGCACAATGGAAAATTGCCTGAAAAACATGAAAAACATTAACAATTAAAATAAATTAGAAAAAGGAACTACCAACTCAAAAAAATTAGTACGAAAACGTTAACAATCCAAACTTGAGGAAGCACTTAACGATGGATAAGAACAAATTAATTTAAAAATAAAAGTATAAATTAATTGAGAACTAATTAAAAGTAAAAAAAAGGAATGTTTAAACGATGGATAATTAGCTCTACTGGTTTAAATTTTTCGTCAAAACTATACGACACGTAATTAATACCACTAAATCGAATTACAGTCAATAACTTACGAAACCAATAAAGAGTGAATTAGTGATGACGTCAGAGGGCATATGAACATACACAACTGTGATGTCACCCAGATCACGAGATAAATGACGTCATGTGCTACTACATTTTGGGACGTTTCAAATCTTCTCCAGCTACTTTAGTTGAAAAATTTACGTCAACATTTGTTTCGAGTGCCATCTATTTGACTGTTGAACTGGTTATGAAAAGCGTGCAGAAAAGTTTCATTAGGAGTCGCAGTGCGTTTTAAGGTTGACTTGCTTTGAACATATGACTTGAACACCACGTTGTTTCAGGAAAATTTTTGTGTTTTAGAAACAACTTGAGTAGTGACACGCCAAAAATCCAAATGATGTTTCAAAATTACTTGACAGGATGTGTGATACTGTGTAGGAATTTGTACAAATGATATTCCTGGTTGTTCAACCGCTATCGTTAAACACTAAATTTCTGAGTGTATAGACATGTTACTCATTAGTTGAAGTTGATAATCTGCTACAGCAGGGTTTGTCAATTAGAGGCGAATTTCATAGCTTCAAGAATACCTTTTTTTAAGTGTTTAGTGAGTTTTAGTTTCTGAATGCAAGAAAATGCTTTTATATCAAGTTTCGGTATTTATCAGTATTTGCTATACTTTTTGTTGTTTAATTTACAAAACACGTTGAAAAACAATCTAAATCTATATAAATGTATTTTTCGGATTTGGGAAGGGAGGAAGGATGATCTTTGCAATGGGGAAAGCAATGTTTGGGTTGAAATGGGTTCAGAGCCATTTTGCTAGAGCAGAGTTCTTCTTAGATGTATTCTCTGCCGCTTTAAACATCTTATACCATTCAAGAGCTACTACTTTTTGTAAAGTTCTGCCTTAAAAGACCTTTTGCAACATTTCGAACGTTCCTGGAGCAGAAATTCCATTGCAAAACGAAGCTTTAATGTATGTTATTTACCCCCATAACATTGCCATTTTAGGAAAGAGCCGGAGAGAAAAATTTCTCAAGTATTAAAAACGAATTTATTTCAAAGCGATAAAAGGAAATGAAATACGGATAGTGCCAGATGTTTACGAAAGTTGTAACAACTTCGGAAACATTTGCACGCAATTTGTTACATATATGCATTTTTAATGAATCGTTTTCTCTCCCAGTCAACCCTGGAGGACTTCACATGTTAGATATCGTCCGTCCCCAAGTCTTTGCCTAGAAGCGTCACCCCCCGGACAACCGACGATATCTTACCATGTAACGTCCCCACATCCAAGGTCACGGACAAGACAGCACCAGTACGGTCCCTGCCAAGCCTGAACCTAGCACGGAATATAAGATGGTTCTGTTCTGTGAAAACTGATTATTTACTCCAGAGGTCGAGGCTGTCTAGCTGGATAGAACCACAGGTCTCCTCCCAAAATGGGCGGTTCTGGAAATTACAACCCAGTCGAACCCCAGGGATGGTGTCCTGTGTCATCAACCCAGGCGAACTTCGTTATCGGCGGGGGCCATGGGGAGACCTATGTCGGACTGGGACAGGAGAGGCTAATAGGTAGCGCGTCACTGACCCGACAGCTGCACCTATTCTCAGAAGGTCCAGATCAAACCCCGGGTCTCCTCCCATGAAATGGCCGGTTCCGGAAATTCAATCCTTTCCAACTTCAAGGGAGTAACAGCTACTCCCCGCAAATAGAAGGAGCAGCCAACTCCGTTAAAGAAGAGATCAAAGCTGTTAAAGAACGGATGAAAGCGGGCCAAGAATCCATTAAAGAAGACAAGAAAGTTGTTCAGGAATCTGTTAAAGAAGAAGGAAAAGCTGTTCAAGAATAGATTGAAGCAGGTACAGAAGAAGTGAAAAGAGAAATTACCTATAGAGTAATATAAAATAAAATTTGAGGCTATGGATGGCAGATTAGACGCTGTTGAAAATAGAGTTGGACACATTGAAGAGAGAGTTTCTGTCGTGGAGTAAAGAATCACAGGAAGAGTTTCTACCGTCCAACAACAAATCGAATAACATATTGTTGACAGGGTTTTTGCGGTCGATAAAGAAATTGATACCTTGAAGAAATATGTAACGATGGCAGGGAGCAATACTGATGGCTTTACATTTTTACCGATGCCTGCTCGTCCCTGTCTGAAGCTACCAACATATGATGGGAATATCTCTTGGCAAGTGTATCAGATACAATTTTTTATAGTGGCGGATAGTAATGGATGGGATTCCCAAGCTAAGGTCGGTCATCACGCCGCTTCTCTGAGAGCAGACGCAGAAGCTATCCATCAGACTCTTCCGGAAAACTAAAGGCTAGACACCGAAGCTCTATCTGGCGCGTTGAAGCTGCGCTTTGGGGAGAAATGTTTAAAAGACCACAACAGGCTCCAATTAAAATCCCTTCAATAGAAGTCCACGGAAACACTCCAGAAGCTCGTCACAGATGTTGAAAGGTTGCCTCATCTCGCCTTTTTTGGTGTGCCCGATAGAAATAAGGGAAATATCTCCTTGCAATACCTCATCTATGGCATCCGAAATCCTGAAATACAGAGAGCTTTACAAATGGCGTATATGAAGCATTTTAAAAAGCGCCCTGATGTTTGCCATGAAATTTGAGGCAGCCCAGCAAGCAACTCCTAAAGATCGCAACCCAATCAAAGCTGCTCAAATCCAAGAACCAGTACATCAAGTGACTGCTCAGCTAGAAAAAATAACGAGACAAGTCAATGCCTTGAAACGGAATAGGAGTGACAAGAAACCATTCCTAACGTGCTTGAACTGCGGTGCTGAGGACCACGTACGAAGGAACTGCAGAACACCCCAAGGCACGGAAAATAAGACCATTCCTCAACAACGACTCATGAAACAAATTAATGTCCATATCGCGGAGCTGAGTTTTAAAGATAATGAGAAGCCCCATTTTAAAGCGTTTCAGATTTTTGCAGTGAGTGGCAGCAGTAATGGTCTATTAATCAACTAGCATATGAATGGAGTATATTGCAAAATGATCATCGACACTGGAACTAATGTGACCATCCTTCGAAAAGATTTATTGGCTCAACAATTTAAAGATTTAATTCATTTGGACGCAGTTCTGCGTTGCCCTTCAGATTGCATCTTGTGATAAAATCGAAATTGATGGGAAGTTAAACGTAAACATCACGACTGAAAATGCCGCCCACCATCACACATCATATGTGGCAAATATTACAGATTCTTGCATATTCAGATTGGACTTTCTAAGGAAATACAGTTTTTTCTTTGACATTAAAAACAACAAACTACATTCAGCCTCTGAGACATTACTATCCGTCATTCGAAGGGATCATCACATGTAAATGCCGACGCCTTTTCTAAAAGACCTTGCCCAGGAAGTTGCCGATATTGTTCCAAGGTCGAAGCGAAATACAAACTGCTGAATCCGATCGTACGACAAGTTACAACTTCAACATCGGCTGATCGAGACCCGTGGAGTGACAAAGAAGTTATGAAAGAGAAACTGGAAGACGGCGACATTAAAACAATTGACCTAATGGAGTCTTCAAAGAAAAAAAATCTACGTGGAAGGACATTTCGATCTGTAGTCCTACGACCAAACAATATTGGGCTCTCTGAGACTCAATCCCTATTCGAAACGGAGTCTTGCACCGGAAACTCGAATCGGATGATGGAAAGGCTTTCCGATAGCAGCTGATACTTTCAAGATCCACAATCCAGGACGTCCTTAAAGAACTAGATAAAAGCCCTGCAGGAAGCCACTTCGGAATAATGAAGACTTCGCAGAGAGTTCGAGAAGGCTTCTACTGGAGTAATGCACAGAGGATAACGTGCAAAAGTGGTGCAAATCCTGCGATTCCTCTACGGGTCGGGAAGGACGAAAGACACGCAATCCAGCCAAGATGTAACGTTGCAATGTAGGAACGCCTTTTGAACGCATCGCCTTTGACATCATGAGACATCTGCCACGATTTGCTGGGGGCAGCATATGTATCCTCATTGTCACTGTATACTTCACCAAAGTGGCCTGAAGCGTACCCTATTCCTGATCAAGGGGCTGTCACAGAAGCAGAGGTAAGTATAAATCATTAGATAAGGATAAGGATATAGCATTGGATTTTCAGTTTCGGAGTGCCTCTTCAGTTACATTCTGATCAAGAAAACATTTTGCATCGGCTGTAGGAAGAAATTTTGCATCAGCTGCTATAAAAGACCTCTGCAACCGGCATTGACAAAACAGACACAACTTTATATCCCCAATCGGAAGGCATGGTGGAGTTTAATCGAACTATCCTTAATAAAACTCTTGTTGGTGGTTTCCAGAAACCAACAGGATTGGGACAAGGAGTTACCTCCATTTTTACTGGCTTATCGCAGTGCTGCCCACGAGACTACCGGCTATTTCCCATCCCCTTCTTGTCGTGACCTTCATCTGCCTCTGATCTCTTGTTGGTCGCCCTCCGGATGCACCTTCATCGCTTGAGGAGTTTATCCAAGATCTCCAGGCACGGTTTGAACTAATGCACAATTTTGCACGAGCGGGAGTGAAGCGAATGAGAAGATGAAGACCCGATACTACCGATACTACACGAGAGCTACGGGACATCGATTCAACGAAGGACACAAGGTGTGTTTGTGGAATTCGATTCGACGAAAAGGACTCCTCCCTAAACTACAGTCACCTTGGGATGGTCCTTACACGGTCCTAAACAGGCTGAACGACGTCGTAGTTCGGATCCGTAAGTCATCAGATTCCAAGCCTCAAGTTTTTTATTACGGCAGATTAGCTCCGTAATGTAAATAGTATGAGACTATTGTCCTATTTGTTTCTAAATTTGTAATTTCGTGCACTTATTGATTGGTTTAGTATTTGATTTGTTTTTAAATTTTTTATTTCAGTTATTGATTATGTTGTTTGTTATTGTATTGTAATGTTTATTATTTCATTGATGTCTAAGTTGTAAGTACGGCTCCCTGTCCAGGGATTGTACTGCCTGGCACGTGCAGTCCTTGGGAAGGGGGCAATGTTACGAATTTGTATTTAGATTGGTAACTTTAGTAGAATTATAATCAAAATTGTTGTAGTTTTCTGTGTAATGTAGCACGAGAAAAATTTTAAGAGAAAGCTATGCCAGAAAAGTAAGAATAGTGGGGTCAAGTGCGTTTAACTTTGAGTAAATGAGTAGCTCTGTAATTTGTATTGACATTGTATAAATGCAATTGACTACTATGTTAACTGTAACCATAGCTCCATCTTCGTATTGCTTTCCAGTAATTTCGAGAAACAGAAAGTACTAGAAATAACTCGCGGTCGGTTGAAAATTATTTAAGGCCGAAGAGAGAGCATCTGCTCTTAGTTGCTTAGTTATCGTTGTTGCGAGTTGTTTAGTTCCGCGTGAATTGAGATATCCGAGTTGGCTTTCTCTTTAGATGCGCTTTGCATTGCGCTGTATGTAACTGTTTTTTCTTTAGTAGTTTGAAGTATAACTACTGATTGTATTGCGTGATATTGTGAACACTTATATCTCTGAGGAAAATTCCAGAGTTCTGATATATTTCTTTTGATAAGAATAAATTTTATTAACTATTACCCGACTCGTGCATTCATTTTATTACGAACCCGTACGCACGCTACAATCTGTAACTCTGAATTGTACTTTAAATTAGCAATAGCCCCTTAATTCCTCTTTTTCGTTTGGGCACTTTCCTCTCTCTATTCTAAATATTATAATAACTTTTTTGGAAACTACGTCACATCTGGAAACTAATTCGCATTTTTTCGTCCTAACTTTCTGCATTGCGTATAGTTCTTGGCCAATCAGATTAACGAAATATTTTACTAGAAGTACCGCTGCAATCCAACTACGTTCTTTCTTTCTCTGCTTACGCTTGCTAGCTAAAGGACGTCTCTTGCTTGGCTGCTTCCAGAAATGCAATGCATCATCATCAAAATTGTGGGCACAGATTGTTCTTATTGTGATGTGCCGTGCCATAGAGTAATCGAGAAGCAATAAAGATGTGTTTAGATTATCAAATGATTTTATAATTTTTTTAAAGTTTCAGGCATCCTCTATTACGTGATCGAAAATTCAGTTATCTAACTTCACCGGTAACTACAGAATAATCGGTGTCTTCCCTAGTCAAGCATTCATCTAATATCAAATTAGTTGCAACGAACTAAATTATCATCACGTATATATTATTATTTTAAACCAGTGAAAATGTTAGAATCATCATC
Organism: Stegodyphus mimosarum; assembly: GCA_000611955.2. Taxonomy (NCBI): domain Eukaryota; kingdom Metazoa; phylum Arthropoda; class Arachnida; order Araneae; family Eresidae; genus Stegodyphus; species Stegodyphus mimosarum. Next base: position 30,992 of record KK113009.1, on the reverse strand, counting down.
GTACTCCCGATATTAAACATTTTCTGTTTTTTTCACTAACTTCCAGCATTTTATTAAATTTTCTGCTGCGTCCATTTTGTGCATCTTTTTCCTAGTACATTATTTCTTTTTATTAATTTTACAACAAACGTTCGATGATTACAGAGTACATTTATTGATTATTAGTGATTAATTTCTTCTAGTCAAACTTTCGTCTCCATCCTAACTCACATCATTGTTTTCATTACTTTGATTTCATTTTCCTTCATCCAGTTTGTAATTTAACAGTGATTTATATCTGTTGATTTAATCTGATTACGTTCCTACGCCGAAATACTAATTACGTCACGATTCGTATTCTTGTAGCAGCTAATTCGAAAGCTTTTGTTTTCCTTTTCCCCAATTCGTGCATTCTTCCTGCCGTATCAATTTTCTAATTTTAATTCATGAGCCGTTAATCGATTCCAGCTGTTACTGATAAGAGAACATTTTTTATACTAGCTTTGTTCTTTTCCGCAAGTCATGCGCCAAGTCCTTTGAATATAGCTAAAAGGCTCGTAAAGTTTTTTAACCGTCTATTCTGCAATGAAAAATGACAATATTAAATTGTATGACAAGTAGAGAATCCTTCATAATCATCTACACAATTAGAAAAGCGTTTTCTATTTTTAAATGTTATATTTTATTTCTATTCTAGTAAGAGTGTTGAATGGAGATCATAGTTCTTATCGGGAGGTGCTTTTCAAATTAAATACGTAAAATAT
>KK113009.1:14426-29916 GCA_000611955.2 Stegodyphus mimosarum | reverse complement strand
AACATAACATATTATTGGCATTCCCTGTTCAGCGAACTTAATCGCACTACAGGTCCTTCCCCACCGCAGAACCGGGGCCGGGGTTCAACCCCTTTCCCGGAACCTTGGAGAGGTCGGCGCAACGCACCCAATTTGGGGCGTCACTGATCGTTATTTGCTACCTACCAGCCGCACGGGCAAGCCCGTCGCAGAGGGCCATTTCCCAGCATACCCAGAGAGTTACCCTCGAGCTACTAGAACCTCCCTGCTCTAAGACATGCCGGACCCCTAGCTGGCCAATAAGTGACCTTTCCGGAGCCCCCAGAACCGCTAGGTTTGTAATTTGTATACCCCCGTGGCCGAGACTGCCTAGGTACAGATCCTAGTCAGTAGCTTCACAGAGTTCTCTACGTCGACCCCCGGGAGGGAAATAAAACCATACGCATTCCTTTTCGTTTCTCGTTTCCTTTTCTGCTGGCTTGCTGTCGCCTGTTGCTCTTTCACTCTTAAGAATTTTGTACAGTTAAAAGCACCCACATAGCTGTTCAAGAAGAGGGGCATTTTTTTCTGCTTTCCTTCATCTATGTCTGCATCAAGAAGTGCTTGTCTACAATAAAAGTAATATTAAACCGGCCATGAATATATCTGTTTTCATCGTGTATATCTACGATGTCATGAGCATCAATTTTGTACGTTAAGTGTGCGCGCATACACGCACACACACACACACACAGACACTCTCTCACACACACACACACTCACAGTGAGTTTATAAAAACTTTTAAGGGTCTTTAATTTCACAATCTTTGGCTGTAGATATGTACTTTCCATCTAACAATTCTCGTTGTGCTGAATGAAAAATAATAATTTTAAGACATATTTTTGAGTTGACAAAAATTTAAAAATCGCGAGGATTTCGAGAGCTAGCTCTTCATACTCTTCTTTCTAACAAGTTATGTGGATTCGATGGGCTAAGCACAGTTGTTATATAATAATGTGCAGTCTTTTGGAACCATAAAGTCTTTGAATGCAAGGAAACGACTTTAGAATTAATTTGAATTGTTTGGGATTCAGAAGGCCACCAGAATTTTACGAATTTATTAATAACAAAAATTGGTTCTTCTTGCTTTAAATATGTTCTATTTAACGTTTCTTTATATGTTTAATACTATGCATTTATATATGAGTGTAAGATAAAAGTTAGATTTTCAATAGCCTCTCAAGCTTCCTCTTTAAATGGATTATTTCTACTTTCTATACTATAAATAGTAACATAGGTATAGTAAAGCTTTCTCAAGTGAGTCACTGCAATATTAATTCCGCTGATATAAATCTCATATAACGTTCAAAACGCTTGTATGTACATAATATCAAAAGCGAAATTTAAGTCTTTTATCCAACAATAATGAAAAATTTGCAAACCGAAACTCTTAACTAACCAACAGAAACAAAGGAGAGCCATAACTTCGCTATTTTAAATCTAGTATTCAATGTCATAATCTTTGGAGCCTTTTCGAGCTTCTTTGTGCTATAGTTCGACCACCTTATCCGCGACCATGAGCGCAAACACGCATGCGCCGTTCGGACCGAATTATTCTCAAAATAGGGTGGAAGGATGGAGACCTTTCTTTCCCTCCATTCTGTCTTTCCGGAGAAGAGAAGACTTTTACGTGACCATTGACGTCGCAGCAAGCAATAACGCCCCTTTTGGAAGACTCCATATGCTTTGGCAGAATGCCAGCCAGGGTTGCGTTTGAAACGGTCGAACTATAACTAGCATACTGTCAGTCGTGTCTTTTCTACTCTTGTTCTATGACTATTATTAAGTTCTTTGAATATGCGAAAAATAAACTAATACTTATGAAATACTGGCGCGCCCTTCGCACCAACTTAGCTGTTTACATTTCATGAATGTTAGGCCAAGAATAAGGAAATATTTAAAGGGCCTCCATAGCCTGCTTCGTATGATATCCAGCTTTCGTCAACTTCACCATTTACGGCAAATTTTTCATCCCATATATACGTATGTGACAAAAATTTAGGTATGCTATAGATAGAGACGATTGTGCTAGACGCCTAGTGCTGTTTCAGCATAGTAAACAATCATGAAGTTTTATAGATCATCCGTATTTAGCCAGAATCCGTAGTACAAAAATAATGAAGCAATTTAAGCGCGAAACAGATTCAGCGATTTCAAGCGTACATTTCACGTATTTGCAGTATTAAAGAAACAACAGACTGCATGACTTCGAAGAGATGGCAAGAGTTATAAAAGCAAGATTATGATTAGGTTACTCAGAGCATTTTGGGCTCTCCAGGCGTTTTACAGAGTTAGTGTCTCATGTAAATAAATATTAATATTTCAAATCAATTTTTTTGGTGTTTTTGATCACGTTGAAAAATGACGTTCTGTAAGCTGTACAATTCTATGGTGATCTCTTTATCTTGGATATTAAACTGATAGCTGCTTATTCTATTCTGATGTATAATTTGAGTCAAGCAAACTGCAAACTTTTCCACTAATCAGCTCCTACCCAATTTCTCAATATCGTAAAATATGGCTAGGGTACTTACTCAAACTATGTTGAGTTGCTCATTTGAATGCTTCGCTGAGGAAAGTTTTTGAAACTGCTTCTCTCTATCGAATGAAGGTTCGCAGGAATAGTCGTTATCAAGCATTAATTTCTCTCTTCAAATTTAAAAGCTTACTTCTAACATTTCAACCAAACCACAAGCATGAACTAAAGTAAATGAAATTCAGTTAATTGAATGCAATTCGCTATTTCTAATGTACCAAGAATTTTTCTGTATCTTGTGACAGACTTTGTAGAGACATTGGATTTTTGGAAGCAGGAGATGAAAAAAATTAGTAATGCCCTTACCGGGACTCGAGCCACGGTCCTCTTGAATACGCGCCAAGCGTGTTGACCACTACACCCCGAAGGCATGCGAAGAAGGCGGGAGAAATACCTTGTATACGCTCCTTTTAAAGGGCGACTGGGGATTAGGGGACCGAATCGCCAAATCCTGGTAGTGGAGAATCATCATCCACCACCTTTTTGTTCGGGCGCCACTCTAGAAACATTAGGGTTTGGGAAGAAAGAGACGTGAAAAAATGAGCAATGCCCTCGCCGGAACTCGAACCACGGACCTCTCAATTGCGCGTCGAGTGTGCTGCACCACGAAGGCATGCTAAGAAGGCGGGAGAAATACCTTATAACTTATTTCAAGATTTCCAGGAGGATGTTCAAGAACTAACTCCACATCCACACTCTCGAATTTAACAATACAGTACAGTATATTAGTACGTAAAGTAGTTTATGTTAATTAACCTGTTTTATAATTGAAGTCTAAATTATAACCTCAACTTACTACTACTTCTACTTCCATATTCCTCATCAGAATGCAAATTAAGTTTGTGTGTATTTAATCTGAGAGTTCTGAATGTTTAGATTAGAGCTTCTATGTGTGTCTTGCTATGAGTTACTCTCACCAACTCTGCTTAAAGTTTCGTTCGAGCTACAGGACTCACTAGTCGATGTTTTAAAATACGCGCCAGTTACTTTCTGAGCCAATTTAATTTAGCCTAGTCTATATGTAGACTTGACTACGTTTCTATATATGAATTTAACTTATGTTAATTTGTTACGTTATTTAATAACCATAAGCAGTAGAAGTTTTGTCTATAGCACAAGTTATGCCTTGTTCTGTTCAGTTTAAGACTAAATGCAAAGGTTAATTTAACCTTCCTCGGTATTTCGAACAACTCCCTCTTACTGTAATGGGGTCTGTAGGACTTTAATTCTACCTTCCATTTACAACAGAAACTCCGCACTTTTTCTGCCACTCAGGCGACATTGTAAATAGGAGAACCTACTACGACACCGTAGAGCCGGGGTTCGAATCGCGGAGAAGACATGGATGTTTGTAAATATATTGTATCTTTGCGGCATGGGGGCCGCAATATGTGGCTAGCCGAAAATCCTCTCATGTGGTTTGGTGGAAGGGGAGGGGGTAGGAGACCCTCAGATCACCCCCCTGGGGTACTCTCCCTCAAAATAGGGATGGAAGTAGAAGGCAGAAGACCAACCTCCTTGAAGAAATCATTCTTCCATAAAATATATGGACCAAAAAAAAAAAAAAAGCTCCACAATTTTTATATCCTATTTGTTTCATCGGGGTATCATTGTCTTGAGAAGAATTTGAAACTTTGCGGAACCCTAGGCGGTAACCAATTTCGCTTATTTTTGGAGCTGAGCCTGCTTATGGTATTGTGATAAGGTTAAGAATGATGAAGTTTATTTGGACTTAGAGGGACCTAGTGCAGTTAAACCTCGGATCACAAATGCGTCACTTCAGCAACAACAGAAAAACATTTTCTGTATAGAAACACCTCGGATAACGTACGAACTTGCAAAACTTAAGCCAAATACATAGGATTTTCATATGTGTTTTGAGGTATATCTGGCACTAATGAATATTCAGGAACTTCGTAAACATCATTTTAGTATTTTCCACCGCTCAAATGTCATTAATAAAGATTGGCAGAAAATGATCTAACAGGATCGTGAATTCAGCCTGAAGGAAATTATGGTCATGCTGAGTTGGAGTTGCAAACAGTTATTTTCAGCGTTTTAATACTTATGACATTTTTGTAATCTATGCCATTGAGTCTCTAGGATTAGCCAAGGGCTAGGAAGTTAAATAAGAACATGAAAAAGTTGCTAAAAATGAACTGAACAAGAATGAGTTACAAGAACTTGAGCAGCAGCAACGAAAGGTGGTAGAGGAAGAACTGCTTTTAGAAAAAAGAAGAAAGAAAATTTCTGTAATCCACGTAATTTTTGCGAAACGGTTTAAGATGCATATAGTTTTCGCTTAACGATATCATCCTGATAAAGTAGCTGCTAAAGCTACAGCATAAGCATTTTGATGAAAATGTCATATCTCATTTTTGAAACATTTTAAAAATTTCATTGAGCAAGTTGACCTCTGAAGACCGGCGTTTTTATCAAAGCGGAATCTATCATCAAAACAGTAACATCTTCCTCACCATACTTAACTTATGCCGTCTTCTCACCTTCGTACAGATATAGCAAAATTAAGTGAAAGTTTTGTCTGTTCTATCTATTTAATAGTTTTTTTGTTTTTCTCTTTATATTGATTATATGCTTTCTGTTGGTTTGGAGTTATGAATTTGTGCAAAGATTTTTGTTGTAAAATTTAAATAAATAGTACCGATACGAACTAGGAGCTGTTGCCCATTTTATTTCTGCTATCTTTATTTAAAAGCTTGGTCAACAAAATGAAAAAAAAAAAATACCTAAATCTGCCTCTACTGCAAGTTTTTCTCCTTACGCATCTTTAACGTTTCTAAATTATTAGCTATCTTCAACGATCCTACGTTACTGCATACATGCATGTAAATGGAACATGAAATTATACGCTTCAATTAAAAAAATAAGCAACAAAGGCAAAACATGGAATAAAACAAAAACTATTTAATGGGTATGCGTGAAATTGATCCAAGAGATGGGTGTGGCATTACTAGACACACATAGCCAGTAATACATCAAAGGCATACAAAGACATGTGCATTATCACCATCACATCGCGAAAGACCGAATGGGTCGGAAGAATGTGCAATGGTAAGATCAGACTAATAACGGGTATGACATGCTCTAACTGAAATGTACACTGGTGTGCAAAAATTAAGGACGAGACGGTGTTTTCAATATAACTTTGTACAAAAGCTTTCCAAATTAACACAATACGTAATCCCCAATACGTAAGGACATGAGTAATGTAAGCAACACTTACTAAAAGAGAAAGCAGAGGGATAAAAAGAAGCTTTATTGAAAAAGTAGCATGGAGCGCAATGCGACTGAAGGCCGAAATATCCCTGTGATGGGTGTCCAGCAAGAAACATCCGGTCTTTAATAGGGGATATGATATTCCCTGACTTCTAGGTAGGTTTCACATCATTTGTGCATGCTGGATATGTGGTTGTTAATGAGCTGTTGAGACACTGCTGCTCGTTCCTCTTGTAGCACTAATCGCAGTTTCGGAATCATTACTGGCGATAAGTTAGGTGCTGCTACGGGTCTCCCTAGTAAGTTCCGTACATGCTTGACGGGATTTAGATCCAGAGACCTTGCCGACCAATCCATGTGTTCAATATCTTCACTCTCCAACAGCTCTTCGACAGTAACTGTGCGATGAGATGGAGCGTTGTCGTCCATGAAGAGGAACTGAGGACCCATACCCCTTGTGAAAAGACGCATGTAAGGAAGAAGAACCTCGTTACAATAGCAATCCCAGGTGACGAACCTCCTTGGGAGATATGAAGGTCGGTCCGGCTACCAAGCATTATGTCTGCTCGAACGAGAACTCCGCGACCTCTAAAACAGTCCCTTTTGATGATGTTGAAGGGGATATTGCGTGTTCCCCAATCTGTCCAGATCTGTATGTGTCTAGAATAGCAACTCAAACTAAATCTGCTCTCATCTGTAAAGAGTACTCGTCCCCATCCATTGTCTCACCATTTCCGGTGTTCCCGGCACCACAGAGAACGCCTTCTCCGATGGGCAGGCGTTAGAGGTACACACCGTACAGGGCGTCGTGCAAACAGACCACCACCGTGCAGTCTTCTGGCCACGGTAAAACGCGATATCGGTCGTCCAGTCGCCTGTGTCGTGTGTCTAGCTATTTCTCCCGCTGTCTACCGCCTGTTTTTTCTGGCCTGTAAGGCAATATACCGGTCATCTGCGGGTGTGATTCCTCGTGGACGACCACTACTAAACCCCCGGATAGCTGCTCCTGTAGTTTGAAATTGTCTCCAAAGTCGTGAAACGAAACTGTGAGCAATTCCGAACTCTGCAGCCACACTTGTCACACTGTGGCCTTCCTCCAACTTCCCAATGATTCGACCTCGGGTAAAATCATCCAGATGTCGTCTAACAGATTGATTATTCGCCATTTCTCGCTGAGGCAGCAACTCGGTGTGATTTTAACTGCTATACGGCGTGCAATCTCTTTGCCAGAAATACTGATCTTACACCGACAACATGCTTTATACTACTCAGACACTCTCCCATTACGTCTACCTGCATATCTGCGCATGTGCTACCGTAAATCACCTTACTTAATCTCCTGATTGGTCTTTCTGTTCGCTCTGCCTCTTCGTTCAGCTGATATGCTAATTTTTCGACTTCGTCTTTAATTTTTGCACAGCAGTGTATACTTGAAAACGGAAAGGCAAGCTGGCAATAATGTCGCTGATCACTTATTATGGTAGGTAATGCCCATTCCTATAGGAGCTCTTCATATCGGAGCTCGTGGACGGTGACGAGCGGTATACAGCGATTTGCTATTTGCTATCCGTCGTCCCAAGACGTACCACATATGCCTTATAGGATTCAGGTCTGGCGATTTAGCAGGCCATGGCAGATGTGAAATGGTTTCCCTCTCTAGATAACTCTACAACTCTACAGCACTTTAGCTCCATGCAGGCGGGCGTTATCGTCCATAAATATCGCCTCGGTACTCATTGCTACGATAAAAGGACGCTCAGGAGAATGTAGAATTTCATCGCGATATCCGACGGCTGTGAAGAAACGACCAGGAATCACGTAGAGATCGGTGCGGCCGTTCTTTGTTATAGCAGCCCATACAAGTAAGCTTCCTTCTCTGTAATCGTCTTTTTCGACGATGTTTGGCACCCGATTACCTGTCCCTGGCTTTCGCCATATTTTCGCCCTCCCGAAATCGTTTTGGATGTTAAATGGACATTCAGCTAAAGAGTACGTTGCCCCCTGCTCCTGTGTCCAATTGTGATGTTCAAGGGCCCAATTTATCCGCTCTCCGACATGCGATAGGGACAAGAAAACACAAACCACAGGTCGTCCGGCGTAGAGTCTACCTTCAGGCAGTCGACGCAGAGTATTCTGGCAGAATATGGTCCATCCTGCAGCAGCAGAGAGATGCGAGGCCAACTGTCGTGCTGTTAGTTGTCTACTGCAACTTACGCATATCAACAGGAAGCGATCGTCTGTATTTGTGGTAATCCTCCGACGTAAAGACCCAAAGTTTTCCCTTTGTTAACGATTCTAGAGCCTACTGATGACACTATGAGGCACATTGAACTCTCTCGCAACAGCAATTTGTCTTGCACCAGCTTGCAACATCTCGACAGCTTTCCAACGTATTTTATCGTGCAAATGGTGTCTTCATCTCATGCTCTCCGCTTTGGCTATTTCGAATTATATGGAACTATTGATGCTTGTGAAATGACGGATAGGCCTGCATGCACATTTTTAAGCCTTGTAGTGTGACTGCGGGATTGCGTTTTATGCTAACCTTGGTTGCTTATTTGTATTCGGCAATGCAACCTCAACCTCATACAAAATTTTAAGTTTTAATTCTCTTTCTTACATTTGTATTTTTTCTTTTATCGTTTGTTGCTTATTTTTTGAGCAGGCATGTATTATAAAGCGTCATTAGCCCAAACAGGCTCGAAACGGACTTCTGCGTGGTCCACTGTAAAAGGAAATTTTTTAATTTTCCATTCGGGACTGTTGCCATTTGCAAAAACGTGAGATCATATTCTCTCGTATTTAATCTGTGGGCTACTGATACACAAACTAAACTATTTAAAAGCAATAGATACAGTTCTTAAAAATACTACTTTTTTGCTTTTTAATCTGATTGATTTAAATAAAATGCGTTAAATGCATAATATATTTAATTAAAAACATTTAATATATATACTTTTTAATCTGATTGATTTAAATAGAAATTCATTTAATTCATGGTATATCTAATTAAAAATATGAAATATTTTTATGGAATCCCTGCTAAAAATGTCCCGTAGAAACCCATAAAAAGTTTTTACGAGAAATTGGCCTACGGGTACCCATACAGTTCGGTGGGTACCCGTAGGCCAAATTCCCGTAAAAACCCACAGATTGAAAACCGTACAACTGCACGGGTACCCGTGGGCCAAATCCTCGTAAAAACCCGTAGAAAGAAACCCGTACAGCTGTACGGCCACTCGTAAGCCAAATCCCCGTAAAAACCCATACAACTGTGCGGGTAATAGTAAGCCAAATCCTCATAAAAACCTATAAACAGAAACCTGTAGAATATATAGATACTATAAACAAAACCCCTGTAAAAACCCATAGCCAGAAACCAGAATTTTATGCATATCCATAGGCCAAATCTCCATTCAAAAGATGGATATTCCGTAGGTCTATTTCTCATAGAAGCCAGTAAACAAAACCTCAGACCTATGCGATACCAATAGGCCAAATCTCTGTAAAAGCCAGTAAACAAAAATCTGCTGACTAATATAGGGACCCATTGGCAAAATAACTGCACGAAACAGTAGACAAAAACCCATAAACAAAACCAATAGAATTATACCATACTGAGGTATCCATACACAGAATCCCTATAAAAAACAGTGCAAAAAATAGAACTGTAGGTCAAATTTCCATAAAAACTAATAATTATAAGCATAAACCAGCAGAAGTACACAATTAACAGTACACAATTAGCAGTGACCTAAATAGGGGGAAGCACACAGAGTAACTTTAAATAAATTTCATTGCGAAGAAACCTAATAAATTTTCTAAATATCTAGAAGCCTACAAGCCCCTGTTTTTCTCTATGCATGTCAATACCTATAAACACACACACACACACACATATATATATATGTGTGTGGGGTAATACCTTTTTTAAAAAGACATCTAAGAAACTTCTTGAAAGGACAGCACATTTAATTACATTTAAAGTATTTACATTTTTTACAAATAAGTTTATGTAAATTTAGTTCGCTTCTATGATACACTTCTGTTTACGTCTTTTAGTCTAGCGCCTTTATTCATTCAATACGTCTCGAGGCCAACTGCCACATTAGATGGAATTCCGTTCCCTCGTCCAAGTCAGCGCCATCTGTCGTTCAACATAGGCACCACATACTTTCGGCCATCCTGGATTTGTCTGGTTCTCCAGGCAACACTGCAAATATAAAAAAAATACAAAAGCAAAACAGAATAGACAATAGCACGTCTAAAATTATAAGTTAGACTATTTAGAGTCCTTGATCGTCTTTCAGCTTCAAGAATGACAAAATGAGTAAAGTCGTCTTCAAACTTAATTTGCCATAGAAACAGTAGTTAACGTCCTTAACCGCAGTTTCTTCGTCTTTATGCACCTTTTCATGCGTCTTGAGGCGTCTTTCAATTCGTCTTTAAGCGTCTTTCCTTTCGTCATTAAGCGTCTCTATTTTCGTCTTAAACGTCATGATATATTTTTTTAAGTTTTCGTCTTCTTACAGAAAATATATGCAATATATTTCTTTTTCTTCTTTAATTTATTTCAGTCTTCTTTTCTCGTATTCTTCTTAACAATTACTCCATGGTTTTAGAAATTCAGAGCAAGTTGTAGTATAGTTAGGACCTTCATGACTTCTTTAACTACATCGTATGTATTGCTACCTTTAACTTTAGTTATTTTGTATGGTCCAAGATACTTTGGTTTTAATTTCAAATGCGGTCCAAACTGAGTTCTTTTTATAGCGACCAAATCTTCGACTTTGTAATGTCTTGGTTCTCTCCTGTTCTTAAATTATATGTTTTCGTGTTCTCTTCTTGAATTTTAAATATCTGTTGCTTCGCATGCTTCCTAAGTTCATTTCTTTTAGCTTCAAAATTCGCTTGAAATTCAGCTCCGATCATTTCAATCAACTTATCAGTACCTTTAGCATTCATCTTTGCACCAAAGAGCAGTTCAAAGGGTGTGGTATCTATACTTCGCTGGTATGTCGAGTTAATAGCCTGCTGCAGCTCATTTGTATGTTTGTACCACTGAGTCGGATTTTCTAAGGACAATTTTGAAAGAATTGATATGATAGTCTGATTGATACGTTCAACTTGACCGTTAGCTCTAGGCAAGCCGGTAGTAATCAAATGATGTTTAATACCTCTATCCGAGATTATTTGAGAAGGATTGCCAAATACAGCCTTTTGTATCTCCAACTTCGCTATAACTTCAGCAAATGTTGTGGACTTCGTAGGATAAATCCATACAAATTTAGTAAATGCATCAATAACTACTAAGATGTACTTATAATTTTTATGTGTACCCTCCAAAGGACCAAGGTGATCTAAATGATACGTTTTTAACGGCACATCTTCTTTATGTATTGGGTGTAAGAAACCTTCTTTCTTTCCTTTCTTATGATTCACAAGAATACAATGAACGCAGTTTGCTATGATATTTTCTACTTTCTGTCTGAGTTTAGGGATAAAATAATACTCTTGGATGCTTTTCGCAGTATATTTGACTCCTGAATGTGCTTTCTCATGGAAACTTCGTATAATTTCTATTTGCATAATTTTAGGCACAACCATTAATTCTTTACCATCAACAAATTTAAACGAAATTCCATTTCTGTCACAATAGTCTTCATAACTAGAACTTTTAAGCAATTCTTTTATCATTTTTATTTCATTTTCCTTATCTTGGGCTAATTTCAACTTTGGTAAAATATCAACTGAAACACAAAAAATACTAATGGGAGATCTACTTAGAGCGTCTACACCGGAACAATGCTCAATCACATAATTAAATTCTTGTAGCAATAAAGCCCAACGAGCAACACGAGTTGATAAGTCCCGTTTTGACATGGTCTTTTCAAATGCGGCACAGTCAGTCACAATTTTAAAAGGAATTCCCAGTAAGTACACGCGGAATTTCTTTAGTGCTTCTATGATTGCTAGAGTTTCGAGTTCATAACTAGAATACTTCTTCTCAGCGTCAGTGGTCTTCTTACTCATGAAGTAGGTAGGGTGGAAACTATTATCATATGGAGACCTCTGCAATAAAATTGCTCCATATCCCTCTAAGCTAGCGTCAGTATGCAATTCAGTCTCATAACTAGGGTTATAGATTCCTAAGACAGGCTTTTCAGCTAATAATGTCTTTAATCGATTGAAAGAATTTCTTTCTTCTTCTTCAAATTTAAACTTACGATTTTTTTTTCAAGAGATCACTCAAAGGTTTAGCAATAATGGAATATTTTAGAATTAACTTCCTGAAATATCCGGTGAGGCCAGGAAACTATGAATTTGTTTCAAATTAGTCGGTTCCGGAAAATTTAGGACTGCTTTCGTTTTTAAAGTAGATGGAAAAATTTTACCTTCTTTGATAACATGACCCAAGAATTCTATCCTCAAAAAATGAGATTTCTTAAAATTAATCTCGAGTCCGTACTCACTAGCAAGCTTTAAGACCCGTTCAAGTCGTTCGATTCCTTCTTCAAGGGAGGAAGACAAGATTATTACGTCATCCATATAGGGCAAAACAATACCATCATTAATTAAAGGTCGGAAAATAGTGTTAATGTACCTCTGAAAAACAGCCGTAGAATTGCATAATCCAAAAGGAACCTTAAGAAATTGATATTGCCCTTCGTGTGTTACAAATGAAGTATATTTCCTACTATCCCTGTTTACGTCAACATGGAAAAATCCATTTTAAGATCAATTGTACTAATGACATGTGATCCCTGTAACTGATCTAGAATGTCTTCAATTAATGGAAGTGGAAATCTGTCCTTTACAACTATTTTATTCAATCTCCTATAATCTATGCATACACGAGGTGTTCCATTTTTCTTCTTAACGATTACAACGGGGCTACAATATTCTGAAGAACTAGGTTCTACTATTCCTTGTGCTAACCATTCAGCTACTTGAGCTTCGACAATTCTTTTTTCTGAAAATGGCAACCTGCGAGGCTGATGAAATATGGGTTCATTATTTTTTACCAGAATATTCATCTCTATATTCGTTGTTTTAGTTTTACGCGGTACATAACTCGAAACCAATTGTTGCACCTTATCTCTGAAAATATTTGGAACATCAGGTTCAATATTTACTTCAGTTTCATCGTAAGATAAATCAATTGGAAGAACAGACAAAGTATTTATTTCTTTTGTGCACAGTGATTTATTTTTAATCGTAACTCCATTTTCATTTATTAGGGTTTCGCCCTGCATTAACACATTGAGTCCTATAATAACGTCACAAGACATAGCATCATTGTTTACTACACAAATGTCAGCACTACACTTAAAATCATCAATCTGAATACTTTCTTTAAAACAGCCTAATGGTTCTACTCGGCATTTCCCAAATCCCATCAAAGTAGAATTCGAAGGACTTAATTCCTTAACATTTAATTTATCAAAAACAGATTTTCTAAGCAATGTTGCTTGACTTCCAGTACCTATTAAAGATTTTACCTTTAAATTACCGATCATCACCAATTTGTTCAATTTTGATTCAACGCTAATATTCATACTAGCTACTTCTTGTTTAGAATTTGTTTTAGAGCATTCTGAAGCTTTATGACCGAAAGCTTTGCATTTAAAACATTTAATTCCCTTATCTTCATGAATACAATTTTTAGAGATATGACTTTTTAAACCACAATTAAAACAAAATTTATTGTTACGTCTTTCGAAACTATTATATTTAATATCAGATTTACCATCATTCTTTACTTTACTTTTACTCACATTTTCGTTTTTTAAATTAGCTCTATCATTAAAATAATGTTTCGTTTTCGTTCTATCGAAAGCACCTTTACGTTTTGCGAAATCGTCTTTCACTACTTCGTACACTTTCAGTTTTTCTTTAAATTCGAGTAAGTTTTTACATCCATATAGTACCATTTTGTTTTCGTGTCTGTCATTTATTCCTTTTATAACATAATGCATTAAGGCAGCGTCATCTATTTTCCCAAAATTACATAATTCTTTCATCTTTAAGAAATATTCTTGAGCCGATTCGCCATTTTTCATTTTCGTTTGATTTAACAATTCATGTAAATTAGCAGAATTTATTTCAAAAGAGAATTCGTCAATCAAAGCTTTTCTCAATTTTGACCATGAATTAATTTCCGGTTCTGTTCGAATAAATAATGCAGCTTTCCCGCCAAGCGATCGTTTGGCAAAAATAAATTTGTGCAAATCAGACAAATTAAATAGTTTAGAAGTATTTTCAAAATGCTCGATCCAACGAAAAACATTTTCATGCGATTCTGCACTAAACTTCGTAATTGTGCTTTCGATATCAGAATAATTAATATTAACATTCTGAATTATAGAATTTCCATTAATAACATTTTTACAAGCATAATCACACTGTATAGAAGAATTTTTCTTATCGAAAATATTGCGCTGCATTGAAAAATCGTTTGGTATTCTTTCTACTTCTGTTTCCGATTCATCCGAGCTAGACGTAACGGCGCCATTTATATTTTCAGCTAATGTTTCAATATTGCATAATAAAGATAGAATTCTTTTTGCTAGCTCTGATTTATCGCCTTCGAATGAAATGCTTAGGATATTAGAAATTGTAACTAGCTCATTAAATGAAAAACTTTCTTCTACATGTTTTAATTTCTTTTGAAATTCGTCACTCTCTAAAACAAAATCAAATCCAGAAAAATTCCTAATTCTCTTTAGGTTTGACCGATCTCCATCACAATCAAAAATAAATCTATGTAAAGTTCTAATCTTATCTGCTTTACAATTCTTCAATGCAACGTAGATTTTTTTAATGTCACTTAAAATCATTTTAAAATATGAAAACAAAATTACATACCTTCAAGCTTCGAATAGTCATTCATTTGGTAATCCAGCTAGTTAATTATGGCGTTCTATATCAGCATCAATGTAGATTTTCAATAATTGCTTGAAGCATTCCTTAATCCCGCTTCTGATAAATTGTGGAGTAATACCTTTTTTAAAAAGACATCTAAGAAACTTCTTGAAAGGACAGCACATTTAATTACATTTAAAGTATTTACATTTCTTACAAATAAGTTTATGTAAATTTAGTTCGCTTCTATGATACACTTCTGTTTACGTCTTTTAGTCGAGCGCCGTTATTCATTCAATACGTCTCGAGGCCAACTGCCACATTAGTTGGAATTCCGTTCCCTCGTCCAAGTCAGCGCCATCTGTCGTTCAACATAGGCACCACACATATATATATATATATTACATAAATAAAAAATATATAAATAAACATATATATTATATAAATTTTCTTTACAAAATTTTACCTTGAACCTTATTATGACACTCATACACATAGATGTTTTGCAAAGAATTTGAATCCTAGAATATAATATAGTGAAGAAATAATAATATACAAATACTGTGGCGACCATCTTTTTACAGTACTTTGAATGTTACCTGTATCTGTCAGAATATAAATGAACATCCATATAAGAATATAATAAACTTAATAACACCCGAAATGCAATAAATTATATTTTAAGAAAGCAAACTTTAAAAAATTTACAAGACTCAACAAATACCGATTCTCAACCCACAGTTCAGGAATTGAGAAAATATCTCATAGCGTATAGTAAATATCTTATTCTCTATCTCACTTTTAGTGTTGTATAATCTTCCACAGACTTTATA
>KK113009.1:2499-13711 GCA_000611955.2 Stegodyphus mimosarum | reverse complement strand
ATAATTTATTATTACAAAAGATGTTTCGTATATCATCTCCAAGGAACATAAATTTAATTAAAGCGATGCAATATTGAAATAAATTTAAGTCGGTGTTTTAGGTATAAGTTATTTACATTTCTCTTGTAGAAAAAACACTTTAAAAACTGTATAGAAATATTATTTTGAACTGCAAAATTTCTAAATAGTAAAATTAAAAAGTAAATTTTAAAGTATTGAAAAGATAGCTATTGCTATTGACCGTAGATTATATACTATAAAAATACCACTTCGTGCAGAGCATTTCCTGTATTTAGACTGCCAAATGAAATTCATATAGTGCACTATTTATCAGTATAAATAAATCTTCTATACAGCCTTATACAGACAGTTAAAATTGCTGTCATCGCATTAAGCAGATATAGCACATATAGTTACTTTTGTTTACAAACAGGTTTTACGTTAATATCTATACAACCAGAAAAATTTAGTGCAGAAAATTGTAACAAGCACTTCCGCAGTATAACTAATGAAAGAAAATAATGTTTAAATATTACGCTAACTATATTTGAAAGTAATGCTAAAATAATGCCCTTACAGGATTCATGATTTGAAAAACTTTGGTTTTAACTGTCTTGTGAAACCTTTCAATTACTTCTGCAAAATTCATATCCACGTAAAAATTATTATACCTAAGTCAACTGATTACACAGTGAAACTTTCTTGAAACAATTAAATCCACAATTCCAGAAAATGCCAGTTTCTTGTAGCCTTACAAAACTATCAGTGATTTTAACTACTGTTATTTAATTATGTTTCTGACAAATGTGTCACTGTCAGAGGTGATCATATAAGAAAATAACCACTATGAGGTTTCACTTAATGCAGTTTTTTTCCAATAAATAATTCATATTTTATATTCTCAAGACTAGGACATTTACCATTACATAAACTCTATTAATTATTCACAACTCTATTTCAAAAGCAATTTATGAAAAAAAAATTTGAAATTTTCTTCATGAAATTAATAGTGATGAAAATTAAAATATGCATAAAAATATTTGATTATATGTGTTTTAACAAACTAGCACAAAATATTTAATGTAACAATGTGGTTCTTGTCTCATACTTGTACAGAAATATAGACCAAAAAGAAAAAAAACAGTGTAAGCTACTATGATCATGTAAATTTTCACTGAATTTTAGTTATGCAAAAAAAGATTCCTTGGCTTATATGTCATGCCTACATCATTCAATAAGTAATACACATTAAATATTTCAGTGTTTACTTCATTTGAAAAACTAACCTTTCTTGTTTGCAAAATACATTTTTTAAGACATAAAAAAATATTCCTTCTACTCAACCACATCACACTAGTCGAAAAACTGAAAATTGAATAATGCAAGATCTTTTTTAAGTAAGGTATGCTGAAATTTATTAGCACATAATATTCAAATGCTAAAGATCTGCATGAACAAGCTTTAAAAAGTATTTCTAAATTATAATGAACACAAATTTTCAAAAATACAGTTTTAGTAGAATGCAATGTGTATCTGATGTAAACACACTAAGCCAATTATCAAGTCTGAAATTATCACTTTTCAGTCTTTCAGCACATTGCTTTTTAGGATAAAAGTAAAGATGGGAAATCTATTTCACGCACAGAAAATCCATTTCAGAACTATTTAACTGTGAGAAAAGTTTGCTGAATGCATTAGACAAGATTACATACATGTACATGGCTTTACTGTTATTTCCTTTCATGTTGTTTCGAATTCACAGTCGATGTTGGCATTTTATTTTTCATTATAAACATCTAAACAGTAAAATATAGTAAATTTGTAATATAGTAAATTATTTATTGCATTACTACAGCCTATTATCCACCAAGACGATAACACAAACATCCCATAACAACATTAACAAGAACTGCGCCATATTGCTTCTGAGAGCGGAGGAGGAAGGGGAATTTTATTCCTCACGTCAGCGTTAACAAGGAGAAAAATAGTTTGAACGCGGTCGCGTTAAAGAGATGATGCTTGATACCGGTGTTTATTTGTAATATAAGAAATGTTGATATATGCATACATAAGTGTATATGTGTGTGTATTCAGAATACCACATCGTGGCGAAAACCACCTTCTAAGATGACCGCCTCTGAACGAGACCAGTGTTTCTGACAACATAAGTATATTTTGGTATTCATACATTCCCTCATAAAAGACGACCACCCGCAAAGAAAATTCCTGAAGTGTGACTGGTCGCCTTAGAGAGATTCATTTCGTAGAGGCAACCTACCTAAGACAACCACCTCTAAAGATAAACGTACTTCTGAGAACATAAGTATACACTGGTATTGAGCATCACCTCCCTAATGCGACCACTTGCAAAGATGCATTTTTACGTGGGGCTAGTCACCGTAGAGAGACCTCGCTGTGTGTGGTGTATATGATTACTGTTATTGTTTCCGACAAAAGTTTTTAAGAAATCAAATAAATGAACATATATAGTAAAAACCCTCTCTAAAACTAATACCTGCGTTTCCAGGTTACTCTGATGGTCTTAAAGAGATCATATTTTCATTCTAAGAAATACTGATCGCCTTAGAGAAGAGGTGGAGACAAGAGGGTTCATTGCATGTCTTTTAATTTTAAAGGTTTCTGTTGGTTACAAAACAGAAATAACCTTTTTTTCAACGGTATCCAAATAAATGAAATAAAAGTAAATAAATAAATAATTTAAAATTATCAGCAGACAACAAGAATACCAATGAATTTTGGTTTACTGGCACCAGTTTTAATTTCAATGTTTAGAGGAAGTCTATTAACGTCAGTTAGAAAGTTAGAATAAACCCATATAAACCAACAGAAGATTTATTTGGCATCTGTTTCTATTATATTGATACCAGTAAGAAAACCAGTGAAAATCAATATAAACCTATACAAATCAGTAGAAAGTTCTGACACTGATGTTGGTTGTATGGGTGTCAGATGATACCAGTAAGAAAACCCACAGAGATTAATAGAAACCAGTAAAAGTCAGTAGAGACCAACAGAGTTCTATGAGTACCATAGAACAATAGAAAGTTTTTCTATGGGGCATTTTGAAACCAGTAAGAAAAACCCACAGAGACCAACAGAAACCAGTAAAAGTCAACAGAAACCCGTAGAATTTTATGGGTACCCATAAAAAATTTTACTGGTTTCTATGGGGCATTTTTACAAGGGATTGCATTACATATTTTTTCATTTTTTCAATATGCAGAAGATCCATAACGTTCCCATGCTGTTCTAAACGCATATTCGTCTAATATACTATAAAATATTTCGCTATTCCACTTGAGCCATCTATATTGATAATCTGTGCTTATAAATCATATTAAATGTTAAAAAAGCGCTCGTTTTTTAACGACATTAAACTCGGAATCCTTTCAGAATTTATTTCATTTTGTTTATTTATTTAACTTTTTATTTTTATTTTACTTAAAGTGCGTTTATATCCTCCTAAAGTCATTTTCTCAACTTCTGTACGCTTGTGATTTTATTTTCTGTGCAACTCATTTCAATACCCCGGAAGGTATATTTCGTCTTCTGTTTTCTTTTCTTCTTTAGAAATAAACTTAATTTCCGATTAAAAACCTTATTAACTTTGATATCCAATTCAGTTTCCTTGACTGATTAAAGTGTTGTGTGATATGAACGTCATTATCAAATGCTATTAAAAACACCCAGCTTTTATTACGTTAAAGACTTAAACAACCAGCTGACCGATAAGCTGTAGAATTACTCAATTACATCAGAGCTGTCAGCGCACGATAACGCTTCTAATCTTCCTTTTGAAAAATTTCTCGTCAATATCGCCAATCATCTCAGAATTATTGCTGGACATTGCTCGGTAAAATCTATCCTTAAATGTTGATAGAACTGTCTCCGATCACTTAGTTTCCTGTAATTTTTTATTTTTTAAAAACCTGTGTTGTACGAAAAAAGTTTGGAATGATTCATTTAAGATATACATGTGCAAGGAATCGTTTGCAAAAATTTTAAAACATTTGCACGACTTTCACCGTTATTAGGCAGTAATTTGTATTTCATTTCCTTTCATCTTTTGCAAATAAATTCATTTTCAATGAACAAAACATCTGCACTCTGACGTTTTCCTTAAATTATGAAAGTAACTGAGCAAGTAACACACAGTAAAGTTTTACAAAACTATTTGAAATGTTGCAAAAGACTTTGAGGCAACATTTTATGGTATTAGTATTTAAGGAAGATGGTGTTAAATGTTTAAGGAAGGAGTGAATGCGTCAAAGAAGGACCATACGCTGGTAGACCATCCACTTGAACTAATGAGTAACAGTTCAATCCAATAGTTAATTAATTAGTGTTAGCAATCGCAGTTTAACAATTTGAAATGCTATTGAATAAGCTCCATTGAATCTTGTTGCGCAGTTTTGTCACGTATTCAGGCTTGCAGCGAGTCGCTACAAAAAAAATCGAGTTTTTTTTCCGGAACCAAAAACATATCTTTGGATTCCAACAACACTGAAACAGCTGAACAGACAGGTGAATGACTATCGAAAGGTGATGCTATACTAAAAAGGCTACTCCAAATGTTCAGTCTAAAATCAAGGTGATGTTGACTTTTTTCTTCAACTGTACTGGTGCCGTGCAGCATGAATTTCTATTCGTCGGCCAGATTATTAACAAAAAATATTATTTGCATGTTTCACAACGTTTAAGTGAAATAATTTATAAAAAAACCATTTGAAATTCGTCGAGACAACTCAGGAATTTTGCACTATGATCAATGCACTTGCACAAATTTTATTGCTTGTTAATTTTTAGCTAAAAATTCAACAAATATGCAAGCTTCGTACTTACCTAATATGGCAGCTTTGAACTTCGCAAAGAATTCTTTGACTTTGTGTAAGTGAATTTTTACCCATTCAAAAAGGATAATTAATTTTCTTTGGTATCTTGCTGGGTTTTCTTTCTAAACCAGGCTGAAGCGTTTTCTGAGCAATTTTGTTCTTTGGTATTTGGTAGAGAAGGGAATTGTTCGTTTGATAGTGGGAATTTATTTTGATTTCCTGATTTTAAGGATTCTTTTTTGTTTCTTGCAGCTTCAATAGCTTTTTGAATATTTCTTTTTGAATATCTTTGTAGGACGAAACGCGTGCCACTCCACATAAGACACAAGTAGCAGGTTTATTGTATAAACAATCCTTCTTTTGCGTACATGTGTATGTTTTGTGAAATTGTGCACGTTTTAGGCATCTAGGTTTATAGTGGCAGAGTTCCCGTGAGTGTCCGTACCTAGTTAATTATTCGCATCACATTCGTGCATATATACTTTTCAAATGTTGCCACCAAATGTTATCGCCATGTATTATTTTTAACGAAATAATGTATCGAATATAAAATACTATATGGCAACCCAAATAAAAGGATATTACCCCTAAATGCTATATATATGTATTAAAAATAATACAGCAAATATAAGAAAAAAATGTATGGGAACATTTCATATTAATTTTTAAAATATCCTGAGGAGGTTAGAATAGATGGAGTGAGCATGACATCACAAAAATGAAGCCAAAAAAATTTTCAATAACGTGTCGTCACGATTTATAAAGGCTGCCATACAGCGTATGGATAAAATTTTTAAACATATTTTTAAATTAAAGGTCCACTGCCTTTGAGAGCAAATATCAACGTCCGCAGGCACAGAAAAGTGTCTTTAGGTATAATTTGCATAAAATATCATTGAAACTTTGACTAATCTTCCAGGTTTTACCATGTATATATTTTTCTTATAGTTACTAGTTACACATTTTCAGGTACACTGCGAAAATAAAGTGGTTCTATATCTCCCGCTCTACTGAGCGAATCGACAAAATTCAAATTGCGTTTTTCATGTCTCGAAAATGTGACTTTGGATATGTATTAGATATATATATATATATATATAGCTTTGTTCTAATATAGGTATTTTGACAAAAAATCGGACTCTTTCTGAAATGGCATGCCAATTTTTTTCCATATTTCCATTCTACGACTCAAATTATGCCAAATTACCAAATTTTGTAAAAATCGCACGAATAGTTTTTAAACAATTAGCTATCAAAATTTTAGCTCCTCGGTGTTAATTGAGCTTGATATATATTTATTAATATCTCTTTTTTATTAAACTTACTTGATTCCTCCTTTCACATTTCGAAATTTAGGTTCATTCCAAATAAAATTCGCCCATTTTTTTAAATAATTTTTATAAATTTTTCGAAAAAAAAATTGAATTATAATCTATAAAATCTAAAAAAAAATCATCTTAAAGTAGATGCATTTCTAAGCCTACCTGCAAAAAATTAGAGTTTTTTATTCAAAATTTCTTAATATATACGTGAATTTATAGGTTTGCGCCCTTTGAAATTTGGCATATTTCTGAAATGGCACAAATGTGGTTTACGCACTTTGTCGAAATTGTTTGAAAGTATGAACGATAACTTTTTTTCCGCTCGTCTGCAATGAAAGAAAGAAAAGGAAAATAGTTTGCTGTAAATTAAGAAGTTCGCCAAGTAAATTCTTCTTGGGAAAAACTGAAAAAAATTTCGCCAAGATAAATTTTTGAATTTCTCCGTAAATTTCGCACCAAATTTTACAAAATTTAATACTTAGGCATAATTTGAGTCGTAGAATCGAAATATGGAAAACAATTTGGCATGTCATTTCAGAAAAAGTCCGATTTTTTGTCAAGATACCTAAATTAGAATGATGCTATATACTATAAATCTAATACACATCCTAAGCCGGGCTTTCGAAATATGAAAAGCGCAATTTGAATTTCGCAAATTGATCCAGTGGAACGGGAGATATAGAACTGTCCCATTTTGTTTTTGCGCAGTGTACCTAGATTTTACCAAATTTGAAACGATTATATACAGTCCTTGCGATTTCCTGTATACTAAGTGAAAATCAATAATGTTAAGTTTTAAAATTAGAACGGGAGACTTATACACGTTCACTGATGTACAACTAACGTACAGACAACACCGATTAGAAAACAAAACGAACCAAAATTTCGCCTACGGTAGCGGCCGGGAGAAGTCGTGACGCCCTACCATGAAGTGTCATGGCTTCATTGTAACGAAACATATGGAGGAGATTTACTTTTTAACTTCCATTTGCCAGTTTGTTGCCATTTCACAAAGCGTAAGATATTTCATTTTTTCTTTCAAATTCAATCCGCTTGTTACTGATTAACAAACTAAGAGCTTTTAAAGTAATAACTTTTTTTTTTAAATCTTTTTTATTAAATACAAACCGGACCTGTGAAATTACCCTATTTGGATTTATTAAGAGCAGGGTGTTTCAGCAAATACGTTACAAACGTATGTTACAAACTTTCAGGAGAAATAGAATACACCTAGACTATGGAAAATCACGCAGCAATGCATGGTCGGAAACGCTTTCTTGGCGCGGTAGTGACGACACAAAACACGAAAGGGAAGGACACGAACAGTGTGACAACATATGTTTTATTATTTTTAATACAGCAGAAACTAACAAATAGGAACAAAACCAGACAGCAATCGTCATTAAAGAAGGTGTTTGCAGCCCTCACACTCTCCGACGCGTGGAAGATCTGCTTCATGCATAGAAGATTGGATGGAAGATGCATGACGCACGGTTCCTGCATCACGGTCCGTGTCGTAATTTCGAGCACCTTCTTTGATGACGATCGTTGTTTTTTGTTCATATTTCTTGGTTTCCGCTGTACTAAGCATAATAAACATTATTCTCACCCTGTTCGTGCCCTTCCTTTCTTGTGTTTTGTGTCACGCCAGGTCTACCACTCCAGGAAAACGTTTCCGACCATGCATTGTTGTGTTTTTTTGTCGTCCAGATACACTCTATCTCTTCTGAAAGTTTATAGCCGATTTGCTGAAACACCCTGTATAACTCTGTATGAAACACCCTGTATGTACCCTATACCCTTTAATGATAACTATTAATACTTAACTATTAATACTTTTACTATATCTACACGAAGGAGAGTGGAGGCCATAAGTTGAATATGATGAGGAAAATGTTATTTTTGGAAGATAGATGACGCTTTCATAAAAACGCTCATCTTCAAAGGTTATCTTCTTTTATCTTTCTTTTGATTCTAAGTTCGACAGGACTCTGCTTAAAACACACTGAGCCTCTTTTGCTCCCAGGCTTTAAAATGTTCTGAAATGAGACATGGCATTTTCGTTGCCATGCTTATGCTGAATTGCTTGCTGCTACTTTATCAGGATGATATCATTAAGCGAAAACTTTGCATTACTTTGCCCAAATACGCAGATTAGAGAAATGAAATTATTTTCCATTCTTTCTCTTCTTCTGGAAACATTTCTTCAACTATCTATTTATGTTGCTTCTTCTGAAGTTCTTGTAGCTCTTTCTTGCTCAGCTCCATGTTTTTATTTTATATTCTATTAGTTAACCCTGGAGATTCAATATCGTAGATAATAAAAACTCATAAGTGTTTAAAGCACTGGAAGTATGTGCTTGTAACTCAGTATGGCCATAATTTCCTTCAAACCGAATTTAAGTCATTTTCTTCTGCCAGGCTTTGTTAATGAGAGTTGAGAAACACAAAATATTAAAATGATCTTTGTAGAAGTACCTGAGTATTAATTATACGGCAGTGAAACCTCTAAACACATTTGAAAATTATATGTAATTGAATTAAGTGTTCGTAACAAGAGACCCATTCATCTTCAGATTTCCTCTCGCCCTCCATATAATTTGTTCGTGATCCGAATTGTTCGTTAAGTGAGGCGTTCGGGATCCGAAGTTCCACTACACTTAAAACAGTGTTAATCTCACCAGTTTCGCTAAGCCTACTAGTTGAAGAATGAGTGAAACAGAAGTTAGAGCTATGTAACTTACGATCTTAAATTGAAAATGAACTGTTCTTATAATAGTAAAGCCAAATCGTAGTGAACTGCGTTTATTGTTTATAAATCTCTCGGTTTGTTAAACAGTTGCATACTGGATAAATCTAAAAGGTAACTTAAAAATCTTTTGCTTTATGGAATGGCAACACTCTGCGACTAGCTATTTGTCATTTACATTGAACATTAAGTTCTTAAGTATAACGCAATAGCAGTACTTGCCGAATTGTGTGGGTGATGATGAATAAAGAGATTATCGTAATGCAATACTTAAAAAACTTTTAGAACATTTCATTAAAGATGTTTTTTAAAGCAAAACCCAGACACATTTCCGAGGCTAAATTTTCATGCAATTTTAAATTCTGCGTTTTCTTAGTTGTTTTCTGTATGTTCCCTTTAAAGTATGAAAATGCCCTAAAATCTTATTCTTTGCATTTGTTTCTGGGCTTCATTTAAGCTATTTAATACTATCCTTAAAAATCGAATGGAATTTTATAAAAATCCGTTTTGAGCTATTTATTGTTTGATGCAACATACTGCGTTATTACGAAATGGATGAATTTACCCAGACTTGTTATTCTCTCAACGAGTTTTTCAAAACAAAAGGAGCTTGTAATGCAGAGTATTTTCTAAGTTCTTTTACGGAAACCACTTTAAGTCTCTTAAAACTGGACTCTGTTAAAGCACAACAGAAGGGAAGATAAGCATTAACGTAAACCTCTTGGCTTTTTTTCTTATCATAAAACTGTCAAAGTTCAAGGGGGGGGGGGGGAAAAAAAGAAAAAAAATTAGGAATGAAACAAAACTAAAAATAAATCGAGGAAGGGAGGACGACAATCGCCTGACACAGTCGATGTCATTTTATTTACCAAAGACGGGAAAACGTTATCCGTGCTTCACTCTGCCAGAGATAAAACTTAATAAATGTGATGTTCTTGCATTGCTGTCTGTCACTTAAACGATAGCTGTTTCTACAACATAGCTAGAAGATAAGTCTTTCAAAAGGAGAGGGCAAATATCGAGCGATGCAGTTTAGATTAGGTGTATTTAAAGCTCTTGTTTGTAGTCAGGTTTGGTGTTAAATATTTGGCACTAGGAAGATTCTGAAAGAAGTTTTTTGTGTTTCAAGTACAGCTAGAATGATATGGAAAGATAATGTCCGCTCAGTATTTCTAAGTTATCGATGGAGATATAGTTCTAGAGGCACTAACGTTTAGTGGTTGAAAGCAATGTTTTCTAAATTGAACGAACGCGGGAAAATGAAAATGTGTTTGTCGTTAGAAAGGTATAGAGATTTTCATTTGTAATAGATGCTGATGGAAATTTAAATTTTACCTGTGTAATGGGTAACTAACAGCATTTAACATGTGTTGGTTAACTTAGAAAATGCATTTTATGCTTTTGAGTAATTCCTTTTGTCCGTCCTTTTCCAGCTCATTATGGCTTCTTTCACTTTTTTAGAGAATGCTTTCTTTTAGCTATTTCAATTTTTATTAACGCCGCCCAGACGGTATAGTGATTAGGGTAGCCTGACTGCGATGCCAAAGGCCCCGGGTTCGAATCCCGTAGAAGGCATAAATGTAAAATTGTCTGTCCCTTCACAGGAGGTAACGAAGGGCGCCCATTAGGCGCCTCCACAGTAAAACGGTCACCACTTCTAGCCTCAGTAGTGGCCGTTTTTCAATTTTGAAATTGTTGCCACCAAATATTATCGCTCTCTATTATATTTAAAGAAATTAAATAATGAAGAATCTACATAAATGTACCTGCATATGTGTCTCGCTTTGTAATAAAACAACGGTACCTAGAGCCATCGAATTTTGAATAACGTAATCCTGCTGAGAATATGGGCATCTAGAAGCCCAAATTTAGAATTTGTTTTATTATCGATTTCATATTTTGTAAAACTTTAACAAATTTCTGATTAAGAAACTCAAGGATTTCAAATGAGCAATGGCAACATTGTGCAGAAAAAGCATTTTTATCCAGCGCGCGATACTGTGTACCGGAAATTCTAAAGATATGCTCATTTTAAAATTATTTTGCGATATTGCTCTTGAACTGAATTTCTGCGAAAAATATGATATTTAATAAATAAAGATAACACACAAAATGTTTAAAAAAAACGCCCCTTTGGACGTAATTTTAAATCTGAAACCTTTCAGAACTCTTTTTTGGGGGGGCTGCGGGTGTTATTTATTTTTTTTCACCTGAATGTATCTGAAAGAACTTCTTTTGATTGTTCTTTGTTTGTATTGGCCAAATTGTTCTTTTTTTTTTTTTTTTTT
>KK113008.1:299081-378387 GCA_000611955.2 Stegodyphus mimosarum | reverse complement strand
TGTGATTTTAATGGGGTTTTTTTAACAAATATTGTTTAAAAAATAAATAAAATTTTATATTGGTCATGTAAATCCATAATGACTAAGGTTATCTAACTACCTAATTTAATTATTTATAACTAACTGCTTACCCTTAAAAATTATCTCTGCATATTAAAGCGAGTTATTGCCTGTCATTAATCCTTACCGTGGTTACAAGGCAAAACGCAAAAATGTAAAAATTCATGTAAAACTTATTCTTTGCATCTAGTGAGACTTAAAACAATACGAAACAACTTATCACCTGTGGTGCTTTAGTGGCTTATTGAACCCACACGAAGCTAAGACACTAACTGCGACAGACAGAGCCCAACTAACTTTCAAATCTTGCCAACCGTGCCTACAACAGGCCTTTTAGGTTTAATCAGCGGTCTCTCTCTAGGCAAGCAGCAGCGGTGACAGGGCAGTCTTTTGTTATGAATCAGGCTGATTGTGATCTTACTTCTCATTTTAATATGGGCCGCTTGACGTAAAATCTACTTGCTATTTATTAAACCTCTAGACTCAACAAGTATGTGGAAAAAAAAAAAATGAAACATCACACACACACGCACACACACACAAAAAAAAAAAACAAAAAGCTAACTGTTAGCAAAACATAATAAAATGTCACTTATCTTCTTTCAAATATGTCGATTTATTATAAATGTAAAATATTTAATGCTACTTGATATATTTTATAAATTTTATTCTCAATATTATTAATAATTTTGTTAATTAATTCATATTTAATAATAATTCATCCTACTTATTTAGCTATTTTGTTTTTAGGATGGTATTATAAAAATGAAGTTCAGGCATAGATAATATTTTTAATTGAATTTATTCAGTTCCCATTTCCTCATAGGTCCTTAATTTTTTTCATTAATGGTCCTTAAAAGTACTTAATTTCCATGCACAAAAATCTGTACGAATCCTGTGTATACCTTGAAAGGTATACTGGCTGAAACGAGCAGTGTGTGGTTGGGCGTTATCCTGCTGATAAAAGGTATTGAGCACTCCTTGAAGGTAGTGGAGTGTCACCAGCCACAGTACATCATCCACGTGTCATTAGTCCATCATTGTGCCCTGAGTACGAACTAGAGGTGATCTGGAATCGTATGCAGTTGCCCCCCAAACATGATGTTGCATTGTCCTACAGTAGGGCTTTCTACAATTGCTACTGGATTGAACCTGTCTCCATATCAACATTACACTCGTATGTAGTGAACATCATTGGAGAAACAAAGGCATAATTCATCTGAGAACATGACCCTGAGCCATTCCGTCTTCTACATCATTCTAACACAGCACCATTGCAGATGCTGGCGTCCATGATATGAGGTCAGTGGCAGTCTTCTTAACAGACACCACGACTGTAGGCCACTAGCTACCAATCGACAGCAGATGACTCTGGTCAATGCGGGAATATCTAGGGTGTTTTGAACATGCTGCAGAATGGAGGTAGAAGTGGCTTGCAGGTGTGCCACAGCTTGTTGGCAGATGTGTTGACCCACGCATGCTGATGTCTCTCTGGCTGCACCGGCACCCCTTGAACTTGCCACACTTCCTTGTTCCAACCATCATTGCCACAGCTAGTGCATCTAGGTGTGTGTCAGCTACGATTTGCCATATGGACCAACCTGCTCTTCTTGTCCAATCACCATGCCTCTCGTAAAATTGTCTGTCTGCTAGAAGTGCTTCCGTTGACGATAGCCTGGCATTCTCTGTTATTACACATGTCCTTTAAAACAACAAATTGTATGTGATGATTTCCCTAGCAGAACAGCAAGAAAATTTAATATTCTGCAAGTTCCTTCCCTTATATCGTCTTCAACTTGCGCTGGAGAGCTGTGAATTTCACATCATTTGCACAACTCAGTGACTTGAGTCTACTCTGAAATTTGCATAATTTTCGGGTCACTCCTTCTTGGTGTTGCATTTTCAGTGTCGGATAGTGTGTTATAAGAAAACAATACATAATGCTTATAGCCTACCTGTTGTGTTTACATTCATAATCATATGTTAACCAAAGACTTCTGGTGAACAGCAAGCTATTACTAGCTGACTTTTGTATAATGTAAAATTTATATATAGATTTGCAGTTTCATGAAATGTTACATCCCTAACTCCCATGTAATTCAAGGGTGAGAAATGGTGAAATTTACTATAAATATAAAATTGCAATCTGCAGTTGTTGATTTTTATTATCATCATTTTAAAGGAAAAGAAATGCCTTCATATAGTACAAAGTCTGAAATCTGGACATCCAATATCCAGACCACAATTAAAAATTTTGTTTAGAGATTTTTTTTTTTTTAGCAAAGCATGGAAATGAAAAATATAATGGTCAAGAAAAAAAAAGTGTGCAGGAAAAATGATTTTTCTGTATACTAATTGAGATACCTATATATCAGATTCAAACACCTGCTTGGCTAAGGAATCGTACCAAGTCAATGACAATACGATTGATGTTGGTCATGACTACATTTTTGGCCGTTTAGTGGTTGTGAGTGATTAGGGGGTAGCATTTTTCTGTCTGACCTTTTCACATAAGGTAGCCAACTGCCGTCTTTTTCTTGGTAAGGACGGTCTTTTCTCCTCCTTCCCCTTTTTTTAAGTTCAGAAAAAATACCAAATGCTCTTTATTTTGAAATTAAAAATCCCTTTAAGTTCTCATTTCGTAAGCAGACTGATTGTTATAAAAGAATTATTTAAACTGCTTCTGATTTATAGTAATTCTATAGAAACGATGCTGATTATTGAAATATGTTTACTGTTCTCGTGACATTTTATGTCAGTATTCAGATTAATCACTGAAAAGCTAGAGAAGAAAAATTTTTGATATGCCATCCATCAAAATGCATGAAAAAATACAGAAATTACAATAAATGTATTATCTTTGTTCATAAAAACAAAATGTTGCTTATGAAGAATCAATCAGGGTTCATTGAACAAAAGTACAAATGTTATGAGTGTCTTGTTATATCACACTTATCCATAACTGGTGTTAAATCACACTGTTTGGCAGCAGTTTTATAATTGGTGGGATAATATGCAAGTATCCATTTTTTTAACTGAATTTTAATGACTATTCTAATAATGCATGTTTGTGTTTAATAAGTCAATATATTTTTACCTAAATCATAGAACTAAAACTGTTTTCATTTGTTTTCGAAGCTGTAAAAAGTTCTTCATTCACCTGAACATTAAAACTCTAAAATTGTAGTCCAGCAACTTACAATAAAAGAATTCATCTAAATATTGTTACGGATTTCATATTAATTTCACGATTTATTTTGTTTATTTAGAATTGTAATTAAAATTCCTTTTTATTTCCCCGTGCAACGCAGACGATTTTTAAAGAGAAAGCTACGTCGGAAAAAAAAAAAAAGAGCGTGCATTTGATGCTTAATAAATAAATATCTCCTAACTATTGCTTTATTTTCCCGTGCAACGCAGACGATTTTTGAAGAGAAAGCTATGTCAGAAAAATAAAAGTAAAAGATTGCATGCATTTAATAAATAAATATCTTGTAAATACTGTTGCCATTCAGAAAAATCGAGATTGTTCCAATGATAATTAAAAAGCTTATAAAATCCAAATTGAAACACCTCATCTCAGTTGTAGTTGTAGCTGTTTAAAGTGAACTGCTGTTTGTTTACTTAATGCTGTAGCGATTTCGCTGTGAGATAAAATTAGTTTATCTGTTTTGAATTAGAGTTTTGCTAAACGTTTGAGATATTGTGATATTGTTCGAATATCTCTGAAGAAATATTTCAGTGTTTTGATTTATTTCTTGTGGAAAGAATAAACTTTGTTAACTTTTTAACGACTTGTGCATTCAATACATAATGAAACCGTACGCACGCAACAATATAAATAAAAATGAAACAAATACATGAATAGCTTTTTTTTAATATGAATGCATTGTGTTTTCCATATACCTTCTTTATAATTATGCATAACCATACGTATAAAATACAGGAATATTTTATTTATATGTGTGTGTGTGCGCGTGTATGCGCTTGTTCTTTTTTGGTTGTGTTGATCGAACTTTAATCCGCCTTTTGATAGTTTTTAATTTCATATAAGAAATGATTAGCTGGATCAGCTTTCGAATGAAAATTAAAGCATTTTTACTAACATATATCTATAAATATTCCTTTATACAAATTCACATTTAAGTCCATCTGAAAAATTCTGCAAAAGTTACTATAGCGCAAGAAACCACTTACGCAATTTGCAACTTAAATACGCTTACGCAATTTGAGAAAGAACTGAATACTGCCAATTAATACGATTTCGGTTTTATTGACCTCGAGAAATCTGAGAGCGGGAAGGAAGACGATACTGATAGTAGAAATACTTTTAATTCATATTTTATGCACATATTTTAATTTAATTACGCTTCGCAACTCATTTCGATTTATGTGTCGATAATTTCGTATTCATATATCTTAAATAATAAAATGAAAGCTTAAAATCTAATTAGAGCCTGGATAACTGTATCTGGAGTTTTGTCTGCTGCCAATATTGTTTAATCATTGTGCCAAAAGTAAACATTCAGTTCTTAGCGCAAATGAGAGATTCTGTTTAGAATTAAAAATGAAAGAATAGATGGATTTCCACAGCATCGTCGAGACGGCGAAAAATCCACGTGTTTTTATCTTATGCAACAGAAGTGGATCCGGTCGGTCTGGGCCAAAGCTGTATGTAATCTGGGCAGTGTAGCGTGTTGCAAGAAGTGACGTTAAACGGAAGTTCGTTCAGTTTCACTTTCACTTTTGGTTCTTCTGATTGGTCGGTTTAGTTTCAGTTTGCAAAATTGGCTACTGATGATTGGCCGCTTTAATTATAGTTCGCAAATATATCTGCTTACGATAGGTCTGATTGGTTTTAGTTTACAATTTCGATTATTTTCCCTCGACTTAGATTGGTCTAAAAAGTTTTGGTTTACAATTTTTCAGTTTTAAGTTTCACTTTTGGGAATGAAAATATTTAAGTTGTTGGGAAGCTAAGATTGAAATTTTTACTGTATTGTCTTCGACGGATTTGCCATATTCTTACCTGAATTATGTATGTGGCTTCGGCTTGAGTATTCTGTTTTCAACAAATGGACTGTTATTAATAATCTACGTTATTTCGGTCTAATCAGTTTCGAAATTTTAAACGTTTTCGACTTGGGGTAAGGCCTAGAAGCCCTTGCCCCCTGAATACTGTCAAGGGAGACTAGTTCATTTCGATTGACTGTACATGCACTTAGAAGCATTTCCAAGCAATGTAAGTAACATTTTTTTCTTTTAATATAATAAATTGGCTTGAATATTTCATGATGTCTTCTGATTTTTAATATTATTGACGCTAAAAACCTCTTTAATATAATAAATTGGCTTGTATATTTCATGATCTCTTCTGATTTTTAATATTATTGACGCTAAAAACCTCTTTAGCGAAGTAATTTCAATTTTTCTGTTATGCAGGTTATGCTGGCTGTTATGCACATTTCTGCTGTACGGGCAACCACGTGATCTCATTTGAGGCAATTTCATTTTAATCAGCATTACAATTTATAATTATGCGGTTCCGCTGTTTGAAAATTTTTGCAGTTTGAAAATTAAAACAGTGCATATTGTGTATATGTTGCAATGGTAATCATGTAGTATGCGATCTACCACTTTTAGCCAGTTATTTTTTAGATGGTGGCACTAAAATTCCTTATATTAATTCTTTTTCCCGCAATTTTATCGCACGATCAAATTTAAAAATAGTATTTTAGTGGTGCCATCTAAGAGGTAAAAGATTAGTCCTAGTATACGGTACACACGGGATTTGGCGACATTATGATCAGCACTAACGGCCTTGCGCGATTTTGAAAACTGTCATCAACACGAAAATGACGCATTTATTGCTCATCATAAATGCCGCTAAATATCGATTCAGACCAGTCTATTTTTATAGCAGCTTTAATTTGGTTAAATCATACCTTAACTTTATTTTGGTTGAAAATTAACTGATAAGTTTTGATTTGTAAAATCCTAGTATACGTACGGCTTTGGCGCGATTTTGAAAACTGTCCCCAACATCAAAATGACACACTTATTACTCATCATGAATCTCGCCAAATCCCGTGTGTACCATATACTAGGATTCAACCACATTTCTAGTTTTAAAATTTGTAAAAATTATATTATTATCATTATTATTTTTGTTCAGATTTTGGTATTTGATTGCTCTTGCTATTATGTAGATAATGTAGAAAAGATTTCTTAAATGCAACTAGTCATGGCTGCATTAACGGGGAAGCTGAAGGGGCTGCAGGCCTCCCCCCAAAACCCCAAAACTGAAGTTTCAGTTTACAAACAGTATACTGTTACAAAAACATTGGTTCTAAATAAAAGTCACAGCTCCCCCCCCCCAAATGTAGCTCAACTATGCAACTAGTATTACAATATTTGGAACTTTGTTCTACAGATTATATTTTAGAATAAACTGCAAAAATTCAAAAGGACTGCCCTTCCACACGCCTGCTTCGATTTCCCAAGCATTAACGGAAACAAAACTTTGAAATAGTTTTTTAATGAGGAAATCTTCCTTATGGCTGATATTCAGGTTTTCATTCAAAAGTTTCGATGGTAAAAAAAAAAAGGTATAACAAAAGTGTGCAACTGTTGAAATCTCATGATGGTTTCTTTGAATACTTCATCTAGAGTAAAAATTACTTGTCTTCTCGATTTAATTCCATCTGGCAATTTAAAATCGAATTATTCTTCACTTACTTCGACAATCTACCTGATTAACTTCTATAACAGTGATTCTAAACTTTTTTTTTGTTTCATGCATCCATTTCAACATTGCTAGAAGATTATTCTCCTCTCCAACTTTTCAAAACTCAAAACATACATTTATTTAAATTAGTTTTAATAAGTTTTTATAATTTAAACAAAATGGAGAAAATGTTTACAAATACCAAAGACGATTAAAAGTAGTTTTTTTATATTCACATGATTGTATTCCCCTTCAGTTGAGAACCCGTCATATACAATAATGTTCCATGGGGGAAAAAAAAAAAAAACAATACTGGCCCTAAAAATGTGCCACTCCGGCAGATCTCCCTTCTAGCTCACAACTATGTCCAGTGACTCAATATGCATTTTTAGATTCAGAATATATACTTCCAATTCTTTTTTATTTGAAAAGCTGAACATAATGAGGTATTTTGGAAGTTACAATTTTTGCTTATAATTCAAATCTTGCAATTTTAAGATTTTAAACCACACAAACAGAATTTATATGTTATCAAAATACCATCTGATGCAATCAAAATTTTTATATTATACAAAATTTTCAACAAGCAATTGCTAACAATTATTCTTATTTAGTAGAAATTATTAAAGGTTCTTAGGAGAATTCCTGAAATGTAATATCATTTATCAAGTGAAAATAAGTTTTATTTTTCCAGCTGATTATAATCAGTGATTGGGGAAGGGAGAGTATATCATTTTGATTTAAAACACAACTGAAATTAACAATTTTAGTCATGATTTTGTTAAGATGGGAGCTCTGCAATGCAAGACAGTGCTCCTCATATTGTGACCCTTACAGCACATAATGAAATATCATGCTTTCAAAGCATTCTGTAGTCAAAAAGTAAAATAATAACTGACATCAAATATGCAAGTTAATTATAAAAGTAACATCATAACAACAATTTTTATTTATTTTTTCATTTTATAAGTGAAATACAAATAAACAATTGTAAATGCATCAAAATAAAATTATTTAGTAAAAACATGAAAAATATAGAATATTATTAGCAATTATAAATGATTTTCATAACTCAATATGCTCAAAAGTACAAAATAATTTGCATTATGATTAAATTTGTCTTATTTTTAACAACAGACTCCAACTGTACCTGTACTTGTAATAATAAATCTTTTAAAATAATATAAAATATGCATTATTTTTAAAATCTGTTCTTCAATATTTAAAAACAAATTGCAGTACATTACCATAAATATTAGAATTTGCTTTACAACCTTTGATATATGATGATATGAATGAACTTTTAGATATCAAATTTCTTCAGTTTTTTTTTTTCTTTTATATAATTACAAATGTTTTAAAACACATCAAGGGAAACCTAACTGAGGTGTTTGGAGCAGGCAAAGAGAAAGAATGATTCTTCATTTGGAAGAAACATTCACTGCAAGCATCATGTACAAGCAATCCAGTAAAAAATGCATAGTTATATCTTAAATAATTAAGCCTTTTCTTTATTAATTAAATGCACAGGATTCCATGTGGCACTAATTTATGATGAAATAACATCATAGTAAGTTTTTTTTCCTGCCATCTGGTTCAAAAAAGCAATTATAAATGTATGTGTAAACTGGGATTTGCATGAGATCAGATTGAAAAATAAAAAATTTACTGATTTTATGTTTTTAATTTTTTAAATATTTAAAAAAATTGAAATTTTAATTGCAAACACTTTTCTTGATTGTAATGTGAAGTTGCAAGTCTTTTTTGTATGAAACTTGTTTAAACTTACTAACCTAACTTACTCGTATAACTTCATTTGCATGAATTATGTTTGAATATACACACTTGTCTAAAACATAAGCATGGATATGATTTTGTAAAGTTATTGCTGTATAATCAGATTATTCAATTTTGATGATCAATTTGCAGAGTTAAAATACGTGCAGTGGAAAGCCAGTGAATATGCAGATTTCTGGTTTTTGTATTAAAGGATAATGCTATAACTCAAGGCAGGTGAAAAAGAAATTATCACCAACGATGAAATGATTTTGTCAGAAATTTTGGAAGAAAATAAAATGAAATAAATAAATTTCCAAACATCAAACCTTCATCTTGTTTCAAAGAGACCATCTCAATTATTTTATATGTGGAAAACAGAAGAAGGCTTCACAATCAACAATATAGCAAAGAACCTTGTAAACAAGTAAAGCAATGTGTTCTATTTGTAAGTGTTCCAGATACGCTGCAGGAGGTTGTCCTCTTTTCAGTCACAGTGGAAGAAAGCCAATATTTAGTGATAAAGCTAAACATGGTTGACACTACAGGACCAGCCAATTTATAAGCTGATTTTATCACAGTGCAAGAACAAGGTACCCCACCAAACTGTGGTTTGTATTCGATTTAAGTACAATTATATATTAGAAAACAGACTGTGTATGTGGTGACATCTAAAATGTACCACAGAAGATGTATGTAATGGTAATAGATCCACCAAAATTGGATGATACAGCAACAGGCTAATGTTTTGTTCTTGGATGAGAGTTCAGTCCATCTGTATTCAGATTTCAGATATTGCTTCATTTGGCATGAAAGGGCTAAGGCTTACCAGCAGATATGTACACAAAAAAGGTATTATCATGGTTGAAGTGATGATGTGGGCCTGCATTAGAATTAACGCACACCTTGTTCTATTCATGTTATAATTCATAAACAGCTGTCTTATAATTAACAATAAAATAAATTTTCATCCATTAAAGTTATTTATCTCTTTCATCTCGCAGAATACGATTCTGATGGGTGGAGAATAACATGCAACTGAAGAAAGCAGATATAGGAAGGGGAAAAAGGCTATTTAAAAAGCACATTTTTAATTGATGTATTAAGAAGATTTATATATTTTTATAAGAATTAGGGGAAGCTGTTACTATAATTTCCAGAATTTATATGCTAATAAAAGCCTGTATTAAATTTCAGACAAATAAAATAAGATTTAAACTGAAAATTTTATTTATTTATTTTGGGTGAAATGTAAAATTTAAAGCCTGCATTATATTCATAAACAAAATATTACAAAGTATTGTTCACTGTCAGGATTTACAGACCATATTCATAATAGCACAATAAATTGATGTATATTTTACTTTGCACATTATAGGGCATAGAATAACAAATATTGAGTCACGGCAACACCAATGTTTGAAGTAGACTGCGTCACGCAGTTGTAAATTTTAAAACTTTGCTCTTTGCTTTCTTTGTAAAATGGAAGCAATGAAGGTGAAAAGTAAAGATTTGACAATTTCTTTCTTTCATACTATTCAGGGAAATTATATAACATCTGAAGAACAATTAAGAGAATGAAATTGATTAATATTTTCACAACCAATGGATCATATATGTTGCAGTAAACATACGATAGTGTTTGATGAGTCTAATACACTTGTTTTGGCCGTATTAGTCGAATATAGTTGAAAGCATTAAATAAAAAAAATCGGATTTCATTACATTAATACTGCCTAAATTTGAAACACACTATACAACATAAAAATTTATAGTTATGTGTAAAAAATTCACTGGTAATGAAAGGTTTAAGTAATAAATTTAATATTGGAAAGTGATTAAAGGATAACAAAAAGATTACTATAACAGATATTGGTACTATGAAAATCATTGTAAGCTAAACATGCTGCAGAAAGTTTTTAATTCTAAAGATCTAAAAGTCTGGATTGTTACATTTTGAGCTGTTGTGTTATGCATATCTGATTGTAATCTGAAATAAATTAAGTTTTACTATTCATGCTAATGTTAATGATTTCAAAATCCATCATTACTACATTTTATGAGCAGCTTGTGAGATAGCATCAGGAATAAACCAGATGAAAGTAAATTAATATTGTCAAAGGTACATAAGCTGAAAATTCGCTGTACTAGAATTTAATAATGTCTTGACAAATTCAGACTACCAGGTGAATTCCAATTCTTGTATTCTGGAAATATGATGGAAAAACAGGAAAAGTGAAGATAGCAGTTAATTATTTAAAGCAACTGATAAGGAGTCTCACGCTAGTGAAACTAAAATTGTTTTCCTGTTAAATCTGATAGATTTTGAAGGATTCGAACTTTAAAACAAGTTCACCACTGAACCTTCAGGTTAGGTTAGGTTATTCAAATTATGGCAAAGCACACGAGGGCTATCTGCCTAAGGGGAGGAATGCCTTCATGGAGGACTTTCTAAGGGAAACTGGCTCGTATACATGTTACACATGGGGAAAACCACGAAAACGCCCATGCAGCCAGCCCTTTCGTGGGATTCGAACCTTGGACCGAACTACCAGTGTTCAGTGTCTTTACCGCTCGGCCGCTGGTGGGCCATACTGAACCTTCAGATAAAAGCAGAAAAATTTAGCACAGTATATAAAAAGGTCAAAGCATATTATCAACCAAGACAAAATGTAATTTTTTAATGTTAAAATTATAAGTGTGACCAGCCAGAAGGATATATATGATCAATAATTACATTATACATTTGAAAGTGATGGTGTGCAAATTTGAAGACCAATAAGATGGATTGAGATGCAACAGCATATTATATAAGTAATACAAAATAATGTTAAAAAATAATGTTTACTTCAGGAACCGATACTGGAAGCTGAAAAAGTATGTGAGTTACCGAAAAAAAATTTAAATAACATAGCTATGTAGAAGACGTTAGAACTGCATAAACCAATGTGAAGTGCAGGTAGTAAAGCTAAAAAAAAACCTTTAAAAAAGTCTTCTAGAATATTATCAGAATATGAATAGAAGATATGGAGGAAGTTACATAAACAATGAAAGTGTTCTGCTTTTCCAAAAGCAAACAGTAAAATCATTTTGCCAATAGCATAGAGATGCCTAACGGTGTAGAGAAATTTCATGAAGTTAAAGAACTTGAATAAATATGTTTGATTATTTTGTAAAAGAACGATCTGAATTAGTGAGTCAGATTTAGAATAAAAACAAATTAGTGGTGCTGATGTGAATATTTTGCCATTACATAATTTAACTGACAATATGAAATTAATGATATGTTATCTAAAGTGATTTCAAAATAAATCCATATGTTGCAATAGTTGTTATTAATTGTATAAAAATCTTATCAATGGAATTTTCTGTTATAATGTTAAATTGAAATTCATTTTGGAAAGCCTGCTTTCCATAATTCAATGAACCAACCATATTCAAAGTAAATGTGCAAAGGGCCTCTATAATCTAATTTAATTTTGATACTCTGGATTATCATTCAAAATGATTAGAAGTCTGTAAATTCAGTCATAAATAAGAAGATAAAGTGATCTATCTTTTCTATATTAGGCATAGGTAATACCATAATCTCTTACAAATTTCCATTTAACAGTTATGCCTGTAGACAGTGTACAGATAAATAGCATTATAATTATACAAATATTAGTCCTCATTATTCACAAAGTAATAAAATAGTTGAACAGGCAGTCAGAATAGCTGAAGGTTATAATGAGAAAACCAAAAATGCATAACAAAGAATGTTATGTAAGAATGAAAAAATAGTGTAGTATCCCTATATCAGGATTTGTTATATTTTTAAGTTGAAACGATATTCAAATAAAGATTACAAAAACAACTATTTAACAACCTTTAAAGTGAAATTAATTAAACAGCAAACTATTTTGAAGTTTTATTGTGAAAAATCAACTTACCTCTTACCAGAACTTAAATTAGGAGAAAGTGTGATAATATGAAATTTACATTAGTAAAATTTCAGAATTAGTCCAAATAATCTCAAAAGCAAGACTTTTCCTAGATCTCATTCAAGATTAAATGATTAAATCTTAAAATATAATATGAAGCATATTAGAAAATGAAATACTTCTTTCAAACAATAAACATATCCTCATGATGACATCATAAATAATCACCTAGAGGGTTTAATACAAGTTTTATCAGTCCACAGAATAAATATGTAATAAAGTGTGTCCACAGAACTCTTGTTTATTTAAATAATCATATTTCATTTTGAATAATTTAAAATTTTATTAAGGTCTGTGCATTGTATCATGAAATATTTACATGCAAGTTTTATTGAGTCTGACTGTTCTGTGTCATAGTATCATGCAAAGTATAATTGACATAACACGAAAGGAAAGCATACAAAAAACATAAATTGAACATAAAAAGGAAGCTGTTAGAGGAACTGTAATGGCTAAGAGATGTGCTATTTTTATTGTGGAAATCAGTATACGCTATGCACAATGCATGAGATCTTAACTTTTATAAGACTATTATTATGTTTTGATGTTTATGTTATCTATATCTGATCGTAACTCAAAATAAATAAGCTAAGCTATTAATGTTTATGGTTATTATTTCAAACTTTATCATTACTACATTGTAAGAGTAGTTTGTGAGGCAAGACTTTATTACAAATACTCCCATTACTATCATAACCTTAAAATATCAGTCAAGTTTTAAAAATTTAATAATTTTTTAATGAAAATTATTACCTGCAGTTTAAAAGTTTTTCTGGTGATGCAAAAAAATATTTAGTAGTTTAAAATATATATATATATTTTAAATTAATAGACCAACTCAATTTCAGAAGATAAAATCTCTTACTAAATGTGGTTAATGTTAAATACCTTGGCTGATTTATTAATACACATTTTCTAAAAAATTAAATGAAGAACTTCTAAATTCTTTCAGTGCACAAAGAAAAAACTTTTATTTGAAGATTTTAAGTAAAAGGACTGATTGAATGTGTCCACAGTAACAGAAACAGTATTAAAAAAGCATCAGTTTCAAAACAAATGTTAAATCTCAATGACACAAATCAACTTAAGGACCTGAATTTTACAAATTCATGAAATCTGAATTTAGAAGAAATTGATTTAAAATTTATAGAGATTTTCAACAAAAATACTATATTTAAAAAAATATGCAGATAAATATTCATAAATGAATTTAATATTCTAGCAAAATTAACACCACATACTTGTCTTCTAAAAGTGTAATTAAGAAAGTTTTGATAACAGAGAAGAAAGTGTGGGCTTTGTCAGCCAGCCTAAAGGCACACTCTCAATACTCGCACGATATTTTCATTGGAATTTCACATTTTTGAATTTTTTGCCCTAACTGAAAAAAGAAGTTTGGATAAGGCAGCTGGATTGCCAATTTCCAAATAAATGAGCTACAGTACATGAAAAATAACATCATTTTCTTCACATTAATTTTCCCTTCATTTTTTTCTTTTATTTTATTTTATAACAGAATGTTTCCTTTGCTATTTTGGTTGTCATACAATAAATATAACATTGGGTGTTTAGTTCTCATGTTATTTATATGAATGATAACACAAACTAGTACTTGATAAACTCAGAGAATGCTTTGACTCATCCTTGTTTGCATACAATAATCATATATCCATGAGTAAATTTTTTGCCCCCCTCTCCATAATCATGGCTAATATTGCTTCATTACTTTAGGTTTAATTCCTTTTACAAACATGTACATATCTCAGTTTCAAAATGAAGAGAAATATATGCTACTGAAATGAGCATGGTAATTAATAGAATGTTCAAAACTAAATTGAAAAAAGAAGTATCTTATGCTTTAAAAAATGTGTAAGGAAAGGTATTTTTTCCTACAAAGAAAACTCAAATGCAAGAAATCAAAAAATGCAGGAAGTGGAGGGGGGAGAAAGGAATTTTAAACAAGAAACTATAAATAAATCAGATCTATTTGAAAATAAATATTTCAATTCCATTTGTTTGCAATAATATACGACATTTTATATTTGAGCACTTTCATACTATGCACCCAAAGATAAGACTTAATAAAACATTTAAAAAGAAAAATATATAAATGGAGCAACATAAACCAGATCTGAAAAAACAACTTCAACTAAAGTTTCATATAATTATTTAACATAAGTTTCATATAGCAAAGAAATGTTACACACATTAAAACCATAACACTTAAAAAACATAAAACAAATAATTAACAACACATATAAAATAAAAATTAAATGCCAAAAGATTACATTATAAATCAGATCCAACTTTGAAATATGTTTAAACGTAACTAAAAAGCAACTCTTAGTAGTGTCATAAATTGTAAAACTTCAAAATATCATTAATTATTTCACCTCTGTTTCCTGGAGGAGTTGAAAAATACTTTATTTGCAGATCTGAATATTTTTCAGTAACAGGAATAATATCACGAAACCTCCAGTCTTCCCAATGAAAATTATACAATTCAAGTAATTTAGTTCTGTCTTCTTCAGACGGGACAACATCTTTTGG
The DNA here is from genome assembly GCA_000611955.2 of Stegodyphus mimosarum. NCBI lineage: Eukaryota > Metazoa > Arthropoda > Arachnida > Araneae > Eresidae > Stegodyphus > Stegodyphus mimosarum. The sequence goes on along the minus strand of KK113008.1, from coordinate 363,291 downwards.
AAATGTCTGAGGTAGATCTGGACACTGCAGATCTTCAAAAAATGCTACTGCACGCAAAGCAAACCATCCACCATATTCTGGATGAACGCACACACCAAACATCTAAAAATATTAATATTTTTATTTGTTATTACATTATTATAAATGCCTAAAATGAGCTTTTAAAATTAGACTCTTACAAAGTTTTGTAGGTGAATAAAAAATTTAATGCAGTTATAAAAATAATCCTGCAATCTTGAAACATCTTGCATCTCATCAAATATCTCTTAACTAGACATGAAAATTAGAGAATATACAGCCAATAAAAGCACAGTGCATGTCTTAAAGCTCACAGACCATCCAAAAAATATATCAAGTACATTGTTGGGCTGCCACATCAATTTATATTAATTGCATGGTAGTGTTGCTTGATAGCAAATGAGAGTATACAAAAGTAAAGCTCACAGACCATCCAAAAAATATATCAAGTACATTGTTGGGCTGCCACATCAATTTATATTAATTGCATGGTAGTGTTGCTTGATAGCAAATGAGAGTATACAAAAGACCTCTTTTTGACTTGGCCAATGATAGTTTAGCCGAGTGAGCTTGACAGAGGTCCTATCACTCACTGCCTTCAAGGAGACAAGTTGATTGTACTTTGAAATTATTCAACATGATATAATCACACAAAGCATGCTGATTGTACTTTGAAATTATTCAACATAACATAGTCACACAATGTTATTACAGAACATCTGAAACATGCTAAAACTTTGAAATCTCTGTCCAGAAACTGATTTTCATGTAGACAACTCAAAAAATAACCTAACCACTTAAGCACAAGATCCTCTTACTACTTTAAACAACACAGATTATGATACTGAAAATCACTATGCTATAGAAAATTATACACACACTGTGATAGCAGTTAAATAAAATATGAATAGATAATTTCATTAGCACATTCAAAATTGTGCTATCCCTTTAGTTTTGATAAGTATGATTTATCTTTACTGTAAAAACATAATATAATGAAATCAAAATTGCATAATGAATAACCATTTTATCACATACGCATTCTTACAATTAATGAATTACTATAATAGTCACACACAAGCCAGGTTATCACATGATCATGGTTAAATATTATTTAGGTTATCCAGGTTATCACATGATTACAGAACTGCTGTTTTATGGGATCGTATTACAACAGTTGTTCACTGAAATGAATCAGTTGATTTTTATGACTCGCAGCTCACTATTAATAACTCTGATGAATATGAATGGGAACAAGGAATGGATCAAGAACAGTAAGCAAGGATGGAGCAAACAGTGGGATTGGAAGAATCGACTCAATTGAACTGCTGACTCCCAGGACTGATTTCTTTCAAATATAGTTTTGAGATTCAATCAAATTTTCTTTCAACGTAAAACTCGTACTAAAATACTAGAATAAAAAAATCCCCAGAAGCTTAAAAAATAATAAAATTAAACTCGCTTCTAAGATTGTTTTCTGCCCTGAAACAGGAACTGAATTTACCTCGCATACTTCCAACAAGAGGTCTTGGTGGGTGACCTCTAAAAGAGCTATTGCTCTTTTTTTGGCGTATAAGCCTTGGCTTGCTCAATCACGTGAATAAGTTCACAAAAGAATATCACATCTCTACTACATATTGAAAATTGCAACTGGTACTTACATATTATTCTGTTGACCTCAAAATATGAAAGCTTGTTACCATCGAATCACGAAAACTTGCAGAGATCCCACCAATGTTGTGCAAATCATTCCTATGGAATTCTGAAGGAACTAAAGCTTCTTTATTTAATAAACAGTCAGTATTCAACCCCCTTCATTTTTGAATTTCATAAAGGCTTTCATTGGTTTCTACTGCTTTGTTAAATCTTCCAATTTCACCAGAAGTTCTGTTTAGAACAATATGAGCACAAAATTTACGCATGAAATGGTTCTAATCTACTACTGTTTTGTCAGTTCATATTCAGCTGAACATATCATGTTCATTAATGCACACACTTTTTTATTGTAGGATTTCATAATCTTGAAAATTATCTGCTGCTTGCTGTTCTGTAAAGTACAAGTCCCATATTTTATTAATTGTTTTTTTGCAAAATGCAGAAAAAAAAACAGCAATAACAGTTAATTTATATCTTTATTCATAAAAACAAAAGGAGGCTTATCGAGAATCAATCGGGTTATATCAAATAAATGGTGCAAATGTTATGAGTGTTCTATTACATCGCGATTATCCATAACTGACACAGCTTTTGCCAGCCTGATGGCAGTTTCATGGTCAGCAGCATAATGTGTAAGTACTAAAGAATCTAAGTGATTTTAAGAACTGCATAATAGTTGATAGAAGAGAGAACAGTTCACTACTTGAGAAATCTTTTGTATTTTCATTGAAAAAAAAAGCTGGGAATGCATACCAAAGCATAGCTTTGAGATCAACAGGCCATATCCTTTGAGATACGGGCTAAAAAAAACCTATAGAATAATTTCAAACATTTATGGACAAGTAAAAATTCTCCACAGAATTTATTAAGTATCAAAAGCTAGAAAGCAAACCAATATGTGAAAGCAGAAAATTAAACGGCTGCTCCTTATTATTATGTTGTTATATAACAGCATACATCAGCACCACACCAAACACATGGATCCCCTTTTTCAGTTAAAAATACTTTTTAGGTTTTTTGGGTGGAGGAGGCAGGTGAACATTTTATGTTGTTCTAGAAACAAAAGAAAATGCATATTTTTTGAAATATATATAAACATAAAAGTTAAAATGAATTTTTTTTAAAGTAAATAATTTTCAAACTATCAAACATATTCCTCTTCCTCTTAAAAAAAAAAAAACAGATACATAACATTGATTAAAGCATGGCACTAATATCAAACATACATGCAAACTGAATACCTACTTTTTTATTTTTAGTGTTACTTATACTGTTTGGATGATAAAGATAAGCAGCACCTGAGGCATGAGCAACACTCTGCATAACCAATTTTGGACGTCTATTTGGATGAAGTTCAAAATCATGAACCACTTTGATTTTGTGATCAGGAAATAACTACAATAAAAATAAAACATAAGAAAAGTAAGGATGTGTTCAGAAACAAATTAAAAGGCAATATAGTTAAAATTTAATATGTTTAAAATGTTGACTGCCACAGCAAAATCGGGTAAAATACTCTGTTGGGATATTTTTTAATTTTAATTATTTCTTATCCTATTTATCCTAAAAATCAGTTGAGTACTTAGTTTTTGTTTGAACTTGTAATAATTATTTAAAAGTTACTGCACCAAAATATATATTAAAATCATATTCATGGAAAAAAGCTTCAAGAAGCCAGAAACCAAGAATACAGAGCACCTTTCTGAGGCCACAGAAATAATTTTAAACATATAAATCTGTGTGTTTGTGAAACTTCAGTGATTCACATGGCTTCAAACAATACAAAACCTGTGAATCGCATTCAAAGTGCAAAATTCGGCTCTGAAAAGTAAGGTGCTGTGAATCGTCAGTGATGCAGATGGCAGTCAAAGCACTAAAAGTATCAGAATAAAGCAATATAATTACCTGACTTACTTTCGAAACATAAAACATCATACATTCATCAATGGGATCATTCAGTCCAGAAAGCTCACGATTCTTCTGTTTTAAAAATGGTACAAATGCATTTTCAAACATCTTTGGTATACTTATTATGAGAAATGCTATAACATTTTCATCATAATTAAGTTTAAAAATAGGCTGCACCAAGGAATTATACCACCCAACCTGTGATAAAGCAAAAATTACATAGGTATCAAAATATGCATTACATTAATAAAATATTTTCATGTTCTATATGAAACCATTTCTCATTGCTTTCAGAATAAAGTGATACATGCAGTAAGAATCTTCAAAAACGAATCTATAAATTACATATACAAAGTTCGTAATCAGGAACAAAAATCTAATAAGTAAATAACAAAAGGTGGCAGGTAAGACACAAATGCAATTTTCTTCCCACAAACTAAGATTCTCTGCAGACATGTCACTTTCAAACACCTGCTTAGCTAGAAAGTGATACTGCGGCTAATGACAATGAATTTCACATTTTTGGCTCTTGAGTGCTTGTAGAGAAGATAACATTTTCTATTTAACCTAAACAACAAGCAAAACCCCAATTTTGCCATGCCTATATGTCATTTTATTATATTTAAAATGATTATCTAAAATACAGAAATTTTTTAAATCTGGAATTGCCACAGTCCCAGCGATTCTGGATCTTGGAATTTGAACTATAATATATTTTTAAATTCTGAGATCTGTAATTCTTTTCAACAAAAATTTATATTAATGAATATTCAATGATTTTATACTACTTTGCTTTTCCATCTATATGGATCAAGTAAAAAAATATATATTTTTAAACCATTTCTCAGTTTAATAAAATGGTACTTTCTGGTTATCTGTGCTTCTACCCTGAAGGGGTGAAAATCAGTTAGTAATTAATTTTTTGCTGCACTAAAACATGAAAGACAACAGCCACTTTCAAAAATAAGAAACACTAAGAAAAATTTTATAAAACAGCAACCAATTCACAAAAAACAAGAAACATTCATAATAAAACACTCATCTTTTTTTTTCGCCTTATTTTAAAATTATTATTTATTATGCTTAATTTTTATCTTATGTTCCTCTATTTTATTTTAAAAAAAATCAGAGAATAGCAGAAATTCGTCATCATATACAACTTGGCAATATGCTCACTGTCAGCTTTCCCCATGTCCACAGTGATCTGTTTTTTCTTTAAAAATATCACAGACTTGAGCAAATTTGGCACTGTGCACATTGTGGCTTCTTACGAACATAACGACTGATATCGGCATAGTATAGTTTGACCACAACAGCCATCATTATGAATACGACTTTCCATCATTGAATGATGAGATGCAGTAATGTTACCATCCCTAATTCAAAGAGAAATGATAACTGGCTCAAGTATCATGAATGACAAGTAACCTTCTTATATGAGGCTGGGACAAATAAAATACAGTCCTAACAACAAAAAGAATTTTGTCAGTTTTGCAAAGGGTACTAGTAATATTCACAAAACTGAATTATGGCTTTCGGAGATTTTGAAGCTAAAGATTCAACACAGCATGTGAAGTATTATACGCCAAGCACTTCTACATCAACTTGCAGATGCACAGTGAAGATCTGTTAATTCAATAATAATAGCTTCATAAAACCAAAAATTCAATATATTTATATTACAATGTACAATAAAATGGTGGAAAAAAGAAATGGCAACAACCAATTTTAGTGGGCCATCTAAAAATTTAAATTATTAACTAAAGTCGTCGATTGCATTCTACAACAATACCGAGCTATCTATTTTCACTTAAAAAAACCACTGAGAATTGCACAAATTCCACATCAGTGCATACATTATGATCCATAAAATTTGATTTTTTATGAAGTACAACTTCATGAAATATGAGTTTTTGCATTCTCTAATGTTAGGCAAAATGCTACATTTCTGAAGGAATGCAATATTTTCCTTTTCATCAGCTAAAAAATTGCCTATATTGGTGAACCAGTGCACTGCCTCATGAATACTTTTCCATATATATCAATACTCATTAATTGGGCAAATACTATAAAAGAACAATGAGAAATATAAAAATTACCATTATCTCTTCAATGTTGGATTTTCTGCAATGAATAATAATAAGTAATAAATTAATTTTACATAGACTGGCATTATTTATTAATTAAAAATATTGAAATTTCTGCTTGAAAATTAATATTTCAGCCCAGCACATTACATTTTAAAATAAGGTAGAACAATCCTCATTTTTCACAATGCTCATTTTTCACATTTTTCAATCTCATACTCTACGGCAGGCATTGGCAACCTATGGCACACGAGCCAAATTTGGCATGCGGTACAATTTTCAGTGACCCACTACAAAATTATCAGGCAAAGCTAAATCGCCCTGCCTCTCCTCTATGCACTGTGAAGAAAGTTTAGTTGCCAAAATTTTGTTACAGTGCTTAACTTCTGGAATGAACACTGCTGCTAAAATGGTCAATTTCATAGTGTTTCCTTCTTCGTTGGTACATAGGCAATTCAAAACTCTTTAAAAAGAAATAGAAAGAAAATATATGGATCTCCCCTAATACAGCCATGTCCATTGGCTTAATTGAGGTAATGTCTTGAATAAGTTTGTGCCATGCATAGAATACATTAAAAGTTTTTCTTAATGAGAAGAATTAACATTTTCATGAAATCAACGACAAAGAATGGTTATGCAAATTAATGTTTTTGACTGATGTAACTAAACATTCGCAATGAACTAAGGATAGCAATGAAAAGGCCAAATACTTGAACATACTGGAAAGGCTTTGCTAGAAAATTAAATATATGTTCCCTGATATTAATAAATTCTTCCCTGTAAAGTGCTTGCAAATACATCGGCCTTAGACAAAAGTGAACTTCAAACTGATACTAAAGCTTGAAGCTTGTATGCCTATATTTTCCTTAATCAAACCAGATTTAATAGACCTATTAATAATCCCATTCAATTTGTCAATTTTTGAGTGGATGCAAATTTATAATTTTGAAATGGAATTTATCGAACTAACATCTTCAGAATTATGGAAAGCAAAATTTATGAATTACAAATGAATCTGGAAGATAACTCTAATGATAAATCAACAACTATTCTAAACTGCTGGATGTCAGTGCCAGAAAGATTTAATTATTTGAAGAAAATTGCATGTGCTCTGCTTTCCACATATCTATATGAATGAATCTTTTAATTTTGAGTCTGCAAAGAAGTTATTTAACGACAGATATTCAGAATCATACATCAAACTGAAAGTCACAAATTATACCCCTAATATTGCAATATGAAAGACAGCGGTACAGGGACAAAGTTCGCATTAAAATTAAAACTTTTTATTTAACTATAATGAAGACATACTTTTTTTAATTATTTTAATAAATATGTTCAAAAGATACATAATACGTAATGTATGTATATTTTAATTTCTTATTTATATTGAAGGAATATTTTATATTTTTTTTTATTTTTATGTTAACAAATATCTTTAAATGATACATAATTAATGTATAATGAAACTCTAAATCTATTCTTGTCTTATATTTCCTAACTCTGCATGTATTGCTGTGAAAATTGAATTGTTTCAAATATTTCCTACTGTGTGGCACACTGAATCATATTGATAAATTGGTTTAGCATACCACAGCAACAAGATTGAGAATACATGCTCTACAGCATAAGGATTAGCTTCCAAGATTACCATATTTATAACACTTTCATAAAAATAGATTCCATCCAGAATTATAAAATTTTCATAATTTCAAAGAATAAGTTAATTTTAAAACATAACAGTCAAATACCTTACGAACAATACTGTGAACTCAATATTTTTCATTATTAAGTAAAATTCACTACAAATTATATATATGTAAGAGGATTATAAAGCTGTAAAATATAAAATGTTGTAACTATTATGATACTTTTTACAAACTATTTTTATTTATACTCTTATTATAATTCAAAACTAATTATTGATAGTTAATATAGTTTGTTATTTAAATATTGATGTTATTAAAATATTGATGAGGTTTAAATTAAAAGGCTGTCTAATTTTTGCTGGGGGGATAATGAATCTGTTTGAAAAACACTTGTAATATTTTCATGAACTACCTTGAAAATAAATGGTAACTATACCTTGCAAACTGATTCATTATTTATTTATTGCTAGTAAATTATTAAATGATTAAAATTTTTAACTGCGAGAGAGACATGAGTTTTAAAAATCAATAATGATCATTTGGCATATAATAAATAAGACTTATTAATAGTAATGAATAATAGAAATATCAGTAAATTTAAAACCTTGTCATTTGATTTAAAAGATATTTGCCTACAAAATATTCTTACATATAATTTAAAATGGTACTGTTCTGTATCAGGACTGGATTCAGAAACGTGTGAAAGTATGCACATGTGTATGTATGTATGTGCATACATGTATATGCTAACATACATTCATACTTACATATATACATGCATACATAAACACATACACCCATACATACATTTCTGGATTTGGTCCTGATAACAGAACAGTACCTTTATAATTACATAATTTATTGTTAGGTGCTAAGATTTTTTAGCAAGATGATACTACATTATTATTATTATTATGGAAAATGAAGTATATGAGAGAATTACTTAAGGATTGTAAGAACCATGATCCCCTACCTATTTCCATTTTTATGAATTTCCAAATTTTGTAATATACATTTGGAACAGAAAATGTAAAAAATACAAAAACAGTGAAACCAAAGTTAATCTTTTTTTATTCAAAGCTCCAAACAGAACTTGTCAAGGGAAAAGTGTTCTGAAGCTTTAAACAAAGTAAATTAACTGAACAACAAGAACCAGGTTTCATTCCTATCAACTCACTGAGACCTCTATCGTCAATTAGCATAATGGTTATTAATTCTAAAAAAATTATATACAATACTTTAAAAAATCTATACAATTTTGAGGCTCTCATTGAACTGGTCTCTTTTCCCTACCCGTTTTTGTTGTCCAAACACAAATAGAAACAAATTATACAAGGAAAGACTTGCATGTAATGCCGAAATAAAACATTTATAATCAAGGGAAAGGATTGGACTAATTACAATCGAAAGAAATATTGGCAAATTTTCCGTAACCGGCTCTTGGCTATATTTTGGCCGCCATCTTGGATTTCAAAAACGCGCCTTTTTTATTGAAAAATTTGATTGTCAAATGTAAAGGCTAAATAAGTGCACTACGCACAGATTTTTCTACTAGTTTTTTCTCTCAACAACATATAGAAAATTTGTCAACTTTCTCAGTAATTATTATTATTATATGCAAAATATAGTAATAACAATAGTGTAACAATATTATGGCTGAGGATTTCTTCATAAAATAGGGTTTTTAATCTACTAATTAAAAAAATAATAATTGTTTATTTGAAACTGAAATATATATATATACAAAAATTAACTTTTATAATATACTACTTGTCAATTTTATATTTTAAAAGAGATGCTGTTAGATATTACAATTTTCTATTATACAACTAGATGTATACATACAGACATACACACACATTTTAATATGTCAAAATGATAAAATGGGAGTTCTGCATTTATGCTGTTTTACGAGTCTTGATTACCCCTTTGTAATATGATTTGACAATCATATGTGTAAATGATACATAAATTTATATATGTTGATGTCTTTCTATTCACTTGCAGAGCCAGAGAAAAATTTAGTAGAATTTTCCAATACATTATTGGTTTGTTAATATTTTTGCATTGAAAATAAAGTAGCTTAGTTTTCTCCTACTGATAACTTCATAAAGATTATTCAAAAACATAAGTGGCCATGTATATGAATAATCAGAAAAATGTTGTTTTAGGTAAATATATTTATCCGCTAATGAGTAATTAAAAGAGAAAAATTCACCCATTTCCTTGTTGGGACCTGAACCACAGACTTCCAGATCCCAGTTGAATATGCTAGCCATTTACACCATAAGAGCATGCATAAGAGAATTTGATAATTCTTTAAATTTTTCCTACTTAAAGGGCAACTGGGGAAAGCCATCAGCTCTGTTCGACCAAATCTGATTCACATTTTAGTTTGGGTGCTACTGTATATTTTTTGTCACACCAATAATATGAGGAATCAATGGCTTTATGCTGGAAGTAAAGCCATGAATCTTTCAGTTGCCAGCTAATAGGATAACTACTAATACCATGCATATAGGATGCAACAACTCCTTAGGACTATTAATATATAAAATCACATGAACAATACATCATACAAAAAATTTCCTTGAAAATATTTATGTATAACAAGCCAATCTAATATATTATCAACTTAAATTCATTGGATTCATAAGGCTCCAGCGAAATCTACCAAAATTTTTAATTAATCAATACGTTGTACATCAATTACCTCTCGAATTGTCTAGATAATTTTGGACATAGATAACCTCTTACTAATAAATCTAGCAACTCATGCTAAGATATACTGAACACTGCACTTATTCAAACTATCTATAGTAGAACCATGGCAGTTTAATTATGAACTGTTTTTTAAATGCAGGATAAATCAAAACCAATGGCACAGAAATAAAACATACCTGTGACTATTATAATGAATTTATTTCATATATACAAATATAACCTGAAAGTTTAACTCTCCAGATTTCTTTGTACATGCACAAATGTTTGATGTGAATGCACTGTGTGACATGGCAGGCATCTACACAGTAGTTTAATTCCTGAATTCTTGCTCCATTGATGTACAGATCAACCCTATTCTAACTGCTAATTGGCTGAACTCGTAAAGGCAGTCAAATGATACCATCTTGTCATAAATTTCAAAGTAAAATAACTCCAACTTCGGAAAAAGTTTTTAAATAAATCTTTATTTTTAACAATTAGCCTGATGGTTAAACAACTTGTGTACAGAACATAACTCTGAAATAAAGTTTGAAAGGGAGTCTATAAGTGCATAGGTACTGTGACTTTAGAAAATGAAAAATAAAATTTCAAAACTAAAATTTACAGGGTTTAACTCCAACAGAATTTTATACTACACTGCATGAAATTTCTAATGTTGTATACTACAATACAACTTTTCATTGGGTTACTAAGTTTTTGTGAAAGACATGTCAGACTTATATGATCTAAGATTAGGAAGACCAAAAATATCAGCAGATTACAAAAGTGTGATACCAGAAGCCAGGTAACTTTTGAAGCTGGAATAAGCAGAAGAAAAATGGGTAGTAAAGTTTCAGAAGTATTGGTCGACGAAAAGCTAAGGGCAACATCTAATTTAGTACTATATTTGTCTTGGCTAGAAAGAAAGCAGTTCATCAAGCAACCCACCAGAAAATATCGCAAGATAAAGAATTTCCCCAGCATCAGTAGGCTGCATTTTGAACAAAAACTTTGCAGAAGTGTTTGTATCAGTTGATCTTTTATTGCTTGATGCAACATTACTATTAAAATGGATAACTGATGATAATATAGGATTTTAAGTCAATTAACCAATTATTATGATTTGAATCTTTAACTTTTTTCCACAGTCCTTACTAAAATGCAGATTAGTTGTTGAGCATTTAAGCCGAGGTTTGAATGTTTTAAAATCAGCAGCCTCACCTTGCAGCTATGTACTATTGCTAGCTCAGCCAAAGTATTATTCCAGCTTTAGCCATCTTGCTAGCTGATGTTTAAATAATGCCATTAATTACTTGAGCTAGTTTAAGTAGTCTATTTTGTGTGTAAACTCAGACTATGTTACCTAAATTGAATTTAACTTCATTGTATGTTATTTTAAATACCCGGAAATTATGGAGGTTTGTTTGTAGCACAGTTAGTGTCTCCTGTTAATTCAAATAGTTCAGTAAAAAGGTTACTTTAACCTTTCTAAGACTGTCATTTGAATTCATGCTGAAGCAATAACTCACTTATCAGTATAGTAAGATCTGATGTTAAACTTCTGTACAAGCTGTACCCTACAATAAAGGTGAAGGATTTGTATCTTGAATAATGGCAAATAACAAAACAGGAATGAATATCTTTGTTCAGAATTGAAATGCTGTTAACTCAGTGGTGAAGTCCATTCTCCTGGCGACCCCAAACATTTCAAGATGCTCAATATCAGTGAAATAAATGGTAATCTCTGTTTAGGATTAAGAAGAAATTATTACAAAAGATAAGAGTTTCATGTGGAAAAAAATGGTAATGCAAGATTTTATTGTGAGTGATTGCAGAAACTGTGACAAAATTACATTAAAATGATTCGATAATTAATTTTGAAAGACACCCATAAATGAGGAAGTTATGAGATCTTCTAACCAAATATCTCACCAATCATAAAATTCTCAAATTTCAAATTCTTCTCTAAATTGAAAGAGCCCCTGCACAGAAATGATTTTTCTGTTTGAAAGAGTAGTTACCCAAACCATTCAAGGGCTGAATCCTACAAGGAAAATCATATCTTGCAAGACACTAGATCATGATTGTTGTGAAGAAAATGGGATTACGCAGAAGGAATGTAAGCAAAAACTGTGCGAAATAAAATTAACACGAGTAAAATATCTTGGTGTTTGTACATTTACTTTGTGATATTCTGATGGCCATTATCTGCTCTAAAAGCAACACAGCCATGAACATAATTGCCAGAAATCGAATTATTTACAATTCTGCTTCTCACTCTGGCAAAGCTTGCAAGCCGAAGTTTGGCCATGGGTGATATGTAGAGTTTTTCTAAAATAAATATCAGATTAACATTGAATTTTGCATCATTTCATGTTCTTATTCTGCCATGCTTCTTTAATATTAATTGCCCAGCTGTTTTGATAAGAGAACAACTACCAAATTTTCCTTTTTTATAACATACTTCTTTGCTTCTGCTTTTATTTATATTAATATATTTAAAATTCTTCATATTCTAACAATACAGAACTGCAGAAGTAAACATTAATACCTATGATAAATTTTAAAAGTGGGAGACCTAAACATTTTTCGAGACTTTCACAATAATATTTAATATATAATTTTATTTCAGCATATACTTATTTTGATACATAATTTTAATTTATATTTACGATATATGATTTTACTAATTTTAAACCTTCTTTAGATATTCTGACCACGTTTACAATTCTGGAAATGTATTAAAGTTTAAAATATTTATTTAAAAAAGAAAATGGCAAATTTTTCTACGCAGAAATGATATCACTATTAAAACCTAAACAATAGATAAAAGTAATGTTTTTAACGTGCTTACTTTGAAAGGTTTAAATTCGAAGCCTAAACCACCATATTCTCTATTCAAACTATACACCAAAGAATTCACATAATCCGCGCTGACCTGCATTTTTACAATGCACACGAGTACCAGAAAATGCTTTAAATATAGAGCATTTCTATACAAACAAGAATAAAATTATGATTTCGAGAAAAATTCTGAGTTTCTTCCTTCAACATACAGATCATTCAAGATGAAAGCTCATACACACAATTTTTGCTTCGCAGACCTTGAAAGCATGACCATATTTACAAACAAATCAAGGTTGTAATTTATCTACCGCTAAGGCAATAACTTTCTACCCGAAGAGGCTAGTACTTATACGCCAAGAATAAATGGAATTATTAATCGGTCTTTTACACAAATTAAAGGTCCATTATTATGCAATATATATAATTCACTTATTATTTATCTGATAATAAAATGCAAAAGCAACATACTTCTCTGTAGATACGCGATTTAATTGTAACAAAAATAAAATTTCTCTTTGTGATCAGAATTTTTATACTTTTAAATTCGTGCAGAAAATATCATATAATTAATGCTAGTATCTAGAATTAATCCTCATGTCTAAGCTGCAAAATATTAATATCTCAGATATGCAGATCTATCAATAAACATTAGTAAACGCATTCCTTTGAAATCATAACACAGACTACAACTGCGACTACAAAATATCAGTTGTGAAAATGAAAAATATACTGTGTATGTTATACATGTAGCATTATTATTTTCTTGCGGTAATATCATAGAAAATTATTTAGTATGTTCTAATGTTTTTTGTTCTAGTTTTTTTATCTTGTTGCATTTATTGGATTTTATCTGAAGTACAATGATTCCCATTTTTTGTAACATGTCCGAAATTTTCCTTTCAGTTTAGAAAGTATTGCTCAACTTTTTCAAGTTTTCTATTACATTTCTGTTCACTGCAGTGCTGTTCGGTGAAAGGGCTGGTAACTGAAAAATAAAGATAGATTCTCGCTAATCGCTGCTTAATTTTTCCGAACTTATAATATTTTTATAAGTTCTTCTTTTTGTCTCTGTAATTTTTCTCAAATCATGTTGACTTCCTTTGTATTTTTCCTTAATGTCTTTCATGTATTTTTTTACTATTTCTGCTCCCTTTTATTAACTATGATGTTGAGGTAGAGGGTTCTTTACCCTAGGCACTCCGTAATAATTAATCCTTGGATCTTTGGATAGATAGATTACTCACTCAAAAATGTAGATAGATTAAATTTTTCTAAACGTTTATAATCAAATAGCATACTTTGATGTGAAGATTTATAAAATTACTTGTGATGTGGAAACTTTTTGTTTTAATAAACCTCTTGTTAATGATAGCATTAGAGGTTTCAATTTGTTGTATTATTTTTAATTGTTTCTGTTCTCTATATCATAGAAGTAGCTCTCAGATTATTAGTTTTACACGGGAACGAAATAACATTTTGTATTAATATATTGTATTTAAGAAGAGGATGTATGCACTATCCTGACAATAGATGTCTTATGATAAGTTTGTCAGACTGAAATTTATGTCATTTTTCAAAGGTCTTAGAAATTGCTGATTGTTAAAATAATGATGAATTATAATAATTTATTGAATTTTTAGAGTAAGATTTGTACTAGACTGCAGGTTATTGGCCAGTGTCACTAAGTTGCCATTTTGGCAACTTAGTGACACTGGACTTTTTACCGAAATTTCTTATGTGAAATTTAGGGTAGCTGTTTAGAGTATGTAACCCATGGAGATTGACATACTGTTGTTTCTGTATGATGTAGCTAGGCTTTCTGAAATTGTTGTTTTACTGCATTTCTTGTTGATGGTTATGCTTGAATGTTGCATAAATAACCATGGCTAGGGTAAAAAATTTTGAACATGGGGATTTTATGTATTTGATTAAGTTGAAAGTTTATAATAGGGGTTGAAGAAAAGGTTGATTTCAAAAGTTAATGAATTAAGTGAATAGTATAAAATTAGTTGAAAGAAGAGATGTGACACTTTTATGAATAATCATGTTGTGTGTTTGTTTCCACCATATATAAGATCAAAAGGAATTTGAGGAAAGGCTGTTGGTTTTTGAAAGGGGAAATGCCAGGTTTTCTTCCGCAAAGGATCCGTTGGCGGCGGTGCGTATTTACTCGCCAACCTCGCTGGTTAATCGGCCATGATTTTAGCGGTGTACAGTTCACGTTGATTATATTTAAAGCATATAAATTAAAGATATTAAAGGAAGCTCGCCGGTTAATCGGCCATGATTTTAGCGGTGTACAGTTCATTTTGATTATATTTAAAGCATATAAATTAAAGATACATATTAAAGGCTTATAAATTAAAGTTAGCAGAAAAAGACATAACATTAATAGGTTAAGCATGATACAGCATATAAATTAAAGTGTATATAGTAATACTTAGGCTTAGCAATACCTCATATTTCTTTTATTAAATTTGTATGACCCTGAAAAGGGCCTTTTTTTAACTGTGCACTTACAGAAATATTACAGACATTGTCTAATAATGAGTGCTACTGTACATATAATAGATTAATGGATTCATTACTAAATAATACATTTAAAACATTCATTTTACTCAAGCAGGTTTTCAAATGTTTCAAACGCAAAGTTGTTTTTTTTTAATTTACTTGTTGATAGCTTAAAGCATTTTATTTTGAAACAACTGCCTTTTTCATAATAAATTTGGCAAAGAATCTTCAGTAATATTCAAATCCTTTAGACTAACATTGTAAATAAAACTAGAATATTATACATTTTATCTTTCAATAGTCATTCAAACTTTGATTATTACACAAAGCAATGGTTTGCTAACTTTGATGATTCTGGTAATATATAAACTATTTTGTCCTCTAAGATAACTAGTAATACTTTTTATTTCATTCTAGTCATCTATTGTATATAAACACTAAAAAGTATCTTCTGAAAAGTAATTGTCAAAATACATAAAAAATATATCAAAATTTTAAGCATGAAAACTGATTTAATTCTTCTAAACAGCCGTGTTATCAATTATCATCATCCCATCCACTGTATTTTCACCACCTCATTCTGTACTCGAATTCCACAGGTTAACAGTTTTGAACTATTATCGCCATTTTTGGCGGTTTTTATATTTACCGGATCCTTTGCGGAAGTGCTTCCGAAATGCCTGTGAGTCTGGACATAAGTAACTTATTTGTGGGGTCAGAAATGTACAAATCAGTTTAGAATGGATGAGTCGCATGTAATAACCACATTGTGGTAGTCTGGAGAGGGTTTTATAGAGATGTGCTTGAGGGAGAATGATGTATTTGGAGGATCTGGGAGCGTGATTGAAATGGATGAAAGTAAGTTTTGCAAAAAGAAATATAATGGTGAAAAGTGTGTGGATGATAAATGGATGTTTGGAGGTGTTAATTTATCAGCAGGGGGTTGTTTTACATAATTTTTTAAAGGAATAAAAAATGCTTATCCACCACAAGTAAGAGATACATGACTGGAAAGAAAAATTCATTTTTATTACTTTTTCAAGTATTTGTATTCTATGCTTTTCGGGCGATATCAGTAGCACATTGTTAAAATGTGCGCCATTTTAAATTTTCTCTTCCATTTTTATTATTTATTTTGTTATAGTTTAGATACGAGCAAATATGTTTTTGTAAATCAAAATATCTTGTTGTAAATCAAAATTTGTTGTTAGCAATATCAATAGCATGGTCAGAAATGTTTCTTGATAATTTTTTTTTGTTATTAATATGTAATTATGCACATGGTTCATATGCTCACCATTCTGAATTTTATCTTCATTTTGTTCTTTCCTTTGTCAAAATTTTAGCTTAGATATGTACAAATATATTTTTCTGTTATTTGTTGATTTCAAATACTACAATTTTTTAATATCATTGAGATTTAGCATTTTGTTGTTGTTGTTGCTACTGTTATATGAGACAGGTAGCATCTGTAAATTTGAATGTGCTTGATCCTATAACGTGATTATGAACTTGCTCTAAGAGCCCTCCCTTTTTTGCTTCTTTTTAACCTTTCTCTCTCTCCCTTTTTTTTATGTATCAGTTCGGTAAGATCTCTAAGATCCTACCAGAGTGTATGAGTGGTGGAGAAAAATAAATATCTAATTTTGAATTTAATTATGTAAAAATTTTACAGGAAGGCATAAGAAATTTTTCAAAAGTAGAACAGTAAATTTCAGTCTTTTTATTTTTTCAGTCAAATTGAAAGAACATGTTTGGCAACAGTAAACCGTTTGGCACAGCCTCTGCCTTTGGTACAAGTAAGTCAAAAAGATTATTTTTAATTTTGAATTTATGTGTATATGATTGTATATGTAAAACTGCTTACTCTAACTTTTAGGATCTTCGAGGTGCTACCCAAAACTTAACTGAAATGGGAAAAAACTTGTTAACCACTTATACATCCCATTTGCAGTCATCCATATATTACATGCTTTCCTAAGCTGAATTATTTAAATCATATCTTATTTTCACATGCACATACACGAGAACTTATTAGTGATATAATTGTTTTATGAATAAGCAACAGTAACTTGAAGATGATCGTTATTCAGGACAATGCCTCCAAAAAATGTTACAGAAGAAGTCTTCTGAAAGATTATTGAGGGATTAATGGATAATTTGTGACACATTTAAGGTTATCATTTTTTATATGGTATATTTCAGCAATTTATCGTTATGACTCATTCTTCACACGGTGAAAATGAAGGTAAGAGGTTATTCAGAATATACAAATCATGCTTTAGAATAGTGGTCTTCCAAGTGGGATCACATATCCTAGGGAGTTACCTCAAAGAAGTAAGCGAACAATTACTTGCAAGTGTATGATCATGTATCATGTCAGTGCGAGTTTTTCGCACTGGTCGCTATGTCTGTTTTCACTAGTGTCTGAAGAGCTCAACATCATAACTGCACAAGCTTTTAAAGCACATGTATATTATGTTATGTTATATTAAAATATATGGGATACAACTTATAATTATTTTTGTCGTATGGGTACGCAATCAAAAAAGTTTGGAGATCACTATTTTAGAAAACTATTTGCACTCTTTATTAATTATTATTGAAAATTCCAAAATCTTATTTTCTTTAAATATTTTAGAATTTTAAATGTTTTTAATCTTATTTTGTAATTAGTTTGCTTTTATGATCTAGTGAATGATTTTTTTTTAATTGCAGGAAACTTAGTGAAATCTGTTATTATTAATTTAAATTATTGAATAGTTTTCTTCCTGCTAATAACTTTCTTTTTAAATTAAAGGTTCCTTTGGCACTGCAAGTACACCTTTTGGTCAGAGTAAGTAAATATATTATTATATTTTAATTTATATCTTATTTAGGCATTTTATGAAACTTTTTTATCAACCATTAACTACATTATGATAAGCACCATTCAGAAGCTTAAATGCTTATTTTTCAGTATTTATGAGGGATGGCTATGGTTTGGATATAGCCAGAATTCCGGATTTTTTACCTTCTCAAGTCAGGAATTTCTAGCTTTGGGAAATATAGAGTCATTGCCCTCCCCTCAAATTTAGTTTTAAAACAAATATATCATTCAGAAATTATAAAAAATTAAATTTTTAGACTATGTAAATTTCAGTGAGAGATAAATTTCTTATATGAGGAAACTGATGCTGTGATAAGAAATATGTCTTATACAGAAAAGTTAGTTTTACTGTTTGTGTTATACAGAAACAGAAAAAGCTCATATTGTGAAGTTTTCAGGCTAAAAGTTGTTGAAACTTCAAATATTATCATGTTAATTACCATTTATTGAAGCCTTACAATAGCATGTAAAGGAGCTGATGAAGCAGTTTCAACAGTAATACTAAATACATTGTCGATATTGATAATGAAATGAGTGAAAGCAGACTCAGAAACCCATATCAAAATGATGGCCAATTCGTATACTTAGCGGAATCCTGCAGTTGCAACACTTTGGATGATTTACATATCTTTTTGGTATTTTAAGGGAAAATTGTAAAATACTGAGGTGCGAAAATTAAACCCTTAACTGCCGCAGGCGCATATATATATATATATATATGGCTGCGGCAGTTAAGGGCAGATACATTGTCGTGTATGTCGAGTATATATATATATACACGCCTTGCTCGGCTGCCCCGTGTGTATATATATGCCCTTCCGAAATACTATCATTTGCTTTGTGCTGCTACTAGTAAAATTATTCACAAAGCTTTAGAATGCAACACTGCAGTGACCTTGACAGAGTATGGGAAGGAGCATACTATTTCAGAGAGGAGGGGGATATTTCTGAAGGTGATGTCCACTTTTAGTCATGAATTTTGAGCCAAAAAGGAAAATAGTGGATTTTTAGCTGAAAATTCTGCCCCCCCCCCACTTAAGGAACACATGCAAGTAAGCCAATCTCTATCAGCTGTGGCCTCGCTAAACAATTTCCTCTACTCCAAGTTATCCAGACGCATAACTACACTTTTGGCAATAACATGCTAAACTTGGCTTCTATAGAGCAGTCGAACAGTGGTGAAATTATAATTTAAAATTAAAGAGAAAGCTAAGAAGTAAGTTTTGCTCTACTGTTTTGAACATGAAGTTACCCAATAATGGTGAAATAAAATTCACATAAATTTGAAATTGATTAGCAATAAAATGTAATTCAAACTTAAGTTTAAAACTAAATTCTTTCACACAGATTCACTTAAAACTGAGATACAGCATTTTTTCACTTTAGGTCATTTCTCTGTAGCAACTAACTGTATCGTTTACCGTTCAGCTTTAAAATACATTCCTATTACATGCTCTGACAAAGTTTCAATCATGCCAGAAAAATTTTATGGCTGGTTGGCTTTAATAATGATAGTTATTCAATGGTTGCCTAGCGACAACTGTTGAAATTCAAGAACGAGGCCTTAGCATAAGTATACACATAAATAAGGGAGAACCCCAGAAAAAACTGAAATATGCATTGTATCGCCTAACTTTAAAATCTTACTAAAAGAGTCTTGATTATATAATGAAAGAAACATCAATCACTTGTGCATTAAAATTTATTTTAGGTACGGTTTTCTTAGAAATTATTTTTATTTTACTTAATTAAAATTTAGTTTGTTTTGAAAGTTTTAATTTGAACGAAAGTGAATACGGACTAACCAAAGTGTTACTGTACATAGATTTGTAAAGCCCTTCTCACTTAAAAGAACAGTAAACAAAGGCAAAGCTTCCAAATTTTATTTTTATTAGATGGTAACTAGATTTTAATTTGATGAAATGAAACTTTATGCCATAAATTTTAAAAATTATTTCACTGATGCGTGTTATGACTTGTACACCAAAACTTCATTCAGTATTAGTTAAGTAATTAAAGTTATGACGATATTGAAAGTAATAAAAAAAGAATGATGATGCAAACTGAATTACAGCATGTGCTAAAATTCAGAGGAATTATCCAAATTTCTTTTTCTCGAGAATAGCTGTATAAAAATATGGTATGGTAAAAAACTTGCTTAATTGTATATGCAAAATATTCAAATGCAATGAAAAAGGCCTCTCAAAAGAGTGCGAAGTAATGATAGTAAAAGCTCTAACCTTATTAAAATTGCATTCTAACAGATGTAGATCATGTAGTTTCAAACAGAATAGATTTTGTTTCATTTATTTAATTATGGCAAAACATGCAAGGACTGTCTTTATATTTAATGGGGAAGGACTGTCTGCCTAGGGGAAGAGATGCCTTCATAAAAGACTTATGAAGGGAAATTCGCTCGTATATGTGTTACAGATAGTGTAAAAAGTGCTTTTCTCGAAAAAGTGCTTTTCTCTATCTGTAACGTGTATACGAGCGCATGTTTATATTTATATAAATATCATATATATATTTAGAGCATACGAGCTCATGCAGCAAGCTCGTTTGCCTGGAATCGAAACCTGGTCAGAACTAACAGTGTCCAGCAACTTTACCGTTCGGCCACTGGTGGGCTGAAACAGAATAGGAGAGACATTTCTTTGTTCACATGTGGCAGGATTATTTCCAATGCCACATTTCAGTTTGTTAAAATTTTCATCATTTTTGAAAATACAAGTCACCAATATACATGGATAATATATGAAGCTGAAAAGGTAAAAGTGTTCAAAACAAGTATCCTGAGGTATCTTTGGAAATAATTTTTGTGGAACAAAAATGTCTATGCAGCGAGCTGTCTATCTTTCCCCTCCCCTCCAGCTGAAATTACTCTCTTGTTGCATGTACCTGGGTAAGTAAAGCCGTGAAACACTCGTAATTTAGCTCCAGTTTATGTTGCCATTGATAGAAAACACTCGCTGCCATGAAAGTTCTGCACAGAGACATCCCTTTATTTATGAAGAGATCTCACCGGATTTTCTATGGTTAACTAATCTAACTAGTACTTTATTGAACTCTCTAAAGCATGAGTTAAGTCTTTTATTTATTTAGTGATACATGTAATTTTCAAATAAATTCCATGTAATGTGTACCAGAACAATTTTAAGAGTAATTTTTCTTGCTGTGTCCAAAATCCATTACTTTCCTAAGCTCACATTTCTTGTTATTTAGAATCAACACAGAAAGTGAATTACTTTATAAGCTAAGTTTATTATCAGATTTATTATGCATCGTTCTTGCAATTTGATAAATATGCTTACTATAATAATTTTAGCAGAAATGCTCAGTGGCTGACTATCATTTTGAGAACGAAAACTAAATACATGCATTGAAGAAGAGGAAGATGCCTTAAGCTTTATCTAAAGCTTTATGACGATTTCTATTTATGGCTTGGCATTATTGCAGCCAGCTAATTTCTGATTTGAAATCCAAATCTGTATCAAACAATCTGTAAAACGAGTCTTCATGAATCTGCTAAATTCTTTGCAATATGTTTGTATGATATTAATTTTTATATTTTTCTATTTCTGGTAGTGCAATGTCTGGAATACGTGAATAATCTTACCTTTTTTAGACAATGTTTTTCTTCTGTTATTTTCATGATGTTATTAATTAAGATATATTGGTAGAGTATATTCTCAACGTATATGTTTTTTATGCTGCTGTGATAGTTAATGTCTATTTTAAAAATAATTTCTCCAAAGTCCAGAAACAAAATTTTCTGTCTTTTGTGTATTAATTACTTTGACTTTATTTAACGCGTTGTATGTATTTTGAAAGTATTATATGCAAAATAATGTTATCAAAAAGTTATGTTACTGATACATAAAAACAACAGTCATAGCACGAAGATATTTTCGATAAATTTTAATTATATTCTTCATAAATAAAATTACTGCTTATTATGAAGTGAGCCACTGGAGCAAGTTTTTATGAATTATAAAATTTCCAACCATACTAAACAAATTATGATCAAAACTTATCAGTGCTTTGCATTTTCAGTTTCTTTGTTTAACAGCCTCTGGCAAAGCACTATTTGCCTAAATGAAGGATGTCTTAGTAGTAGACCTTTTAAGGGAAACTGGCTTCCATTCATGTTGCAATGGAGAAAACTCCTGTGCAACCAGCTAATTCGAGAGCTTTGCATTTTCTGAAATGATGAAAATTTTAATAAACTGAAATGCAGTTTTGGAAACATAGCTGTTGCAAAATGTGCAAAAAGTTAAGTCGATCTTGGTCGATAAGTCGCCCTTAGAAATGTATTTTTACTAACTTTACTACTCAGTCTTTTGTGTGGCTTTCTCGTTTTATTGGAATGCTTTGCATAATCAATTAAACTTTTGTGTGTGTGTGTGTGTGTGTGTGTGTATTACACACATGCACTCTTACTTACATTTCATACATGATTTTCTTTTTCCGAGATAAATTACTTCGAATCAATCTTCCAAAGTTTAGTTTTAGAAATTATTTTTTGAAGCTATTTTCAGTGTCAAAGCTTCATTAATTATTCATTAATACTGACTGCAATTTCGATGCCTAATTCTAAAACATCTGAAATATCAAATATTAGATTGAGCTAAAAAATAAGAATGCAGCCATTTGCCATACAGGTTAAGCTTGTTGATTCATTTCCTTTTTAAATAACAATTAGAAGCCATAACACATATCAGTGAAATGATTTTCATAT
The DNA here is from genome assembly GCA_000611955.2 of Stegodyphus mimosarum. Taxonomy (NCBI): domain Eukaryota; kingdom Metazoa; phylum Arthropoda; class Arachnida; order Araneae; family Eresidae; genus Stegodyphus; species Stegodyphus mimosarum. The sequence goes on along the minus strand of KK113008.1, from coordinate 340,302 downwards.
TTTTTGCTATGAAATTTAATTAAATAACCATAAATTAAAATGAAAGTGCTGTCTTCCAAGGATAAAATATGAAGGCTGTACCGTTTTTTTTAAATAGTATGCTGAAGATAGAAATATCAATCTAGCTGAATAAACTAATTACTTTTAATACTTATTTTAAAAAAAAAGGAGTTATTTATAAATCCCTGCATTTTAGTTTTCCTTAACTTAATTTGTCTAGTTTTTTTTTTAAAGTCAGAATTACAAAGAACATTTTTTGTCTTTCCAATTCAAGTTTATTTCAGTACTTAGTTCTTAAACACTGTGAAATCAAAATAAATTGTATTGGTATGCTGAGTAATTTCATTTAAAATATGATCAAACGGGGAGAAGAAACATTAAGTAGTCTGCTCTGTAGAAGTTAGTGTCATTAATAAGTGTGCTAATTTGGCAAACAATCGCCAAATTTGAGCCAGTTAAAAACACCAGACTTCAGAAAAAGTTAACGCCAGAATAAGGCAGGCAAAGCTGCGAAGATGTGGCTAAGTGCGGAGCTTTGATTTACTTGCAGCCTGCTTCGTTTTCCCCTTCTGTGTGTGGGGGGGAAGAAATTTTGGGTCAAAGTCCGCTATTTTTCTGATTTTTCCTCGTGACTAAAATTCCACTGGTTTAAAAGGACACCAAACCTCTCCGAAACGGTTAAAGCAGTGACTGTGCTGTTATTGATTGTGTTTCAGTTTGAGTAAAATGTATTTGTTTTATTCTGTGTCTTCCATTTTCGTTTACTGTTTGTAGTAGGTGCTTTTTTTACGAATGTGTATGAGAGTGATCACTAATGGCTGCTCGTTTATTGCTCATGTTTATGTTTGAGTAAAACGTTTCTTTTTTTATTCTGTCTCTTCCGTTTTTGTTTACAGTTTGTAGTAGGTGCTTTTTTATGAATATGTCTGACAGTGAAATAGATGATTACTTTCCGTCATATTCAGGATCGACACCTCAGAATATGATATTATGTCAGATGAAGAGAATTGCAACTATTCTCTGAAAGATGCGTAACATTGTGTACAACTTGATATGAAAACCTTACCTATGGCATCCAACCTGTTTAGAAGAAATATTTGTTTTTTTAGGTATACTGATTTTGCAAGGTATAACACTGAAACCAGATATTACACTTTACTGGTTTAAAAATAAATTGATTAAAACTCCATTTTTGGGGGATCTTTTTTATTATATAAACATCATTTGTATTATGCATGCATCTTTTTATTATACTTTTACTCTAAACATTAAACTTTGTATTTTCATTTTTTCTTTTATCCTTTATTTTGTGAAAGTAAACAGTTTTTAGACACTAAAGCTTGCATTTATTTTCCCCCTAATACATTGCATGACTATGTGCACCTGTGTGGAAAATCGTAGCACTGAGGAGTGAATCTTGTGCATTTTCCAAGAAGTTAAGGGACTAAATAACCCAGACTAGTCTTAAAAATTAGCTTTATTAAAAACATTATACAAATACCTTTTAGTCCCCTTCAACATACTTTCCTTCCCTATCAATACATCGCTGCATACAAGTTTTTCACTGTTTAAAGTAATACTCCAGGTCATTAGGTGTTGCCTTTTTCAGTAAAATCTGCTATTTTTGCCTTCACCTCTTCTTCAGACTGAAAATGTGTTTCACTTTTGTAAACAGGTAGAAGTCACATGGTGCAAGATCTGGTGAGTATGGTGGGTGTTCAAGCACAGTAATACGTTTGCCTACCAAGAACTGTTTCACAGAGAGCGCATTGTGTACCGGAGGGGGTTGTCTTGGTGCAAAATCCATGTGTTGTTGCTCCACAGATCTGGCCTCTGTCCACCAAGAATGTTTCACAGAGAGCGCATTGTGCACCGAGGGGGGGGGGCGAATTTTTTGTGCAAAATGCATGTGTTGTTCCACTGATCTGGTTTCTCCTTCCCCCCTCTTTCTCTAAGCTTTCTCAGGACCTGAATGTGGTACTGCTGGCTTATTGTTTGGCTTTGAGATACCCATTCAATCATGATTGTGCCATTAATATATATATATAATCATTTCTTATTCAACTTTATATATATATCTTCAGTTTGGACTTGCTTATTTCAGCTTTTTTGGTCCTTGGTGGTGTGAGGGTTTTCCAGTGCATTGATTGTCGTTTAGTTTCAGGGTTGTACTGAAAAATCCACATTTCATCACATGTGATGATTTTTTCAATCAGTTAAGGGATCTTCTGTGAAGCATTCCATGATGTCAGAGCAAATGTTTTTCCTGTTCATTTTTTGCTTGCATGTCAGGTTTTTTGGTACTAGTTTTGCTGAAACTTTCGTCATATGCAAATCCTGGGTCAAAATTTTTCGTCTTGTCTCTCTGTCAATGTTTATAATATCTGACATTATCTGAGCACTCAAGCATTGGTCTTTATGTGCGATTTTTTTAATGTTTTTATCAATTCTTGATGCCACAGGCCAACCAGAACATTTATAATCTTCCAACCTTCAAAAAATGTTAATACCATTAAAAAATTTGACTATCTGACATGCAGTTATCTCCAAATGCCTCCTTTAATAATTTAAAACATTCAGTTGGAGTTTTTAAAATTTCATGAGGAATATCAAATTTATGCATTGCTTGATTTTTAAGCTTATCATGATTGGGGCACTTCGACACAATAATGTCTTATTCAAACAAGTATGAAAAACAAACTGAACTAGATAGAGGGAATGAATAACGTGCACCAGTAGCGTCAAGGTCAACTACATTCCATTTTCACTCCTCCACACCGAGCCTAATAGGACGTGCACAATTTGGTTATTTAATTCTCACACCTTGTACAACATGAAGCAAAGGAACTGCATACAGATGATATAAAATAATAAAAATGAGTTGAGATTTTAAAATATATATCTAAGAAAATTTTCTAATTTGGTGGTGGGGGAGTATAAAACTAAATTGTTTTACAGAAGGGCTACAAAAAGTTTTTTAGTCCAAAGGGGCTTTGTTCTTGAAGGACTGTTATTTTCATTTTGCAATTTTCCGTGGGAAACATTAAAAGTCTGAATCACTTTTCAAACTGTTGCCACAAAATATTGCAGCCCTGTATTATATTTAAAGAAATTAAATAATGAAGAATCTGAATAAATGTATGTATATTTCTCCAAATGTGATAAAACAACGGTCCCCAAAGCCATCCAATTTTGAATAACATGCGTTTCCACCCGAATATGCACATCTGGAAGCCCGAATTTGGAATTTGTTTTATTATAAATTTCATATTTTATAAAACTTTAATGAATTTTTTATGAACAAACTCAAACAATTTAAAAGCGAGCAATGGCAACACTCTACGGGGGGGGGACCTTTTTATCTAAAGTGCGTGTATATCAGAAATTCTAAAGATGTACTCCTTTTAAAATTATTTTGCGATATTGCTGTTGAACTGAATTTTATGGTTTAAGTGCGAAGAACATTATATTTAATAAATAAAGGTAACATCTAAAATGGTAAAAAAAAAAAACCCTTTGGACGTAATTTAAAATCTGAAACCTTTCAGATTTTTTTAAGACTTTTTTTTTTTCGGTTGTCAAAGACATTTAGGTGTGTACTGAAAAAAATTGGTTATTCTGTTGTGAATTTAAAATGAGATATTGTGTATGTTATAATATAGTATATATTATATTAATGTTAACATCTATTTGAGAATTATGCAGTTCAGATGGGTAATAAATTTTCATTTTTTTAATAAAATTAATATTACTTCATGATACTATTTAGAATTAATAATGTAACACATTTTCTACAGATCAAAATGATCGTATTTTTTTTATGAAATTGTTGTTATTGTTGTTAGGTGTGCTTTATTTAATAAAGAATTTTTTTTTTTTAATTTTGTACTTTGTTTAGCAATTATAAGAATTATTTGAAGAAAAATTTATTTCTGATGTCAAAATTATAATAGCAGCTGTTCTTGATTAATAGAAATTTTCAGCCGTTTTGCTGTTTTCATACAAAAATGATATTTTTCCACAAGTATCATTATGCGGAATAAAATATCGTAGTTAATTTATGGCTCTTAAATTAAATGCCATTGACTTATACAAAAATGTCTACCTTCTTCTAAAGAGAGGCAGTTTGCTAAAACAGTGAAATTATGGTAGGAAGAAGTTTAAGCCATTAACTTAAGGAACTTATTGCAAGTTTGTTCCCCAAAGTGCTATTAACAGCAAGAAGTATAATTTCAAGTATTGCAACCAAATAAAATCATATCATGTAAAAGAGAAAGAATCAGTGTCCCCTTCAAGCATATTCAATATTTATAGCCAAGGGACTAAAAATGGAGAGCCTATCCTGAGCACAATATTTACAATGTCACATTCATCTTTTTAAAATGGATTGAATGGTACTTTTGTATTTATTTTTATTTCCTAGGTTTTGCATCTTATTCATACTTTTTTCAAAGATGAAAGAATGAGCAAGTCGAGAACTTATCTATAATGGAAATGCTCTAAAAACAGCATAAAGAAATGTGAAATACAAAAATCTCAAAAAATACATAAACCACAAAAATAAATAGATACGAAGAGGATTGCGTTCAAATCTGATATAATGTTATCAAGAGGAGGTACATGAGACCCAATTGAATCCCCCTTCCCTTTGAAAACCATTGCGTTTTTTTTTTTTTTTTTTTTTAATAAAAATTCAGCAGACAAACCATTTTAAATCTATTTTGGGGTCAACTGTTATAATTAAAATATTTAAAATGGTTCATCAGTTGGTTTGGATAATAGCACTTGGTTTTCGAAGGGGAGGGGGATTATCAATTGAGTCTGATGTACCTCCTCTTGATAACATTATATCAGATTTGATTGCAAGCCTCTTACTACGTATTTATTTTTGTATTTCGCATTTCTTTAATTTTTTTGACTTGTGGTTAATTTTACATATTTATAGAGAATTTTGAAATTTACTAGTATTGAATTTCACTTCTTTTGGATCTTTGTGGAATTTATTCTAAATTTCTTACTTTTAATCTATACTGACTAATTTTCAGCAGCATATTGCATGGACATAACTTAGTATAATTTTGTTTTTAAATAAAAATTTGTGATAATATATATAGATATTGCTCCATTTTTTGTATGAAAATAATTATATTTAATATAAAATTAGCCATTATAATGCCATAGGATTAGAACTATATTATTTCAGACATTGAAAATAGTAGTGTTTTTAAAACTTGTTTGAATAACAGATACTACTGCATTTGGAGCAAAACCTGCAACAAGCAATGTCTTTGGAACTTCAGCATTTGGAGTTGCTACCCCAAACACTGGTGGCCTTTTTGGGAGTTCCACACCAGCAAGTGGAACTGGGTTGTTTGGTCAGACATCTACTGCATTTGGTGCCCCTGCATCAACAAGCACAGGGACATTTGGTAAGTAGGAATATTTCAAAGCATGCGAGTGCTGTCAGTATAAGAGAAATGCGTAATGGCGGACTTTGTAATGAAAACTTCCTTCACATTATGCATGAGCAGTTTACAGCTAGTTCTTTCCCCAGGATTTGAGTCCAAGTTGTATTGCCGATATTCATCTATCTCCTGAACTTGACCACTGGTTGGCCATATGTTTAGTTATGTGTTGGTGGGCCATGTGTTTAGTTATGTGTGGATATTTATCAACATGCAGCTGGTTAACTCCTTTTCCCAAGGTGTATGTTGCACTTAGCTACAGACCAAAATCAAGCTTTTGCTAAGTTTCTGTGAAATATGTCTGTGGACTGACAGATAATGCTTCCAGCTTACATCATTAGATGTTGATGCCATCATATCAATATGTATAGAATTGCATTGGTGATGACGACTGGTTTGATATGATCTGTCTGTCTTTCTTACTGCAAAATGTAAATAATGCCACAGTGTGATGGTACTTTCACTAGTGTGCTTCTGAACTCTTCCGAGTTTGCACATCTCTATGTATCAGCATTTGGAAATTATACCCTTTATTGCAGTGATGCTCAGCTTGCATATGCACTTCTAGATGTGCTGGAGTCCAACACATTAAGCCATTCTTTGCATTGGACTTGCATACATATTCACCTCAGTTTTTTTATATTCTTTTCTATATCAGAATTTGGATGTATGCTTTTCAATGCATTGGACTACAACATGCATATGCATCTCTTGATGTGGTGGGGCTCAATTAACTAAGCCATCCAGTGTGTTGGACTTACAAATTTGCTCATATAACAATGGCAATTTTAGATAGATTATGTTGCATGCTGGAGGAACCACCCAGACGAGACAAAGTTTAGTGGCAGTGACTGCCGTGCCGAAGGACCCAGGTTCAAATCCTGGAGAAGGCATGGATGTTTGCAAGTGTATGGTATCTGTGTGGCAGAAAACACAAACAGAAATCCTTTCAAAGGGTTGATGATAGAGAAGAAAGGTGGAAGACCCTCAGACCACATCCCAAGATGTTCTCCATGGGAATTCCTTCCAGGGCAGAACCTTGGCAGTTAGCAAGGTGCAGGCAATGTCTAATATGCCTACTTGGATGCGCAGGTGCTGGCCGTGCTTGAACCTATACCTGTACTTGCATTTTGGAAAAAGCCTATTTAGCATCTCGGTCATTTGTCCACATGCTATATTTAGCCTCATATCAAGAACAACATATTTTTTTATTTGGTCTTTTTGATACTTGCCTATGAATCAGAAGTTCTGCAGTTTGACATTAGAATGGCATTGTTTCTAGATAATATCAATGTATGCTATTACCACTATTGATAGAAACAGTAATTCTATGTAAGTAAGCTACCAAGCGTAATGTTGAAATTCTAGTATAACTACTTTTTGATTTTCTTTCATAAAATGTGACTTTTTTCAGAACTGAGTGCTGAAGAGAATAATTTTTTCTCTGTTATTGACTGTTCATCTTTTTATATTGGCAATAGCAATATTTACCAATGTGTTCTTATGAAAATATTACACTTTTGAAATATATTTCTAATACATGTTTAAATATTTTAAAATTATGTCTCACATTTTTCATTATTTTAGTACAATCATAATCATCATTATTCATATGTGTTTTGTATCAGAATGTTTGCACAGGTGTAATCAAAAGGCACTGAAACGTATTTACGATGTTAGTTTTAAAAAAAAGAGAGGAATCTGAAGATACATATTTTTAATAATATTCAATATTTAAAAATTTTTTCTTTCTGTCATATCTAATTTTGCAGCATTTACTGCGATTTCTTTATAAAAAATATCCTTATTTAAGATGCACTGAAAACTATTTTATTAAAGATTATTAGATTTGTAAATAAGTATTTGCAAGGCACATGTAAGCATATTAATAATAACAGTAAGTGTAATGTAAAACTTTTATTGCATAAGTAAACTTCATGTGGACAAATTTGGTGCTGCATGAAAAATCATAATATTGATCTAGGGTTTTAATAAATTAAAATAATAATTAAGAGTTAAGATAATTTATATGTGAAGTTTTTTTATTTTGGAATCACTGTTTTACTAAGCAATAAAATCAATAAAAATGTTGAAAAAGCTGAGATATATTTACCAAAAAATACAGCTGAAAATTATTAATTCTTCATTGTTAATTTTAAAATAAGCTTTTAACTTATAAATCTGGAACTGCAAAAGGTTGTCAGAACTTTTGTAGACATTAAAATTCTAGATAGATTTTATTTCATCAAAAAATAGGTTTTATTTTATTTTTTATAAAAATAGATTTCATTTTAGCATTTCATGCATCGTTTTGCTTTGAACTATGCATATCTTTGTCAGTTGTCTTTTATTGCATAAGGCAGATGAGTTTACATATAAAAAACAGCATTATTTACATAGAACAAAACTAATTAGAAACACATATATGTATGAGACGCATTATCTCTTTTTTGCTTAAAAAACACTCCAATATTCATTTTCATTTAAATTTACTTCTGTAAGAGCAATCAAGTACATTCATCTCAAAACATGCCTTTTCAGTTCATAGTTGCTGCTCACTTTCTGCTAAATCAAAAAATTGCTTTTATAATCATAAAATAAACGCACTTAGTATCTTTCTTTATTGATGCTTATATCTTATTAAAGGGGAAAAAAAAAATTCTTCCACAGAAACTTTCCTTTTGTGATGAAAGTCACTTTATATTACATCAATGAGAAATCGATAATGTTCAGGAGTGATACTGATGTAAAAACACAAAAAGCATAGTATAAGTTGAGAGTGTATATAAAGACTCAATAATGCAACTGTGACTCTTATAAAAGTTTTACCATTCATATTTTTTTGAGAATGTTTTAGAAATTTTTAGCTTTACACCTGAATTCAAAATTACTTTCCCTAGTCTGCCTCTGAGCATAATATCCTTTCATATTCCCATTGCTTTATCCTTGATAATAATGTTCATTAGCGAACCTGTTCTGATGGAAATGTTCATCTTGTTGACTCAATACCGGGCCAGACCATGTCTACTGGTAGATCACTAGATCTTCCGAATTTTGATTCTAAGGAAAATGTGTATTAATTTAATGAACCTAAATTAGACAAATTCCATTTTTCCATCCCTAATGATTTTCAGAATAATTTTTCTCATTAAACATTATTTCTTCTGAATTATACTTTTCTCTTATAGTTTTAACTGATCTTACTAAATTTTATGTATTTTTTTTAATAAATTAAATTATTTATGTTTTCAATGTATTTAAAAGTAGTTCAATAAACAAAAGCTTTCAGCTGCTCAGGATTTTCTCAGAATAAAAGTCTAAGAAAATTAAAAAAGGAATTTAGCCAAAGAATATAAAATTTAGAATACCCAGTTAAATGTTGTACATCAGAATTGAAATACAAATAATTTAATAACCTGAACCATGCATTTATAATGTGAATTAAAATCAATTTGGAGTTTCTTTGAAATTGTGTCGCCACACAGTGGAAATCCTCCCAGTTTTCTCTCAAAAATGTCTTGGTTTTTAAGATTTCAAGGTATCATTATGTAATCAATTTTGCATTAGTTTTTTATAAAAATTTCTTTGCCCTTTTTTTCTTATAGTTACCTATTAACAGTCATAGTGAAGCTGTCTCAAGCTTCATTTTGAGTTACATTATTTACATTTAATAATTTTGTTTATCACAGTATTCCTGTTTTTATATTTATTTTGTATTGCATGTTAATGTTGGGATTAAGTCCTGAAGGTTTTAAAGTAGTTCAGCTTTGTCTAAATATTTTAACAAAATTTGTTTCATTAAACCTTATTATAACCACACAAAGGATGACATTAGGACCTTCTGGGAATATAGGAAGGGATTTCACTTGAAATTGTGAATATTTACAGGTAATGCTTCTGGTGTGACTAGTCTTGCTTTTATAGTGGTTGTATGGTTTCTGATGTCCTGCAGGCAAAAGTAAGAAGAAAATTTTAAATCATATAAAAAACCGTTTAAGAAGAACATAGTATAGCATATTTGTTGTTCTTCAAAATATGTAGGAAGTTCACCAAAATACAGATACGGTACAAAGTAATACAGTCACCTGCAATTTTTTTTCCCCTGTATTTTACACACTACAATGTAATCCCATCACCTGCCACAGAAGTCTGCTCCCTGGTGATCTTGAAGGGGAAGGTACCAGTCTTTTGGAGTGCTTTTAGATGGAGTGGCAGTATACACTAAAGATGGTGAGATAGTGTTTTCAAAACACAACAGGGAGAGGGGCCAAAAGACTGATTGATGAGGATAGATGGATGTTGAAGGGTATAGTGCCCTAAAAGTAGAAGCTATTTACTTGACTTACTTAAAAGCTATTTACTATTTTATTTAATAGTATTATTTAATAGTAATTTACTAGTATGCAAGACCTCTATATGTTCAAGCAAAAGAGTGAATCATATTCCTTATTAATATAGATTTACTGTTGCTTCATTGGTATTATTTTGTACGACATCTATATATCCCGGAGTAGGTCTTGCAGGGATTACATATTTACTAACTATCCACCCTCTTTTTCTTAATAAATGTGTTTTAGAAGTAGAAAAATACGGGTATAATATTTTTCAGACCTTGAGACCATTTTTTATACAAAAAATTACTATACTTCCCCCATAAGCTGTTGATAATAAACTTAACTAATAAAATGTTCATGCAATCAAAAGTACAATCAGTGCATAGCTTCATACTGGCCTCTGATAATTTCTTTAATTGAGAATCATCAAATTCCTGTGGTGCTGTAAAAGTCAGATTTTATTAAAGGAAATTTAATGAAAATCTCCATTCTGTTAAACCATTACCCAATAGCATAGAGGCACTGACCATACCAAATTTTTTAAGTGAAATGAATTTTTCCTTATCTTCTCTAAGCCTGAGAAAAACAACATCAAACACATAGAAATGAAAATGTGTTACACTGTGTAATGCGTTTAAAATATAAAAAAAAAAAGTGTGCTAATACAGCTAATTTATTTTATTTCCTTATGTTCTTTTATTATAAATGAATGAATATAAATGACTGTTATCATGACTGGCTTTAAAACCTTAATTAATATTTTATAATTAGTGTGCATACTCTATGCATTTTTATTCTAAAATAATCATTTTTAAGCTTGGAATAATTATTGATAGTAAGTAGTTTTAAAAACTTTGTACTGCCATCTCTAAAATATGTGGTTAGTTAACGGGTTCCTAACCTTTTTCATGGTCTCGCACCACTAAAAAAATTTTAATATGTTATTCCACCTTCTAAAGCAGTTTCAAAAAGGAAAAAAATTAAAGCTGTATAATCAAATTTTAATAATCAACAAAAATGAAACATGTAAAAAAATATTTTAAAAGTGAATGCTTGCATAAATCTTTCAAAAAAAAATTATTATTATGTGTGTTGATAAGAGATTTGTAGTCTGATTTCATACATTTGATAATGGTTTTTCAAAATATGGCACCTTGTTGCTAATAGCAGTTTGGATATCTATTTATACATCCAAGTGATTTTCTGAATTTTCTTTTGATTGACAAAAGGGCTTTAAATCCAGATTCACTTAAATATGCCATTACAAATGGGATTAACACAATCAGTGCCTTTTCATCAATTTCTGGAAACATATTCATTGTTGAACACCAATATTACTCTGAAATATTACTTTCAAACTGCATTTCAAGAAAGAATTTGTGAGCAGTTCTAATGATTATCCTTCAGCTCTTCTCATCTGACATTATCTAATTTGAAAGAGTATGGGGTTTTTTAGTTCTCCTTTAAAATATCCATCAGATGACTTTGATAATATTTCCAAATGATCCACAATTTCTTCGTGTGCACTTTGAATAAGAGACTTATTGTTATCAACCATTTCTTCATGTGAGGGAAAGAAAGATCTCTTCTTTTAACTTGTCGACATCAAAGTTGTAACTTTTCTTTGAAACCCTTTATTTTCTCACAGCATTTCAATGTGTTTACACTTTCTCCTTGGATAAATGCATTCAAGTTATTCATGTGACTGAAAATATCACTCAAATAGGCTAACGTTTGGTTGAATTCTTGTGATTCCATTTCTCCAACCAAATCGTAGTCTCGCTCCTTTAAAAAAGCTTTGACTTCTTCTCATAGTTCAAAAAGGTGCATTAAAACATTCTCATGGGACAGCCAAGGGACTATTCTATGGAAAATAAAAACAGAATGTTCATTTCGAATTTCTTCACAAAACACCTTGAAAGAGGTGGTGGTTCAGAGCTTGATCCCTATTTCAGTTGATCGTCTTTTAGTGATTTTAAAAAAACTTTGAAAGTAGTGTTTTTGATGCCAGACCATGTTGATGAAGAAAACAGTGAGTAATCTTTTGTTTCATGAGTGCAGAAAATCGGGATTTATATCCTAACTTAACAGAGGCACCATCAGTACACACAGAATCAATAATTTGGATATCACAAACAAACTTCATAAAAAGTCCTTCACATACTGGAACATGTCTTTTCTTTTTGTGGCCGTTTTCATGTCGTCACCGAACAAGAAATCTTCCATTATACCGCTATGGTGGTATCTTACTAATGCATTGAGGTGACTGTAGTTTGGAATGTCATTTGTTTCATCCAGCTGGAGAGATTTTTAAGGGACTAGCTTTAATATTAGTGATAACTTGATCCAAAATGTCCAGACTTAAATCAGTAATTCAGCTTTCAATAACATTATTTGATTATTCAATAATTTAAACGTGTTTGAGGCTTCTTTTGCTGTTGTTGTCATTTCTAAGGCACACAGTTTTATCAGCTCTTTTGCAATTGTATGGGGTTTTTTTGCATTTGGCTACTATTTCCCATGTGGTATGAAGCTATTAGCAATGGTTTTTCAGTCATTATAAAACCTAATTTTGGAAGGGTTGCTGGAGAGTCAAATCAGACTCTTTTAGCTTTCAAGCATTCCGCAACATGGTCTGCAAAATCTGCACCATTATGCCGGTGAAATGTTCTACTAAATCTAGATGGCTTCAGATTCAGATTTGGAAAGACAGCACCAAAATGTGTGCACTTGGGTGCTGCTTGCACATCATCAGTTGTTACGATGCAAGTGAACCAAACTTCACATAATCATTATTCTGTTTCTTTTCTTTGACATCATGAACTTTAATAAAAGAAATATAACTTAAAAATGTGTGTTAAGTTGATTAGAAGAAAAATAACAATAGGTGGGTGATATAATGTACTCACTATTTATTAGAGAAACAGAAAAGAAATGAGCAGGGCATGGACACATAATCACTTCAGAATTAACTGACGTATATTATATTTCAAAATGCGATTGCCGTTAACAGTATGCAGCAAATCTGTTATCAGTGCATGCTCAGGAAATACGTTTTGGAAACACACCAATATTGTGCATGTTGTTTTTGTGTGACTGATGTTGACAATATATTCTGTTATCGATGCATGTGCAGTAAATATGTTTTGCATGTGTACCAATATAATGTGTGTAATTTTTAAACATTTATTATATATATCGTAGATAAAATCTCGCCTTCCCTAGAATGCTACCTTGCATTCCTTGACATGGGAGCACTGCTGGTTGGGAACCCCTGGATTGATTGATATTAATAATATTTAAATATTTTGAACAAGAATACTTTTTTACAATAGGATTTGGAGCCACATCTACCTCTGGTGGCTTATTTGGAAGTGCAACACCTTCAACTCAAAGCTCAGGTGGCTTATTCGGAGGCAGCAGTAACTCTGCTTTTGGAGCTCCTCGTCCTGCATTTGGAGGCTTTGGAACTACTACCACTGGAACTGGATTATTTGGCCAGCCTACTAATACAGGAACAAGCCTGTTTGGAGCTAGTGGTTAGTTACTTAATTAATTATTTAAAAAATACCAACCCAGTTGGGGGAGAATATAAAACATAAATTTATGAACATTCATCAAGTATTCAGAGTAAAATATGAAAAAACTACTAAAACTTGGTGGACCAAAATATGGTGCAAAATTTCATAATTTTAGTCATTCTGGTTGATTATGAAGTTTTGCATTCATTTGGTCGGTTTTTAGTAATAAAAAATTATTGTATACATACAAGTTATTGTATTGGTATACAAACAGTTATGTATTAAAGTATGTAATACATGACATTACAGACATTTATTTTTTCTAATAATGGTGCGAATGGTTATACAAATTGTTAGTTAGCTGTAATATAAACATATGAATTAAGTGCATTTTAAATTATGTCCATTATAGATATTATTTAAAGTATAAATTATGAAGTCATACATTCATTGCTTTAAAATTGCTGAGTTACATAAGCAGTGATTGATCTTAATTTGAAAGATCCACTTAAAATAAGCTGACCACATGTATCATTTTGAACAATACAGTATCATTTTTATGACATTCCCCAGCCTTCCAGTCATTTTGATAAAAGTATCTATTTTGTCATGTTTTTAACAAAAGCTATAAACATGTTTGAATACTGTTGTGTTATCGTAACCAGATCAGAAATGTATAGTGTATGTGTATATGTATACACACACACACACATTCCTACTAACAAATATACATGAACACACACACACATCCATACATTTCTGAATCTGGTCCTGATAACAGAACAGTGCCTATATTGGTATACTAAATGAAAATTACTCTTCATAACAAGTAACCGTGTACTAGAAGGCTGATGTTTGATGGACTTTATTCTGTTTCTTTTTCTTAATCAAAATGTTATTTATGCCAATAACTATTTGGAGAATTTTGCTTGGAACTGTGATTATCATTTGCAAGAGAAGAGTACCTATGTTTTAAACATACATCTTTACTTTCTTGTACAAAGTAAAGGAAGTATTGTAATTGCAAAAGATTCATATTTTTCTGATTTCAGTGGAACTGTCCATTTTGATCATTCCCAAATCCATTTTTTTTTTTTTTTTTTTTTTTTTTTTTTTTTTGCATGTTGTTTGTATCGATGGATAAAGGACTCTTATTTCCAAATGCCTGCTCTTATGTATGTATCTTGCATACCTTAAAAATGATTAGCTATAGAATGTTAAAAATTTTTATATGGGGCTGCTATAACATCCAGTTGTGCACTTTTTTTTTTTTATTGGAATCAGCAGTACCGAAAGTATACTGACTTCCCATACCCAGCTTAATACTTCTGTACACTTCTGTAATTGGAACTATATTCAGGCAAGTATTTAAAATTCGGGAGTACCCTTATCACCTGAATTTTAGCTTTGCACTTGAGTGTCTCTGAATTTCTGTTAATTCCATCTGTAAATGGGCTGGGAGTTTTTTAACTTAGATTCAGAAAGTACTTTTATCTCAACAATTTTTTTTAGCTCTTGAGATTATATGTATACATTCATATTTGTGTAATTCTAATTAAGACAGGAGTTTTAATGTGCCTGCTGAGAAATAGCAGGCATGCCATGTCAGATTTTTTTCTAAAATGAGCAAAAGATGCTTAGATTTTTAAGACTTGTAATACTGAGAATTTGTTTATTTTTACCTAGGTAGTTTTACATTCTAGAATATTTATTGTTATGAACAACTGTGGTCAAAGGAAAAATCTAAATTAAGTGTTTTGACTATAAAAGCTATATTAGTTGTGATGAAAAACAGTGTTATGGAGCATGGAAAGTTTATGATAATTTAATGAAAGATCAAAATTTTCTTATATAACTTCATGAACATAATATGTATATCACGTTCATGCCGGGCTGATTTTCATTAGTTTTGCTGTGAGGCGGCGCTCAAATTAATGATGCGCTTCATCTAGCGGTGCGTGATTTTTGTCTGTTCAGACCTGCAAACCGGCACCAGTGGTACATGCACCCAATGAGGCAATCTAGTGCGGGCCACCGGGGGTCCATGCCGCCCGATGAGACAGTCTAGCACGGGCCACTGCTGGCCCATGCCAGCGTGAACGTGATATTCATGGTGCAATTCAGGTAAAATAAAGTTCATGTCTAAAGTGTAAAGTTTTATCAGTTACTGAATGATAATCATAATTCACTGAAGAATGTAAATGTGTTTTATATCATTAAACTTTGACTGTCATTTTTCTCTGTCATAATTAATCTCCATCCGGTTTTTGTAGGAAAACAATACGGTCAGTTTACTTTCAATTGCAGCAATTCTGAAAACTAAGATTTTGCTATGCTGAAAAATTGTAAATCTTATAAAATGTCAGCACTTTATGTGGATAGCAGATGCTCTCGCAGAAAAATGTAATCTCTTAAGACAGTATGAAGAATTGAAACATAAGCTAAAGATGTTTCTCTAACTTGAACTTTTCAGAGTTTTCCTGTCATTAAAAATAGATTTACTTTTGAGCGGATTGTTTGGTTTATCTCTTATTAGCCCTATCAGAAATCAAATTTCAATTATATTTCTTCAAATGTGAAAAACATTCTTTGTAATTATTTTGACTTTTATTGAGGCACAGCAGTGGAACTCTTTCGTACATAGTAAATGTTAATAAAATTATAACTACTAAACATATTTCAGATCATATATAACAGATTATTCCTTAACTACAGTATGCTTGGGATAAAAATGTTCTCATAGGCTTTGGTACCCATCTCAGTGCATAGAGGACTGTTTCATAGGATTGATGTTCACTGTTGATCATCCATGAAATTGTTGATAGCATTACTTTTTCTAATCGTTATTATGCTTATAGTTATGAAAACTGTAGTAAATATTTGAGTTACATTTTTAGCATGTTAAAAATTTTCAAATTCATATTGGAGTGATTAATTTCAAATATAAGGTAGTGGCCAGAGCACAGTCTGCATCACACTCTTAATATTGAAAAATGATGAACTTTTTTAAATCTAGCAGCATGTTTTTGTTGAATATCTATGGCAAGTCAAGATGAGTACATGCCTAGTGTAACATCCAAGGTAGGTGTATATATGTGTTTTTCTGCACATATACATAACTTGTTTTGGATGCTTCTCTGAAAATTGTATGCACCTTCATTAGTCTTGAAAATATGGTAGTGATTGGAAAATGCATATAATTCAAGTGTACGAAAACTTGCAGGACATGAATTAAGACATATGATAGACCATGTGACTGTTTTAAAAACTAAATTAAAAACAAAAATTGCTTATTGATGTAATATGGCAACATAGAATCTAATAAACACCTATCTAATGCTTATATTTTTCTTTAAAGCATTTGCATTTCTATTTTCTTTGGAGTTGGGATGATTTTTTTCTCTTTTACCTTTATAAAAAATAAATATTGTAGTAAACTGCTTGAAATTTAAGGCTGGACAAAGTTGACTATGTGTTACACCATTTGAACCTTTTTTAAAATAAGCTAGAAGATTGATTGCAACAGACTGTAAGATATTTGTTATTATTTTTAAAACATTGATTTTTTTAAATTAACAATAATGAATGTAGTGCACAATTCCAGTTTTTGAATTATTTTACATTTTCCTCCCATTCTTGAACTTTTTATTTACAGTTAAACATATAAATCTAAAATAACAGCAATTGCAATACAAAGATCCTGCATCATCAGAATTTCTGTGATTTCAGATTTCATAAAGTTCTATTTTAGATGATAAATTCAAATCTGGTAAGATGACATGTAGAAATTATAAAATTAAAAGTATGTAATGGTTGTGTACAAAATAAGGAAGTATTTTAATGACATTATGAAAAAATTATAACCAAACTGTGCAACCAAAATTTAACCCCCCAAATTATTTTGTAATAATTCTTTAATTTCATAGAGTGATATAATTAATAGTTATGTCAAGAATATCCATTAAATAGTCAGTTGAAATGTTTTCATTCTCAATAACTTCTTTGTCATATTCTTCACTATTGCTGGCAATAATTTAAAACCATACTATACCATTTAGAAATTTAAACCGTGCAATTCTCCATACAGGTGATTCTCTATTAAAATATTTTTTAAAGTATTGGATTATTTCGTTGCTATATTGATTTTAAAGTGCTGTTTTAGGTCTGTTTTTCAGTGCAAACAAAATTCTGTTACCCATTGGCTCAATATGGATATATTGTTTTGAAGAAATTGTTAAACACGAACATTATTATTTACTGAAACTTTAATTTTGATAAGATTAATAATAATAGACTGAAGAAAATAATAAACTGCATTAGATTTGAAAGTTAAGGAATAGTAGCATTTAAAATGACAGCTGGATTCCAGTTTAGGAGAATCTAGTTTTTTCTCCCTTCCTTGCCAGTAAAAGAAAATCAGTATATGCAACATTCTTCTTCAAACAAACAGTTCTCAGGCTTCACTTATTGTATATGGGACTAAATAATATAGTAAAAGTTTCTTTCCTACGCAGCTAATAAAACTGGTTCACTTTCCAGCAAATTTTCATTGATTGATAATTTAATGTTTCTCAGCAAAAGATATCTCAGCGTATTGGTAGAAAAATCCATTATGGCATTATTGTTATTATTTTTTAAATTTTATATTTGCCATTCCTACACTGTGAGAAAATGAAAATGTCAAAAAAATATTTGTGTGACATTCAAATAGTAGATTGTTCCATTTATTGGATATCTGGATTTCAGGCTTTTATTTCTACATTGAAATTACAAAAGTTCTGCTGATGTAAGCATAATTTATGGGAGAAGCTTGTACAAGTGTAAAAAAAGTGTTGGGAATCACTTCTCTGTCACATTTTTCAACTTAATGATATGATGCTAGTTATTTAATCGAATTTTGATTTAATATACAAGCATATCTTTATGTAAGCAATCAGCAATAGAACTTTTAGGCTGTAGGTTACTGGGAAGATTTTTTATTTTCGTCTGGTATTTGGTGATGTTTTTTATTTTTGAAGTGTTAAGATTTTTTAAATTAGCCAAAAAACAACCTTTATTTAGCATAAATTTTGAATAAGATTATCAAAGTGAAGTACAGTCTGGCCCAGGTTCCACTTCTTCCGGAGCAAAAGACATAGATTTTTGAATAAAACTATATAAATTTTAATTTAAACTATATTGATATTGATCATATGTCCCTCTTCTTCAAGAGAAAAAAAAAATTCATACTGCTGAAAAAGAAAGACCTACATCTGATTGCACTTGAAATAACAGTGTTTTGTTCAAGATTTACGTCATACTAAGTTTTCTTTGGGGGGGCAGGGGGATAATTTTAAATTTTTATGTTTCTCTTCCAGTTTAAGTTAATCAAATGTTGCATTAATTGAAAAATAACAGATAATTACATGTCAATGATTCTGCTTAATGCCCTAATTTATTTAATTATTAGTCTTATATTTCTATTAAAAAAAAACAGGGCCAATTTATCTTCAATATGTCCTATCAGAAACACTAAAGTTTATTTCAAGTATTACAAAAATTAAATGGGTACTACTTAAATGGAAATTCAATTAATTTAACATGACTAGTTAATTAATTACCATGATTATTTTGCTGGGTTCTGTTAGCCCAGAAGGGCTATTAATTTCGTTTTGGCATTTTGCATTGGGTTCACTATAAATGTTGTTCACTTTTCAAATTGTTGCCACCAAATATTATTGCCCTGTATTATATTTAAAGAAATTAAATAAGGACGAATCTACATAAATATGTATGTATGATTCTCACATTGTGATAAAAAGTTACCTAGAGTCATCAAATTTTGAATAATGTAATCTTCCATTGAATATGGGCATCTGGAAGGCTGAATTTGAAATTTGTTTTATTATCAGTTTCATATAAAAAGGCCCCTTTGGGCATAATGTAAAATCTGAAAGCTTTTAAGTTATTTATTTATTTATTTTTCTGTAATGTTGAGGTTGTCATTTACGTATTATATTTTTTAATTTTCAGGTGGGTTTACTACTGCTGCACAAGCAGGAACTACGATAAAGTTTAATCCTCCAACAGGAACTGATACCATGATGAAAGGAGGTGTTTCAACTAGCATTGGTACTCGACACCAATGCATCACTTGTATGAAAGAATATGAAAATAAAAGTTTAGAAGTATGATTTTTTTCCCCTCACATTTAAAATCATTTAAATTTTGTTTTAAAAAGATTTGCTATTCCATATGAGATAAATTCAAGTTATATCTGTTGACTGTTGTCAAAAATAAAGTAATCAATTCGTGATTAATCAATGGAATAAATACTGAGGGGAGTGTCTGTGGCTAACTTAAAATCGTGATTAATTTGAGCATAGTTAAAAAAAAAACCCAAGGAATAACTTATATAATAATTAACAGAAAAATACTATAAACAATATAAGTGTATGTCAAGAAAATTTTAAGCATAATTAGAAATATAGAAACTGAATTACAATTTTCATTAAAGAACAATATTTTCCAGAAAACTTAACAATATCATTGATTTCAAACTCCCATAGAAAAGTCTGATCTTTTTATTGTTTAATTTGATAGTAATTTTTCCTTTGTTTTGCAGTAAATCTTTAAAAAAGTGGGTGTTCCTGTTTAATCCTCAATCTAGTTAATCAGGAATTAAACAGGGAGTAAGTGGGATACTCATTTTAATTTTAAAACAAAATTGAGATATTAATTTTTGATGAAAAATAGTAGAAGTTTTTTGCAGAATCTTATCTTTGTGCTGCTTTGGTGGCACATATTTGATATGAGCATAAGACATTTATATATTGCTGTTAAGTTACAAAAATTCACAAACCACAATTCTGGTAAACTTCTTTTTAAACTTGCTTTATGACAGGATCAGTTTATGTTTCATTGTTGTTAAGTGTTCCTTTAAATTGCATATTTACTTTATGTATAATATAAATTTATAGTTTTTTTCAGCCACTGATGAACTTGTAAAAGTCCCCCCTTTCTTCAATCTAAAGTGGCTTAACTTTCAGATATACAGTTTTATACTGAAATATCATTTCAGTTTTGTATCTCCTGCTTAAGATTAAACTTTTAAGTAGATGTCGAAATCTGATTGAAGGAGTCAGCAGGATTGTATATTCAGTTGTTTTGAGAAATTATAGCTGATGTAAATATTAGATGCTTGGTTATATATGTACCATATATTTTCATACATTAGGCTAACTGGAATTGTAGTCATCCTTTCAAAAAGTTGAAGATATAAGTTTATTTTGGTACTTGTCTTCTGTAATGTTCTTGGCAAAACAAACAGTTACCAATATGTGCATGTGTGAGAAACAAATGATTGATGATCTAACTAGTTTTTAGTAATTGCATTGTGTCAATATGGTGTTTTTTCACTGTAAAATGCTCATTACGCTTACTATTTTCAATCTTCCATCAATGGAAAAAAGAAGCTATAGTCGGTGTTTGAGGCATTATTAGCAGCAGTTGCTAAACTGTAACCACCAGACTCTATAGAAAATCAATTTTCTGGTATGTTTATATATATTTTTTGTAATAAATTGTTTACATTAATAATACATTTAATAAGTTCTTAATTTTCCTCACCAAGGCCGCTACAGAAGACAAGTACAATTATTTTTTTAAGTAAGCAATAACATATTTGTTTTAATATAAATGTTATATCTTATTTTCCATATTATTTTTGTTAAATTTAATTAAACATTTGAGGAAATTTAATTCTTATAAATGTGCTCCTGCTATTCTTTCTTTCAATTTATAATACTTCAATTATTTTAACACAGGAATTGAGAGTTGAAGATTATGCTGCAAACCGAAAAGGTGGTGCTGCTTCAGGCATGGGTTTTGGTACACCTGCTCAGCAACCTAATCTCTTTGGAACTCCAGCAGCATCGACTTCTGGCTTTTCATTTGGTAGCACCACTCAGGCAAAACCTTTGTTTGGCACAACAGGAGGAACTAGTAATAAATTTTTTTCAGTTTTTTTTTATAAAGCAGATAGCATTGTTATTAGTAAATATCTATCTAAAAATTATTATTTATTGTTTTCCATCATGTCAGAGTATTTAATTGTTGGTTAGCAGTTGTGTGCATATTGTTAAATTCACAAATCTGTACTGTTAATTCTCCTTTCACTTGAACTTCTAAATGTAACTATTGGTAAATAACTACAATGTGTGCTTTACGTATAAGTTTTCATTTCTGGGTCTGTGTAATTAATTGTAATAAATTGTAGTGTGTGGTAAAAAATTGTAATAATCATAAATTTTTTATCATTAGCCACATTTATTGATTCATTCTTGATTGATGATAATTGTTAACACTAAAACTTCTTATGATGAAACTTGCACTTGTTTTTATTGAGGAAAGCAAAAGTTATTTTGGTTGTTTCTGTAGTTATTTGAAGAAGCCGTTAGTTCCCATCAATAAAATGACCAAAACCTGTGTGCTTGCTGCGACAGCATCACATTTAAATGGGACATTTAGTAAATATTTTGTTAAAATTGTTTTTGGGTACTAAAATTGTATAATATCCAAAGCAGGAAAATTTCTGTGTATTTTACAGTTTTAGGATATAATCACATGTAAAGGTAGATAACGACCATTTATCTGTGTTATCTATAAAAATATTCCCATTTTAATTTTGAAAACTTTTTAATCATTATCAGAAACACAAGAATCCATAAGCAATTTTATCTGGTTTATTTACAAAATAGAGTGCCCATTTGTCTTGCTGAGTATATAAGTATGTAGTGGAACATAATGTTTTTAAATAATTATTAAAATTTTTTAAGTGGCAACATGATGTAATGTTTTTCCATAGCTATTAAAATTCACTGTGTGGTGTCAAGAAGTTGAGTTCAAAAAGTTGTTACTTTGAGTGTTACATGATAATCGTTGCATAAGCCTTATTCCTTAAAAAGCGTGTTAAAGTATTTTCATGTTAAAAATATATAATATGTCACAAATAGATATGAAAGTTATATAAAAATAAATATGCTTTAGTAAAGAAAGACTGTTAAACACATTCAAAGAGAGTGAAAACAAACAGATTAAGTGCTTAGTCTCTGGCCTTGACCTTGGGGATATGAAACGCAGTCAGTTATTTTTAAAAATGAGATTACTCGCTTCTGATGTGGTTTCAGATAAAGTACTCAAAACATTTTGGTTAGGAAAAATGCCTGACTCAATCAAAATTATTTACTTTAATTCCAATGAAGGATTAGACAAAATATT
The DNA here is from genome assembly GCA_000611955.2 of Stegodyphus mimosarum. NCBI lineage: Eukaryota > Metazoa > Arthropoda > Arachnida > Araneae > Eresidae > Stegodyphus > Stegodyphus mimosarum. The sequence continues at coordinate 317,724 of KK113008.1, read as the reverse complement.
GTTAATGGCCGATAAAATAATGGAAATGAATTCAAAACCCGAGTTTTATTCCACTGGCAAATATTTAAATTCGGTTGATGAGTTACTGATGAAAATTTCTTCTTTGTAAAAACAAATAGAAACTTTAAGTATTTCTCACCAATCTCGGTCTTGGAATTGTAGTAGTGATAGATACAGACAGTGAAGTAGAAGTAAAAAGTGTAAAAGATTTAAACCGAATGGAAAGTATTGTTATTACCTTTACATGTTTGGCTCAAAATGCATTCCTGAAAGATGTCAACCTAATTGCTCTTGGAGCCAAAAGAAGTCGGAAAACTTAGACCAGCAGCGAAATTAGTGGCTGATTTTGCTGCAGGTTATGTTCAGGATTGCCACAAATACCGAATATTTGTGACTAAAAATGCACGGGTTTGCTTTTTCTGATTGATTCCGGCGCAGATGCTTGTTTATTACCTGCCACCAAAAAAAAAAAAAAAAGATAAACTTCAAAGCAACTTAAAATTATATGCCACCGATGGTACAGAGATTCCTACTTATGGGGTAAAATTTTTAGCACTTGGTCTTGGCCTTCATGGAGATTTTTGATGGCCATTCGTTGTTGCCAAAATCAATAAAGGCATAATCGGAGCAGACTTCTTATATCATTTCAAGTTATTAATGATTTAAACAACAAAAGATTAATCGATGGTGTAACTAAACTTACTCTGAATGTGACGTCATCCATCTCCAGAATGAATGATGTTAGTTTAGCACATGATAATTTAAAATATCATGACATGTAATCTGAATATTACAAACCTAATCTGGTCATAACAAATGTTAAGCACCTCATTTTAACTGAAGGCCAATCGGTGTATGCCAAACCAAGACAGCTAGACAGTAAAAAATTACAGGTTGCAAAACAGGAATTTCAGTATATATTGAAAAACAATATAGTAAGACAGTCTACATGTCCATGGGCTAGTCCTCTGCACTTAAAACCTAAAAAGGTGGAAACTTTTGTTCCTTTGGAGACTGTCGAAGACTATAACTATTCCTGACAGATACCCTACCTCTGGGATTAATGATTTTAACCACATTCTAAAGGCCAAAAAATATTTTCTAAAATTGATCTTTTCAAAGCATATTTCTAGACTCCTATAGCCGAAGAGGACAAACAGAAAACCAGCATAATTACGCCGTTTGTCCTCTGTGAATTTAATGTAATTAGCTTCGGATTGCAAAATGCACCAGCTGCTTTTCAATGATTTATACTTTCAAGGTTTAGAATTTACTTTTCCATATCTCGATGACATATTAATTACTTTTTCTTCAGAAGAAGAACATCAATATTACTTGAAACTTGTTTTCGATAGCTTAGACAAATACGGTTTTAAAATCAACATTTCTAAGTCGTTCATGGCTGTTGATAACTTACAGTTTTCAGGATATCTTATAACAATGAAAGGATCTCGGCCTCCACCTGAAAAAGTCAAAACAATATTGAACTACAAATTACCAGAGACTATTCATGACTTGCGAACTTTCTTATGGATGTTTAATTTTTATCGACCCTTTCTGAAAGATGCTGCTAAGACACAAGCAATGTTTCATGAATACCTAAAGGGTGCTAAGAAAACAGATAGAAGAAAAATTAAATGGTCAGATAAAGCTATATTAAAATTTGAAAAATGTAAAGATGATTTGTCAAATGTAGTTTTTAAGTTATCCCAATTCAGATTTGCCTTTGTCACTAAGGACGGATGCATCTGATTTGGCAGTTCGTGCAATTCTCCAACTGTTTGAAAATGGAGTATGGAAACCTGTAGCGTTTTATTCAAAAAAAAAAAAAAATCAAATAACACTTCGAAAAATTACAGTACTTGTGATCACAAGTTACTGGGAATGTATCTTGCAATTAAACATTTTAAACATATGTTAGAAGGTCACGATTTTAAAATTTTTATCCACCATAAACTACTAGGTTATACTTTCAGACAAAAGACGAAAAGGGATCATCAAGACAAATGTGAAACAGAGTCAAAACAACAAAAATCAGCATTATATTTGCAAATTTTTACAGTGATTTTCTAAGTGGCAACATGATTTAATAAATTAAGATTCTCAGTGTGACAACTATGAGTTAAGTTCAAAAAGTTGTTACTTTGAGCATTACATGATAATCATTGCTTATGCCTTATTCCTTAAAAAGTTTGTTATACTGTTTTTATGTTAAAAATAAGTAATATTTAACAAATAAGTATGAATGTTATATATAAAAAAATATGCAGTTTCTAAAGACTAAAAAAGAAGCATTTATTTTAATTATGAAACACTGGATGTTTTGTGTTGATTTTTAGTTTTCAGCAATTCCTAAAAGTACATGCAAGAAATTAGGATCAGAGATCAAAGTAATCAATAAATGCTTTAAACAGTACTTATTTTAACATCCTGTATTTTCCCAGTTATTCTACAGATGCATGTTGTTCTCGTTGTCGACAGTACGGAATGTTTTGGTATTATCTTTTTTTTTTAATATATCAGCTAGGGTTGCACTGTAGGTAGTCAAACAGTATATTTACCATTTTATTATAAAATAATAGTGGTACATTAAATTGGGGTTGCACTGTAGGTAGTCAAACAGTATATTTACCATTTTATTATAAAATAATAGTGGTACATTAAATTGCGAAGCAATTTTTAGAGGACACTAAAATTATTAATGTTAATTGTTCTTAATTCAAAGACAGTGAAGGCAGTCAGTTTTCTGCATTGGATCTCTCTTGTTTTCTTGCATTCTTCAAAAGCACATATTAGAATACTATGCATGAAGTCTGTCAACAATAAATTTTTAAAGACAACATTTAACAGATGCTTGTGTAATTTTATTTTTAGCACAATGCTTTTAAAAATTAATTGAGCTATTATATCATCATCAGCAAAAGTCACTTTTCCACCTTTTGCAGACTATTATATTATGTTTGATATGGAATAAATTATATTCCTAGAAAAGTGTTAACTCTTTTTTTTTTTAATCTTTCTATAGATATGTTATTCCATCAGGTTGGTCTGAAAATTCCTGTAAAAATAATAATAAAATCAGTAATTAAATAATTTTTTTTTAAATAGTAAAAGGTGCACTTTTGTTTTTCACAAATAACTTTGTTGAATATTAATATCTTTTTCAGCAAAGAACAGTTCCATGTTCTGTTTGCAGTCTTCCATGAAATTAAAATTTTTTCCATTAAGAGAACTTTATAAAGACTAAAATCAATGAAAATCTGAAGGTATGATATCATAGGATTATAGTGGGTAAATGAAAATCTCCATGCTGAACTGTAATAGTTTTTCTTGTCACCAAAGAATTATGCACACTTGCATTTTGCTGATGGAAGTGTTTGCATTTTGTGTTAAGTAATTCTGGGTGCTTTTTATTAGTTACCCTTGGTCTGATTAGGAGCGGTACTTTTTGGAATTGACTGTTTAATTTTTTAGAAGGAATTCATATGGAAAACTTCGTACCATTCCTACCATATACATATATTCCCTACTTTGGATGAAGACCAAGCATTAGTTGATGACGTTTAATTTTACTTTCCTGTCGTTATTTTCTGTTTCATGTTATCATTAAGTATCCAATGTCTGTTCAGTATCTGTCACATTTTTTTAAGCAAAATATTTTCTGTATATTTTAGTAAGAATCGTAAGAATATTTTATGTGTTTAACTTTTATATAATAACAAATATCACTTGCTTGATTTTGGTATTTTTGATATGTTTGTTATCTCCTGTTTGATTTAACATTAATTATTCTCAATTAATATCAACTTTAATTAGGCTGTCCATTATCTTTAGACATGTTAATGAGAAATCTTCATGAAATTTCTCATAATTTGCATATAATATTCATTATCACAGCGCCTTTACCATACATTACACAAATCTTTTTTATTCACTTACGTTTTCATCTTCCTTTAAATAATAATGCTAAATATGCAAAAAATATTATTTAATTTTTTTCAGCCTCAGTATAAAAATTTCTACACAAAAATGTACCAATTTTGGTAAGTTTTTAAAATGCATGTTGATAGCTGTTGCAGTACAATCTAACAGAATTGTTCTCAATGAAATAAGACAACTAAGCTTTGCTAGAACCTTCTTGGGGGGGGACGGTGAATGAAATTTTTATCCAACCCAATAACCATATTATTTGTAATAAAAGCATTTTTATCTAGATACATTTGGATCTGGTGGTTTGTTTGGTCAGCCTGCTCAAACCCAGAATACCGGATTGTTTGGAAAATCTGTAGGCTTTGGTACTGCTACGACTTCTGCTGCTCCAGTTTTCAATTTTGGTGCATCTGCAGGAACTTCTTTGTTTGGCCAAAATAATCAAGCAAAGGTAATTAGTTTCATTATAAAATTGTTAATACTGATTATTCATAATTTTCTAATCATAATAATTTTAAAAACATTTATTCTTATGTTTAGGTTGCTTTTAAAATTATTTATCTTCATTTGATTCAATGTATTGTATATATGAATATGAATATATTTTTAACATTTTGATTTAAAACAGGAAAGAATAATATATATGTGTAATGCTTTGTAATGTTGATTGATAAAATATTTATTCTTATTGCTTTTGGGCATAAAGTATTTTTCCTGGGTTTTAAAATAATCCCATGAAAAAGGCTGAAAATAATTTAAATATAAATTCTGTAATTATATGTTATTAGCAGAAGATTTTAAGAATTATGAAATCTCTCTAATATGACCACACAACAATTTCAGGTGGTTAAGGTTTCTATTTAAAGGTGGTCACCTTAGGGAAGATGATTATTAGCAATGTTTAACACCATTATTTTATTTTATTCTTGGATATGGAGGTAGTTTTCAGAATTATCATCGTAGGAAAGATGATTATTGTAAGATTAATTGTATTTCATGTTTTAGCATGCTTAGAAATATTTTGGGCTTCAGAAGTTGATTTTTTTATTAGGTTTTAAGATCTTAAGTATCATTCATTTTATAATAAGCTTAAATATATTCACATTGCCTTCTTATACATTTTAGTAAGTATTAGTAATGATATCATTTGTATATTATTATGTTAAATTTTTATATAAGTTGTTCCTGCCAATTTGTCTATATATTTATCTCTTTGACAATATATACCCCTCAAAGTATCTAGTTTTGTACAGCAGTTGGCAGTATTTGTATTTAAATTATTTTTGATATTTATGTTTCTATTTTAGCCTTTGTTTGGTCAAACTACTGGGGGAACAGGTTTATTTGGGAATACAGCTACCACACAAGCAACAGGTTTTGGCACTACTACTGGCTTTGGTGGGTTTGGTGCCACAACTCAACAGTCGGTAAATATTTCGCGTATTCTCTTCTACTTTAAATGTAGCTTAAGACCACTGTTAATTATTTCAGTCTTTTAAGTGTAACAGTAATTAATATATGTACATGTGTCTGTGTAGTATGTATGTGTGTGTGATATAAAATATGTAAAGGAAGCTTCTAATTTTAATTTTGGCAATAGTCCATTTTATTCCTCATTAAAATTTTTAGTACTTCCCCTTTATGTCGTAAGAATAGTAGCTGTTTATGACATATCAATCTAAACTGCACCATTTTAGAATTAATCTGTTTCTATCATCTTGCATAATATACAGCAATGCAGTTATGTTATAGCCAGTCAGATTAAAGATTTCATTTGAGAACTGAAACTTATAACATATAACTTTGCTTGCTGCATGCTAGGATGCTGTTGTTTACCTCTCTCTGCATTATCCATTGTGTGCCTTAAGATGTTATTGCTTTCAAAGAATGTTAGGAAGATGATATTCCTGATTGCACTGTGAATAAGAATGCATTTCTTAAGAGCTTTATCCAGCAATAATATTATGTTTTCTTTTCATATGCTAGTATTAAAGCTACTATTATAAAAATGCATTTTAACTTTTCTTTAAAAATCTAAATAATTTATGATTTTTTTAATTTATTAGATAAGGCCTTTTTTAATGTTTTTGATAACTGAATATAAATTATCTGGTTTTTAAAATAATTTTTTATACTTTAGAGCTGATTTAATTATTACTTTGAGTTGTGTGTCGGATTATAGTATTCTTTTGTTTAACAGTTTAATTTGAATTTAAAATACTACAGTTTACATTATGTAATTATTTTGAGAGTCAAAAAGAGAATCGTATATTCATATGTAAATATTTGCTAAATATGTTTAAATTTGAAAACTTTATTAATTTCAAGAGTATTGATTGCTGTTCTAGACTGGTCTTTTTGGAACTAAACCCACTGGATTTGGGGCCACAAATACAACAACAACAAATACATTCAGCTTTGGTAATACTAATATGAGTAGTGGTGGTCTTTTTGGACAGAAGCCTGCTGCCCCAGCTTTTGGTACATCAACTGGGTTTGGCACCTCAACAACTGGATTTGGTAATACTTTATTTTATTTTGTTATAGTGCATATAGAAATTTTGATTGTAATAAATCAATGAAAATCTTGAACTTTGTTTTTTAAATTCTGATCAATTCTGATTCACTCTTACTGATCTGATTTTGATTCAATCTTACTGAAATTTAATCTGAAATTGAAAGTCATAGCAAATGAAGAAAATCTTGGTAAAGTTTGATTTTTCTCTTTATGCTAAGGAAAAATAGAGATACAGTATCAAATTTCTGTATTAGTAATGTTAGAAATTTGCACATTCAGTGTGTGAGTTAATAAAATGAATGTTTTCATTGCTTTTGCTGAAATTTTGCATGTAAATAAGATATCAATCTGTACGTTTAGCTTTCAGTTTAATTGTTTCTTTATTTAAAATACACAAGTTAATCAAAACTCATCATTGATCAAATTCAATTTTAGTAATAAGAAGTAATATCAAATTCCTTTTTAGTAATAAGAAGGATTTATTTTTCCACACATATAATACTAAAATGAATTAGAAATTATAAAGATTCTATGTACTACAAACCAGCTGTGTGTTCATATGCACAAATCTTTAAAATTCTATGCGACTGCTGTTATATATCTATCAAAATTATCATGTCTGAACTGGAATTTCAGTGTTTGCAAATCGAGAAAAAACCCATTTGACAGAATAGTGATTTTCCAGATCTGATTGGTGTGAAGTCAAAAGCATTTTTATAACAGATTTTGAAAGATTTAATTTCATGATTGGGCATAAAAAGGTTGCAGAAATAGCTAAGAAAATGCTTGTCCAATAAATATATAGATTCAACTCAAATGTAGAGACCAATCATGTTTGTCAGATGCTTTAATGATGAGCTCAACACACTTTTTTTCCGTGTATGAAATGACATAAAATATTAAAAGATGCATGTTGTTAAATGCATCATTATGTTCCTCTGATAAACAGTGTTCTGATGTAATTTGGAAGTTCAGTGTGCCAAACTGTTTTGAGGCAAGTTGTTACTAAACGTTTGTGTAATTATATCTAAATTATATAATGATGTAAAATAATATTTAAAACGGCATGTTGTTCATACATTCATACATTTCTTTAACAATAGTAGTAAATACTGTTCTTTTATAATTTGGAAGATCAGAATACCAGATTGTTTGGTATGCTGATGCAAAATATTACTAACATGTCTTGTTAAATGGTAATATTTATGGGGAAGGGCAAATGCAATCAAAAATCATATCTCTAATATATATAGGTTAAATGTACTTAATGAAATTCAGCATTTCACCTGTGCAGGTGTGGAACATTTATCCATATAATTATTATTAAATTTTTATTAGGCATATTGAAATTGTTGTATATGCTTCCATTTGCATACAATAAACAATTTAAATTCCTATTACTCTCTCTTTTCATTTTTAAAAATATCATGCCACGTAAAAATTGTGGAAATGTACTCAACAAACTTAATACCATTGTCTTATAATAAAAATTTTAACTTCTAATTTCTTCTAGGTAATAATTAGTATTGTTTGAAGACAGAAAAAGTTTGAATTTAAAAAATTCCAAATTTGGTTTTTTGTTTCTTCATAGTAAATACGCATATTGTTGATGATTTCCTTTTGTGATGATATATACCCAAATTAATTTTTTTTTAAATTTAATTTTGTTATTTAAGGTATCTTTCACATGGAAAGTGTGTGCTTTTTCTGCCTTCTTATCAAGTAGTATTTATTTATTTATTTTTCTCTCAGGATCTTTTGGAAGTACTAGTGGAGGCACAGGTTTGTTTGGCCAAAATAAGCCTGCTACATCATCTGTTTTTGGTGGGTCTGGAACTGGTTTTGGTTCTAGTTTAGGAACAGGTTTTGGTGGATCATCATTTTCAATGGGCTTAGGCTCAAACACAGGAACTGGCTTATTTGGAAACACCAATGCTAATAAAACTTCAGGCTTCAGCTTTGGAAATACAGGTTCAACTGGATTCAGTATGTATCCTGAACTTGAATAGTGTTTGTATTCAGTTATTTGACTTGTTTATAAGTTGTAACTTTCCATTTTATTTTCTAATGTCTAATATTGTATTGACATATGAATAGGAGTAAAATTGTATGTTGATAAAAATTACAATTTTTTAGAATTTTCAGTTCAAACTGTAATTTTTTATCACTTTTTTAAAAAAATATATCTTTAGAGTATGTAATAATTAATTGAAATTAAAAATACTTACATGATTGACAAAATTTTAATATTTTTTATTAAAATTAATTAAAATTATTAAAATTTTTTATTAAAATTATTATTTAGGGGAAAGATTTTGCTTTTTTTTTAATAGTATTATTTTGGGAGTAGCAGTAAAACATTTTTAATTTGCTCAGTAATTTTTTAGTAGCTTTCATTTCTGTTAATATTTTATATATAAATCAGCACATTTTGATTAAATTCTTTTTCGATGAAGATTGGTAACATTAAGCACTGTAGCTTTTATGCCAGAATGATCGTCAACTTCTGAAGGAAAAAAAAAGCAGTAAATAAGTAGAAATTAAAAATAATGAATTCCAGGGAATAGAGAAAAATATAATAAACCTAGTAACAGCAAAAGAAAAGATAAAGGAATAGAATGTTTCAGTATCAAAAAAAAAAAAAAAATTGGGTGTAGGGAGTGAGCAATAAGTTATCTTAGGTATGTATTTAATAGGGATTCTGTTTAATTATGAATTTTCAGCTTGTAAATTATAATCCAACAAACATTTGGCTTCCTTTATTATTTAACTATCATCAAATTTTCCACATACACATGCACACTAGTGAGTTGAAATATTGTGATTGTTATTCAAATGAAAGCAATTTGACTGTACAAACAGCACTTGTCAGCAGTATAGACAAAAACCTGTTGCTAAGCCTTGTTACTGTTTTTAATGTTCTTGATGTGGTAAAAGCTTCAGCCTAAGGGGGGAAAAACTATAGTAATGCTACATATCTACAAATAATGATGTGGGAAGGGGAAAACTCAGAGCCTTCAATAAAATATCTACATTACCCGTTTAATCAGAAGCCTTTCACACTCAACCAGCTTTTGCAAATAGGATAATTAATCAGTCTGACTAAGCTGTTTTAGGCATGGATTCTTAAAAGCTGTGAATGCAGGTTGTTTAGAATTCTTGCTAATGTTGTTTTTCACATTTTTGTGTGAAATATAAGCTAGTTTTCCCCTAGCTAAATCTTTTAAGGGCAGAGAGCCATTGTGTTTTTACAATAACTGGTTAGCCTATATTTTAGGGAACCCCATGGATTATCGCCAAGTTGTTTCATTTATGGTAACCTGAGTAGTTGAATGTTATGAAAACACTGTTATGACGTGATTGGTTGTAATGCATGATTGCGGTGATTTTGACTGATGGCAAAATATTTGTAAGAGCTTACCTAGGTATCTATGTTGGTTAGGAACTACGTTGCTTATTTTGTGCTTTACACCATAAAATGCCTGCTGGTGGTACAATTAACCTGAAGTTTTTATATACTTTGAAATGATTGGCAAAAAAAACATTGATTGATTGGTTGGTAAATGAAGATATAAATGGCTTCATTCACCTCTTGGAATTTTCACAGTTAGATTTAAGGATTTCGAAACCGGAGATCATAACAACACTATGAAAGGTATGTAGGGATTTTGTTTGTAATATAATAGTATAGACAGCATAGTAACAATAATAGTATGTAGCTATATAAATATAGTATAGTAGTAATATGCAGTTATATAAATATAGTATAGTAATAGTATACAGTTACATAACAATATAGACAGTATGAAAAAAGGATTTTCAAAAGAAGTGCTTCCGCCGGTATAAAGGATATTTTTCATGTTTATTTGTATGAATTAATGTGGCGACAGCAGTATGCAGATTCTAGTTTAGATAATTTTAAATAGTTTTTGGATGCTGTTAAGGAATTCTGTGTTTCACACATATGAAAGAAGCAGAAAATTTTAAATAAGTCCATATTTCCTTAATTAATCTACTGCGTAGATTAGATAAAAAATTTTCATTCGTATGCTATTTCCTTGTTTGATTTGGAATGCAGTTTATTGAGATTGTATGTTTTTTGTTTTAATTATATTTTATTGCATTATGTTTTGAACACCATTTTACGGGGGAGATCATTGGATGTAAACAGGAATGGCACCAAAAATCACCAATTTTCTCCAAGGGATACCCTGAAATATGTTTTTACCCAGTAACCAAATACATAACCTAATGGATGAAATGTAGATTTTTGGAGATTTTAGCCTGTAAATTTCATAGATGTATGAAAGTTAATTAAGTGCTTGATTTTTCAGTTCTCGGTATACTTTTTTCCTTCACATCTCAGTCCATAATTTCAAACCAATAATTTTGCTTGCTGTTATAACAAATGCTGTATATCTTTTTCAGATTTTGGGTCCAATCCAAGTACATCAAATTTTAATTTTGGTGGTGCATCATCTTTGCCAGCTGGAAGGTAGTATGAAATATATCTTTTTCTTATCCTTTTTAATAATTTCTGAAGTAATCTGTAGTGTTATTAAACATAAAACAGTCTTGTTGATATAAGTTAATTTGTTTGAATTTCATATATTTACGTTCACCCTTCAAGATATGTAATATTCATTTTTAAATTTACTGAATATCAAAACTTTTAATGTGATTTATTACAACATTAACAAATGTGTGTAGAATTCATTTGTTCGTTGAAGTGTTGTTTATATTGATTTAGAAAAGAGAAAATATTTTGAAAATGTTCTGCATTTGATTTAATGTGTTCTATAGGATTATCATAAATGCAAAAATTAAATTTTTTAAAAAATATTAGGTTGTTTCAGTGTTCATCAGCATTTTATTTTTTAACAAATGAAATAAATATGTAATATACATTAGTAAAAGATATTTAAACATATTTATTTCAGCTTTTCTTTACATTACTTTAAAATTTAGTTACTAAATTGCCTCAGGAATTTTATAAGGCATTTGTTGTGAATTGAAAATTAAAATGATTTTTTGTTATTTCCCTTTTTTCATTTATGTCGGGTATCAATTTGAATGTTTTAGAAACAACCACCCACTTTTTTTTACTGACAGGAGATGTAATAAAGTTCAGATTTTCATCTGGGGATAATAAATAGAAAGGGGGATATGCTAAATTAGGAAACTTGTCAGTGAGTTTGAATTAGAAACTTTTCAGTCACCGAATATAAAACACATTATCCTGACAAGAATCTAACACTGCAGTATTCAGTAATAGATATATTGCTTTGCTAAACAAAATCATAAATGTGAAGCAAAGACAAATTGACAGGCTTTCAGAATGGTATCTTAATTTTATTTATTGTTTCTTTTCCAAACCTTTTATAAAATCTTTTTTAGTATTATCATTTCTTAGTTCTTAATGAAATATTATTAAGCGTAAATAGTTATAAAATAAGTATAAACATAAAGTTTAATTCCTCTTTTTTAATGATATGTAAATAATTATATCTTTTTTCCGCTATTTATTATAGTGATCTTAATAATCCAGCGGTCTTACAACAAGCCCAACAACAAATTTTGGCAATGACAATTGCGCCTTTTGGAGATTCTCCTCTATTTCGGAATCCAATAAAGGTAAATTGACTAGTTTTTATATCTTATTTCATAATTCTATAAATGTTTGCTGAAAGAGGACATTAAATATTTAATTTTGAATTACAGGATTCAACTCGGGAAGCAGAGGTTTTAAAGCCAACTAATCCATCAGCTCAGAAAGCACTGCTTAATGATAACCATTATAAAGTTGCATTATTACCTACTGCCAAAATGAAACCTAAACCATGGTCTCCTGTTCATAGTGGCAAGGTATATTTCATATTTTTATGACATTTATCTCAGTCTATTCAGAAGTTGGTTGACTCATTTTTGCATAGTTTCATAATAATTTAATACACTGGTTATCATAAATTAAGGAAAAATCACAAAAATAGTGATAACTCCCTCAAAAATAAGCCAAAACGTGTAAAATATGAACATGTTGCCAAGTAAGAGTAGCTGAGTAAGACTGCAATATGCAAATTAGTGACGCTGCACTCGGAATACGTCATCTGCGAGGAGCATAAAAGTCCATATTTGAGAGCAAGCCCACATATTTAACTGTGATAGTGACGTCAGAAATCTGAGATAGCCAATTCGGAACAGTGACCTTCAGGCATCATTTGCCTGCAGAACTATGTGGAGAGCCATCGGGAGACTAGAGGCAGGACAAAGTCAAACAGAAGTAGACAGATGGCTAAAAGTGAGTCTTTCTGTGGTTCATAGACTTTGGAGGCAATTTCAAACCACAGATTCGGCATCTAAGAGCTTCAGCCAAGGACAGCCAACTACTACGACGAGCGCCGATGACTGATATTTGACATTATGTGCATGCAGGAATAGAACCGCTACTCCAACTCTTCTTAGATCCTACCTTGCTGCAGCCATCGGGAGCTTGGTGTCAATTGTGCGTAGAAGGCTTCATGAAGGTTGTCTGTATGCGAGGCAACAGCCATTTATGTGCCGCTCACATCATGCCATAGGAGGGACTGTTTGCAGTGGCCACGACATGTTCACTGGATGCCTGATCAATAGAGAGCTGTTCTTTTTACAAATGAGTCCAGGCTTAGTCTAGAAAGCGATAGTAGGCGTTATTTGATATGGCGAGAATCTGGAACCCGTTATCATCCGTCAAACATCTGGGGAAAAGATGCATACGGAAGAGGCAGTGTCTGTGTTTGGGGTGGCATCTCTTTGGGTGAAAGCCCAGACCTCCATGTCTTTCCAAGGGGAGCCGTGCATGCTCAGGTTTATAGAGATGACATCCTTGATGCTTATGTGCGCCCATATGCTGGGGCAATAGGTGATGCTTTCCTGTTACAGGACGACAATGCAAGACCACACAGGGCTTTCATCATAGATGATTATCTTCAACAGGAAACAATTATGCGCATGGAGCTGCCAGCTCTTATCCTCGTACTTAAATCACATTGAGCACATTTGGGGTGCTTTAGGGAGATGTCTAGCTGCACTCAATCCACCCCCTCAGACTCTTGCCACGCTTGCAACTGCTTTGCAAGAGCAATGGCTCTCCTTTCCTATGAAACTGATAGACCGCATAATTGAAAGCATCACACATTGCTGTATGTGCTGTGTTGCTTCTAGAGGTGATCATATTTCATATTGAAGGTACTTTTCCTATAGCAAACTGACACCTTCGATTTGTTCATTTGATACAGGTACTAATTTCTATATTACCATAATTGTCTGGTGTAACAGAACTATTTAACCGTAACCGAATTATATTGAACGCCACCAAGCGGCGAAGACGAACAGTCTAAGTCAGTCGACCTCCAGCCGCGAACACGTTAGGTTGTCATATAGTAGATGTCTGTAATTCTAATGTTTAATGTTCCGTTATATGTTTAATATTTATGTATATTTCCTTGTACCCGTTCCTGTGTGCTCTATTAATAAATACTTTTAAAGCTAGCCGGCGTTCGTGTTTATTGAGGAACGGCTACACTGGTAATATGTTTTTATGTTATTTGATACTTTACTATATGCTGTATATTGTGGGTAAGTTTCATAAAATTCTACATATACCTTTTTCAGTAATCATGATTTGTGTGATTTTTCCTTAATTTATGATAACCAATGTAATTAAATATTAAAAAATTTAAGCTATCGTGTAAGTTAATTTGTCAGCACATGTGAGTGTATTTAAATTACAAAATCTCTGTTGGAAGGAAGTATAATTCCCTCTCCTCTCAATTTTGATAAGATACTTTTAGACAGATTAAAATACTGAAAGTTGAAAAATATGACAGTTTACTGAACGTTCTTAAAATTGTTTGAAAAACTATTCATAACATCAAATAGGTTAATTTGGTATTTTATTGGAATCACAAATGATTTTAAGGGAAAATTCACAGTAAATATTTTCTCCTTTTGCTTCGGTCCTAATTCTTCAAAACATAATTTTAGAAGAGGTACCACCCAACCAAACTCAAAAATAAGTATGTAATATAATCTTAGTGATCAAAATCATTTTTAAATTATTAAGAAGTATACAGAAGCAATTGTTTTAAATAATGGACTAATTGTAAATAGTATATAATTAATGACTGAAATGCAGTGATTAATTCTTAAATGTTAGCAGTAAAAATGTGTATGCATGCAAAGAAAAAGGGGAATTTTTATTATTTGTAGCTTTTAATGGGGAAGGGGAGAGATCAGTATGCAGTTGCCAAGAGCAGTGATAGATTTTACTTTCTTTATGCAGCAAATATTGTAATTTTGTTCAAATTGTTTGCTGCGTAATTCTGTTTTTGCTGATAAAAGTTTTCCTTTGTTCTTCTATGTACATATATATTTGAAAACTATCTGCTCTTCAGCCATTTTTTTAAATTTAAAAAAAAAAAATCACAATCATAGTAGGTGCTCATTGCAAATATATTTGCATTTCCTTGCAAAAATAATTCTAAGAAAGTTATTGTTGTATGATTTTTATAAATGCATAAGTATTTTATTTTATTGGAGATGTAACAAGAACAAAAGATGCAAATTTTAAACCAAGAACAACATGAATCTTGCTTTGTATTCATTGACTGATGTATGATAGATGCCCGTTAGTTCCTGTTAATGGTTGTTTGAGAATGTAAGATGATATTTTTAGATATACATTAATCCCTTAACTTAAGTTATTTTTTAAAAGATGGTCCAAAATTTGAAGTGAAAGTTTTTTTATTGCTCAGTTTTAAACTTTAAAATTATGAATATAGATTATTGCAAACAATTTGACAAATTATTCACATAAGGGTTAGTTAGAGAATGTTGGAAAAAGGTCATATTAAAATCCTGAGTACGCTCATTGAAAAAAAAAAAAAAAAAAAAAAAACAGCATGTAGAACAAAATGTTCTTAATGTTCTTAGAAGTGAATATTTTGTTTAAAATAATAATAGTAATACATTTCTATAAAATTCCCTCTAATTGTCAGTATTAGAAGTGTTGCTCTCTAACCCACTAAATTCTGTATAAAACTCTCCATAATGGAAGAAAGCTACAGTATAATATAGCATAGCAGGAAGCACATGGCTAATGGCTATTAGAACTATTGCCCTCTTTAGACAACTTCAAGTAACTGTTAAACCAATCAAAGTAGACTTCTTATGCCATCTTGTGGCCACATTTTTTAACAAACTCAATGCAACAAATTTATTTTCATTTTAATTTTATAAACAGAATATTGCCAAGGTACATAAGTATTTTCAGGCTTTTAAGTTAAGGGGTTAACAGCTTAGGTAAACCAGGAAAACAATTGATTTCAGATTCCAAACTTTAATCAGTAAGGAAAGTCTTTTTCAAAAATAAATTGAATTTATGGATTTTTCAACAATAAATTAAATTTATGAAACTAAAGTGTACAAATTTCATTTCCTGAGGCCTAGTGATTTGCAGCATAATTTGTCATTTTAAATTTTATTTCATCTGAATTTTTTTTTTAAGTTTTAAAAATTACTGTCTAATTATAGTGTTTGTTCAAATTTTCTAAAAAATTTTGTTGTCTAAGTATTTAGATATTTGTAGAACTTTTTATAAAAATTCAACTAATGTTTATTATATTTGTTTTTTGGTTTAGTTTTAAGTTAGTATAGGATACATTGCTATATTTATCTACACATTAATATGTACAGGGTGGCATCAGCAGCTAAAAACTAAACAGAATGAAGCAAAATTTCATATATAGTCTGTGGAAGGCATGAAGAGATGAATTTAAAAAAAAAAATTTTTTTTTAGTACCGAAAGTCAGTGTTTGGAGAGATTTCGTCATTGTCAGGACTGAAAACTAGTCAGTAATGAGTACACCCAAAAAGGATTACACAAAATTTCATTCATTCTTCAGTAATAAAAAATGCACATATAGAATAACTTACATACAGTATTAAACTTGTGGGAAAAAACTCTTTTATTAATCAACATTGTGATACTAATTAATGGTGCAGCGATGCGGATTATAATAACTACAAGCAATGGACTGTATTAAATATGATTTTATTCTCAAGCCAAAAGAATTGCGTTGTGAATTCAGCTAAAAATAAACATCTACTCTCAACTCCAAAGTACAAGTAGTCATGTGATTGACTTAATAAATCTGCTTTCGTAATAGCATCATCACCTGCTGTAACTACTAACTTAAAATTTAATAATAACAGATACCCTGCACTACGCGCAACATTTTCGATGTTCTGACTTTGCTTGTGCACAAGATATTGCATCCAGTATATCATATTCTCTATTGCTGTGGGTAAGCTGTAAGTTGGATACTTGTAGCAGTATGCTTGCTTTCAAAGAATTTAGGTTTGTAATGCCACCAATGTGTATAATAGATTTTAAGTACTACCATAACCAAAATTCACATGAAGTGTGAGGAATGAGGCTGTTATTCCACTGGAAAATATTGGCTAATTACCAAAATGCTGAGGTAAAAGGTTCTGTACTGAACAAAGAATAAGTTGCGACCATGCTCCATCTTCCTTAAAAATTGCCGAGTCCTAGCACTGTTTTTGCTGCAATTCAAGAATGACAAAAGTTCACAGCATTTCCTAATATTTTACACCGGTAGTGACACAGGTAACATGACCTGTAGGAGTGCTATTCTCATGAAATTATTTTCTTACTGTAAAATCAGCCATGAATATAAATTATAAAGCTACTTTTGCATACTGCAAAAGTAGGGGATGCAGGGGCACTCGATGTGACCATTTAGATAAAAATTTGCCTTATCTCCCAACAGTATACTTCACAGCCAGTAATTATGGATTTCCATTTAGTGTGAAAGTCAGATGCTTACCATAATCTAACATTCTTAGTTCTTGCGTACTACTGATCTTATATGGATGGATACGCAGCATTTTCTGTGAAGTTTTCCTAACAGCAACATAAGGCATATCAATTTGGTGCACGAGCACCTGGACCACTGCTAGTCCTTGTATCATCGAATGCTGCAGTGGCAAGATCTCTTAATTAATTGTCTAGTACTTTTTTTCATCCTCTGTTAGCCTGAATTCTGAATGATCCAATTTCCTCAAATTTTTTTTAATTGTACCTCTTGCTGCTATAAGAGTCATTGAACTGAACTTTTAAGCTCATTAAGACTTCTAAGTTCCGGACTTGCTAGCATAAAAGAGCTTCATGAGTAAAATACGCTACGTGCGGTATGCTACAACAGTGCGAAAATTTCTCCTGCTTTTTGGAACTAATTCTTTTTTTTTTTTTTTTTTTTTTTTTCCTGTGGAATTTTATCTTCCCATGTCTTCTGCAGTCTATATATGAAATTTGGTTTCATTCCATTCATTAGTTTTAGCTGCAGGGAAAGTTATTTTATAATCATCCTGTATATTGATTAATTTTATTTTCATCGTCTTTAAAAGTCTTTGAAGCTTTCTATCAGGATTTTCATAACATAAAAGTTTAAGAAAATTATAAAATGAAATTAGCTAAAGAATGTAAAATTTAGAATATCTTAAATAAATATTAATACACTCAGTACCAAAAGTTAAGCACGAAGATATAAAATGCCAGAAAATCAAAAAATACTGCTTTGATTGACACAAAATTCGGCGGGAAAGTAGCATATATATTTATGCATTAAGCAAAATCAATAATTATATGCAGAAATGAAAATAATATTAAATTTTTGTAAGTTATCAGATAATGACATACTGGAGACTTAAACAGAATTATGTATAAAGTGAAAATAAACAGCATAAAATGAAAAAAAAGGACATTTATAGGGTATGTGATCCCCCCTCATCTGTATGCAAAGTGTACACCTTGTGACCATGCTTTCAATTAGGTGGTCAACCACCGCAGAATTAAGCAATCACCATTCTTCTTCTAGAGCAGTTTCATTGGGTGCAGTTCGATCACCCGCCGTACAGCCCGGACTTGGCGCCGTCCGACTATCACTTGTTCCTGCACATGAAGCGCGAGCTTGGTGGCAAGTGCTTTGGATCTGACGATGACACGAAAAATGCTGTGGAGTCGTGGTTATCGAAATTGGCGGGAAGTTTCTTTGACGATGGTATACAAAAACTGGTCACCCGCTATGACAAGTGTTTGATCATTGGCGGAAACTATGTTGAAAAATAGTTTAA